>CM037852.1:232844686-232899139 GCA_021234595.1 Delia radicum
ATCATTTCCATTGCCGAATTATGTATGGTGTATTTTAATTATAATGTGACAGAAAAACATTAGAGCAATAGTCCAACATTTTTTAAAATTTATTTTTATAACTTACGTGTTGGTGGTGGTGGCAAATATTGTAAACGTCTTTCCAAAGAATTAAAACTGGTATTATCAATGATATCTCTTAATTTACGATCGCGTTCCTGACGCATCGATTGCAATTGATTAAGTATCGCCTTACGTTCTTTTGAATTTTGTAAAAATTCCGGTTTAGCCTTTTCCAAATGATCTTGTAGTGTTAGCTGAGGGTGGGAGAGCAACGACGATTTGACTTCATTCGAAGGATATGAAGTAATGGTACTAGTCGATTCGATTTGCTTAATATTAGTATTTGAAATCATATCATCTGAATCAAATTCTATAACATAAGCTATGCCTTTTGGCTTGACTTGAGTACAGGCAGTAGGTTTGAGATGTGTTGATAAACGTTTGGTATGTATAAAGTTTAACATTTGAGGACCATATATGGGTTTAGAACGTAATATAGAATGGGAAGTTTGTACCGCAACACCAGCAACAGCGGCGGCAACATCATCATATTGATGTGTAGTGGTGGAAGTTGAAGATGTCATTTGAGAGCCCATGGGTATAGAAACATCAGATGATATACAAAACATAGATGCAGATGAAGAAGTAGTTGCAGTTGTAGAAGCAGTAGTATTAGCAACAGTTGTGTTCTCTGCTGGCTTAAAAGATTTTCCACCATTTTTTTGGTGAAATAAAGCAGCTGTACTATATACAATATGTGTTGGACTAGAAGTAGAAGAATTAGTTTCAATTTCTTCGGGAGTTGAAGGTAAAGGCTGTTGTGTATATGAATAGGGTGTTTCTTTTTCTCAAATTTTCTTGGCATAGTATGGGGTATTGAATAATGATTTGTTTCTTCAGTTTTTACAGGTTTCTGTAAAGTGTTTACTCGGTTTTGTAAATTTAAATATTTAAAATCTTCTTTTTTGTTGTTGTTGTTTAAGAGCCTCATAATGATTTTGTTTTTTCATTTTGTAGGCTTCCATAAATTCTTGTTTTCTATGTTTTACTAAATCTCGTAAACTTTCCGATTCGGGACTATTTTCTGTGCTGGGTGTAGCAATTTTTTCTCTTTGTTGTCGTGGTTGTTCTTGAGTTTCCCCATTAGATTCTTTATCCGTTAACAATTGTTCTTCATTAATAGTTATGGTTTCTTTAATGGTACGAAATTTAGGTTTAGCTTTGTTAATATGTGGGGCTGGACATTTCTTTAGGTTTTTCATATATTATTTGTGTTTCTTTTTTACGTTCTTTAGTTCTTTTTAAGTTATCGTCAAGATTTATAACATCTTCATTGGATTCTTCTAATATAATCTCAATTTCTTTAACCAAACATTCGGGCACTTCACTTAAAACTGAAGATTTATCCGAGTAAACCGTATCATATAGTTTATCAGTTTGTATAGATTCTTTAGTTATATTTTCTTGGTGAGATGGCCAATCTAGACTTGAAAGTGTAGTTGAAGTAGATGTTCGATCAGTGTTTTTTCATCTTTAAGTAATAGATGTTTTAAACATTCTAGCCTTTGTATTTCATTTTCTATCCAATTTAATTGTTGCACACGACCACAATCATGTTTAGAGGATTTTCTCAAATGTTTGTCACGTTTCAGTTGTTGTTCGTTAATCTTCCTTTTAGTTTCTTCTCTTTTTCTCTCTTCATATTCAATTTCTGATTGGGTTAAAGGATTTAACCATTCACGCATGGCGGATTGTTCGGCGTCTGTATTGGAATTATTTAAATCTTTAATAGGAATTATAAACTTTTGTGTTGTCAAACTTTGCGTAGATGTAGACGAACTTGATGCTGATGTGGATTTTGTTGATGTCTTTGATTTAGAACTATCTGTCGTTGGTGTGTTTGAGATTTTTGAAGTTTGTGTTGCTCTACTTGTAGATTCTTTAGTCAGCGTATTTGTAGGTTTCTCTTTACCTTTTTCTACCATTATGTTCGCCGTTTTTATTCGCTGTTTGTTAATTAAATCATTTTGCATATCTTTGCTAATTGTGTTTGTTGTTGCATTTATCACTTTTCTATTGTTTTCTTTTAAAACATTTTCAAATTGTAATGTTCTATATGGAACATGTTTGTCTTGACCTTTTACATGTTGGGTTTGGATTTTCGGTGGGGGGTCTTCCTTTTGTGATTTAGAAACTATAATTAAAACAAAAATATTAAGCTTAATGAATAAATTTGTATTTTTAAACATTTGCAAAGAATAAGACTAAACTGATCGAATAAATATTAACTTATTAGGGAAACGTCATAGATTTTCTCGACATTTTCCAGCAATATTTTTCCAGATAATTGGAACAATGCTTCGTTAAGAAAATTTGTAATTGTTTTGCCTTAAAGCGCCCACTAATGTAAGTATTAGCAACCGAAGTTGGATATGGAATACAGAATATGTATGTATTCCAATCAGGCGCGGTTTCAAGGCCGCATTCCCCAATCCCACCCTCCGCTCGCAAATGATATTTTTCAATACAAAAATGTTAAAAGATTAAAAAATTAATTATAAATACTCTAAGTTTCCCTCCTAAACCTTTTACTGGATCGGCGCCTGATTCCAATCGATTGTAGTTATTTAGTTTTGTAAAATTTAATGGAAAAATTTTGATTCCAAAATATATGAACTTATAATTTTTTTAAGGTAATCGATTTTTAAAATTGTTGAGAAGTTGGATATAATTTTTAAAAAAAATAAAAATTACGTTTTTTCGACCTTTAATTGTGCAATGAAAACGAAAATTATTCAAGTTCGAGGCCATACTCTATATTTCTTTATTAGGATATTGCTCTAACAAATAATCTATAGAGTTTTTGTTTTCAAATTTATTAATTGACCACTTTCAGGAATGTGTTGATAGATCTATTTCGGGAATTTTCTAGGTACTCATCTTCAGAACACGTTTTGAAAGAAATGACAATCCCATGCAAAACATCAAACATTCATATAGCCTAGTGTTCCCACTAAATGTGAACTAATACATGAGTTCGAAGTTAAAGATTATCACTATTGCTCAAAAATAAATTGAAAACTTGTTCGTTATGTGCAAGCTCTACCTTTGGTAGACATACAATACACGCTTTTTGTTTTTATTCTCCTTTTTATTTTACACTTGTTTGGTAAACTAAGACCGTACTTTGTCTTTTTTACAAGTTTGATATAATTTTTATTAAAAATAAAAATTATGTTTATGAACATAATGCCATCTTTTTATAATTTTTTTAAGTTTTCATATGGCAACCCTGGCATTATAGTTTTTATAAGTGTAGTAGTATTTCAATAAAAACAAGCCAATATTTATGTTTTAAGTAAAAACGGAATAAATTTTGTGTATATGGAAAATTTATGGTCCGATCTATCAGATTTTCAAAAATTAAATGCAATCGGTGAACTAAATTTTAACAGAAAAATAAATTTTTGTAATTTCTCATCAACATAAGAATTGAAATCATAAAAGTTAAGTTTTCTTATATTTTGAAATAATATTTAAAAAAAAAGTCCTATCTATAAAGTGCTAAATTTGATTTTTTTTTTTTCAAATAAGTATATGGCAACTCTCGATAACAAATTTTTTACAATTTGTATACCCTCCATCCAATATTGCAGGAGGGTATTTTTAGTGTGTCATTTTGATTATTATTCACGAAAAAATCCTATAAGCTACATATTATGAGGTATATACTGACTATAGATGTCTCTAATTTCTCAAGGTTTTTTTTTTTTTTTAATTAAGAGAAACGACGGACAGGGTTAGATAGACTATACTTAAAAACTAGGACATGTAAAGTTGCACGTACAAAAGTCTTCACCTAATGAATTGATAGCCATTTAAAAGTCAAAAAAATGTCTTAAAACTTACAAGAAAGTGAAAAGTTGTATGTTTACAAGTGAAAGCAAAATGTTCCGATTTTTTAACTTTCTCAGAATTTTTCATAGGGTTTTTGCGCCGTATAATGGAATTGAGTTTTGAGAACAGAGTTTAAAAAATTGTGTAATTTTTTACAGTTTACAGGCGTAAATTTTTTGAAAATGTATGTTTTTTGTATTTGAAATTGCGTATCTGGGTTTCTTTGTAGCACCTCCGTGTCAAAAATGGATTTTCAAAATTTTATGAACTTTTAAAAAATTTTGCGAAATTTAATTATTTTTTTTAGCAATTTTTTTATAAAAATAAACACATGGCTCGAGTAAATCTTCACGACGGACTAAATTGATAAAGACCCTAACCACGTGTTTGATTACTAAGAAGACAAGGATGGAGCAAAATTGATAATTTATAGGTTTTTTGTTAAATCTCTGCCTATTCTGGAGGCTCCAGCTTTTCTAAAACTTCGGGTTATGATGAGTTCTTTAGCCAGATCGAAATACTACTATCAACCTAGCTAATATGTTTGATTTGATTTATTTTTGTAAATATACGGAGGTTGGAAGCACGTTATAATTTAAAAATAATATCAATGTATATAAAAACAAAAAACTAATAAAACTAAAAAATATTACTATAGCCAGAGTAAACTAAAACTTTTTTATATAAATAGAACATTTTGGTCTTCAAAGTTTAGTAACGTCATGACGATTGTTAGAAAAAGACCCTAACCACGTGTTTGATTACTAAGAAGACAAGGATGGAGCAAAACTGATAATAGGTTTTTTGTTAAATCTCTGCCTATTCTGGAGGCTCTAGCTTTTCTAAAACTTCGGGTTCTGATAAGATCTTTGGCCAGATCAAAATACTAGTATCAACCTAGCTAATATGTTTGATTTGTTTTATTTTTGTAAATATACGGAGATTGGAAGATCGTTATAAATCGAAAATGAAATAAATTAAATTTTAATAAATTTCAGTGGAAACGGAAATTCTTAACATCAAAATTAACAAAAATAATAACGTTTTTGAATTCAAAAAATTTCAACAAAATAAAAAGCTTTATCAAATGTATGAAAAACTTCATAAATATAATGAAAGATTTCATTGATTTTTGTCCAATGTAACACTTCTTAAATATGATAAAGCTGTTCATAAAAGGGCAAATTGTATATAAAAACAAATAACTAATAAAACTGTGAAAACAATTTATTTTTTCATTTCTATCGAGTACAGCGGCAATTTTTTACAAACACATTTCGCTTTGTGACAAATATAAGATTTTAACAAGATTTTAATATGTTTAATATCAAAAATGAGCCTTTTTAATCCAAGCAATTGGAGTTGCCAAATAACTATTTTTAAAAAATTCCTAAAAATACAAAAGTTTTTTTAAATACAGTAGTTCCTGCTTAAGTGCGTTCACCCGTTTAAATGCGTAAAAAATGCTGTCGAAAATATATTTCATATAAAATGCATGGAAATAATTCCGTTTAAAGACGTCCAACTTAAATGACTTCCCCTCGTAAATGGTTCCCTAAGGCTGAGTAATTTGTAAAGTAAGAACGAAATTGATTGCTTAAATACGTTATTTAAAATACGAGTTTTCGACACACAAAAAAAAAAAACAATCCATTAAGTACAAACATATTTTGAAAATTTTTTTGGTTAAACACAAAATTAATTACATTTTTAACTTAACTTATTTAACAAACAATCAAAAAACTAAACAAAAATTTTATTTAAATAAAATAAGTAAATTTTTTATGCTAAACAAAAATGTTACTTCAACAAAAAAAAGGGTGCAATTAACCCTCTAACTGGTAAACGATGTTTTGCAACGAAATTCATACCATGTGCTCCACTCGAAAAACAAATAATAAGTTCTTCAACAAAATTGTTTATCGTTGCATAATTTAGGCGATATGAGCCAAAATATTTTAAGGTGCATTTTGGAAACTAAAGCATATAAAAGGGAAGTTTTGGACAAAAAATATTTCTCTTATCAAGATATAACCACGCTCGAAAAAATATTTTTTTTCTGCTCCTATTTAAGAAGATATCGCGATTTTCGCTTTTTGGAAAAAGCGAAATTAGGCGAACAAGTATCTAATTTTCAATTTATATTGTTCAAACTTCAACGCTTTGCTATTAATACTTAATGTCTTCTTTCTGCAAAATTTCATAAAAGTCCGTCTATTAGTTTATAAGTTAAGATGATTCCTTTAGAGGAATCCTGATAAAATCCTGTGAGTCCTTGGACCAAAGTAAGGACTTATTATAAAGAGTTTTTAGTCAACTTAAATTGGTTTTTTTAGATTTTTGAAAACTATTTTTTGTTTTTTAAATAATTAGTTTTTGAAAAAACATTTTACGAAATTTTGATTTTGAAGCTTTCTCGCTTCCAAACCGTGGACGGCACACGACAAATTTCTTTGCAAAATATTTAGCAAATTTAGTTTTCTATCGGAATATATTAATTTCTAAGTATAAAACACTCATTTGACGCATTTGTGGTAAATTTTATGAAGCCTGATCTGAGGCAGCTTTACCCGTTAGAGGGTTAAGCTTTAATAATTACAAAATATGCTTAAAAAATTCGCACGGAATCTATGCTTGGTAAATAATGTGTTAATAGTGAATAATAAAATAGAGAATTTAGTGAAAAACTGAAAACATCTTAATTTAAACTTACCTCTTCTTGCACTTATAATTTCCTCACTTGCAGTTCTTGTAGAATTGGAAGGCTTTTCTATTGGCACTTGTTTATATTGCGCTTTTGATACAGGTGCTACACCTGATTCCGAATTAACTAACATATCACTTAATACTCCTGATAAAAGTTTACTTCCCGGCAAAGCTATATTGCTTAAAGTATTTACATTATTGCTACCATTTGAAATTGAATGTACAGAATCATAGATATTTTGTCGTTTACTACTACTATCATTAGATTGTGTTATTGCTCCACTGCTATTTGTAGATTGACTGGTTTCGTCAGCTTCTAAACGTGTTAAACGTTTAACAATATCACGTATCAATTGTTTTTTCTGTCTGCCATTAACACTTTTAGCATCGATAAGTGAACAAATCAATTGTACACCTAGATCTAATTCGGGTGCTTGTTTTGTCAGAGAGAATGACGAGGTGGTGCCAGTAGATGAAGCTGTCGTTGAATGTGATTGATTTTCTTTATTTTCTTCTAAAGCCGCTTGAAATTTCGTTTGCAATTCACGTATATTCTTAAATTGTTTGTGCTTTTGTTGATTTTTTTCGCACAATACTTTTCGTTTCATAAGTAAATCGGTAATACTGGTAATAAAAGGATGTTCTGTAGGTGCAATTTGATTGCGTGAATTATTTTCAATAACATATTCTGAAGATTTTGAAGATCTTGATGATAAATATTCAAAACTTGAAGGTGTTGCTGTACCTTCTATTACCGAATTCGAAGATGACAAGGTACATTGTATTTCACGGGATTGTACATTGCCTGGTTTTAGTAAAGACGTTTGGGCATATTTTTCAAACTTTTCTTGTAATGATGTTGATGAAGTTGATTGTGTTATCATTTTAGGTTTTGCTCCTCTTTTTGTAGATGTTTCTTTATATTCTTCTACGAGAGTACTACAGGCTAATGGAGGTGTACTATGTTCTATTTTGCTATTTTTTATAATTTTCACAATTGTATGTTCTTTATGTTTTTCTTGCAGTTCTTTTTGTTTCGCTTGCTGTGATGTACACGGTTCAGAGGTAACACTACTTTCTCTAAAGAATTCTTTTAAAAGAGATCTTTCCAATATGCTAATGTTACTGGTAGACATGGACTTTTTATAGCCTACATCACCGAGGGAATCCCATTCAAGACGCCGATGTGATTTAGCTATTGATTCAGGTGTTTGTGTTTTTGTATCTTTTAGAACTTTTCTAGGTGTTTTTATATTTTCACTAGATATACTAAGAATCTAAAAATATATAAAAAAAATAAAATAAAAACTTAGCAAATGCTAAACTAAAATCTAATCATCTTTAATGTTTGAAGGTTTTTGGTTGTAAAAAAATCTGTTGTAATATTTTTTAAACTCATTAAGGACCGTCATAGATCCGCTTTATATTTTTAAGCAAAATTATGCAGATTAAGAAATTGTTGTAATTTATTTTGCTTTACACAGAATTCGAATCTTTGGCAGAATTCGAATCTAAGATATTGAAGATATTTTAAAAATGTCAACTTTGTATAATGATTATAAAATATGGATGGCAACCGATTAGATGCGGTTATCTTTAGGAGTAACGTTATTTTCTTTTAGCATTATCTGATTTGTCTGAAATTTTCACCACATAATCTTTGGACCTAGTTGCACAAGGACTTGCCAAATATCTATTGAAAGTCGAAAGTCAGAGTTATGTTTTAAAAAAACTACTATTAAAATGGAAAAAACGCCATTTCTCAATTTGCAATATTTCGAAAACCATGTGGGCAATTTAAATTATTTAAAAAAATTCATGTTCAGCGTGGTAAAATTAGTTAAAAATTATGTGCCACACAACATATTTTTGTTTAGAGAATTTTAAAAAATAAGAAATTTTGGTCACAGGTCACCAAGGGTTAAGTTTTCCGATTGTTCACAAGTTCGCACCACATACTTTTTTTTATCTAGTTGAAATAACATTTAAATTTTGCAATGGTTTTTAACAAAGTTCCAAGAAAATTGTATAGAAAGATAAATACTTTTTAGGTCAAAAATTAAAATTTTTCATAAATTTTGAACTTTAAGGATTTCTCACGACTAAACTTTTACAGCTAATTTGCTATTTCTTTTATGGTGAAGTATTGTTAACACGAAGAATTTTTTGTTTTTAAATCGATTATGTTTTTTATTTTGAGCTCCCCACTGTATATTTCAGGATCATGCAGTTCGATTGTTTTATAATTTTTACTAAAGTTCTACACAAAAAAATAAATTGTAAAATTACTATGGAAATGGCCATATTATACGAGCATTTCTCATCTCAATTTGAAGCATTTGCTGCGAGTAAAGCAGTTGCTTTTATAGCTTTTTGGTCAAGAGTTTTTCTTTGCTGGCATATTAAGTTCTTGTCTTAGATTGTCTTAATAATATGAAAGATATTTATAAATCTCTGATTTGGAAAACTTATTTAATGTATCACCAAATATACTCTTTACCTTCTTATCACCTTCCATTTCAATATTAATATCGACAATAACATCTTTGGCGGAAAAAATTTCGTCTCCCATATCCTGCCCTTGTGCATCAATATTGGGCAAACTTTTACTATTTGCCACACAACAAACTGATAAAGGTCTTGAGGGCATTTTTGCTAATGCCTCACAACTACTGGTAGATGATATAGTTTCACGGCTACGCGTACGCCTACAAGAATCCATTTCGATGCCTGCACACGTTTTCAGAGTCTTTTGACTATCTTGACTACTAGCGGGCGAATATAAACGCATAAACTTTTCTAAATCACGATTATGGCCATATTTTTGATAATATTCCATTATTTTATCATTAACTCTTGGAGTGTTTGGTAAAGCACACTTTGAATTTCTTTTATATGAATGTTCATCCATAGTATGATGATGATGCCGTCGTGTAAAACTATTTTTAAGGATACGTCTTTGTCAATTCAATATGGCATTAAAAGCTAAAGTATGCTAAGCAGATGTATTTCAAATGTATTTTGTTATCAGTGCATAGAATATAAGAACTCGTGCTAGAAACTCCATTCAAAATTCTATAAACACAACTAAAATAAAAACTCAAAATTAAAACAACCCCCATGAAGGAAAATACACAAAACAACTACAAACATTTTTGTCTCTTTTGTATGCTTGTTCTTATTGTAAACAAATTGTTAGCAGAGTTGCCAGGGTTCGTTTTGTATACAAAACAGTTTTTTTCAAAACAGTTTCTAAAAGCAAAGCGAAATATTCAAAATTCTTAACCATTTTTAAACAAAAATATTTGAGTGTGAAAATGTGTTATTTAGGCCGAATTTTATTTTCTTATTACGTTTTGTAAATTCGTAAATTTTATTGTTCTGTATTTTGTCAAAATGGTCTAGGGCAACCGAAAACAAACTTGTATAATTAAACTATGGTCTGAACCATGTTAATGAAACAATTGTTACTAAGTATGCTTTCATCGTATCCGCTCTGTATATTTTTTGTTTTTATGAATATATTCCACCATGTTTATCATTTAAACATAATCATCCTCCTCATTGTAATCAAAGTTTTCTCCTTGAATCAAAATAATTTTAATTTTTAGTATTATGGATAACACACTGCGATTTTGTGAAGAGGATTTATTCGCATTGGCACTATACGAGTATTATAGAATTTGGTATATCTGTTGCATCTTTGAAAAACGAAGGGACCGCTCGGTTTTTCGGTCAAAGTACTATTAAGATCCATATTTTTACTTTTTAGTGGAGTAATTGAACTATAAAAGAATTGTATTCTTATTGTTCTAACAATGAAAATCTTAAAATAAGATGCGTGATTATTGTGCTTGAAGTATTTTATTAACTAAAAATAAACAAAAATATATAAATTTTAATTTTCAAATTTATTCCTAAATTTTCTTATCCTACTTACCCCATCATTGGAGATTCTTATAGATCTTTCCAATGATTTAATTTAATAAATATATTCTTTAAGGTACCCATACACTTTGCAATATTATTGAAAATATTATTGCCAGTATTGCCATTTTGCCCTACACAGCGCAATAAGATGTACATCACTTTTGCACAAAATATGGTACCACTCTTTTAATTTGTTGTGGAGAATATAACACACTATAAAATATTTCTCACAATTCTTGGTTGCGCAATAAGAATCAAAACCTGTTTAATTTTTTCCAATATATTGTGCAAACTTCCAATATGACATACACACTAGTAATATTTTGCACAATAGGAAAAGTTGCGCAAGCATAATGCGTAGTGAATGGGTACCTTAGATTTATTTGCTTCTGATATATTTTGTTATAGAAGAAATTACAATTTGATTTGTCAAAAAATTAATACGTTTTTTACGGACCGAAAACGGAGTCAAAACGTTGTTTTCGAAAATTCGACTACGTGGTCTGTTGATGTTCCGTTTACGTAAAGTCCGGATTCTTCATTCCGTACTTGTCGGAGAGTCCGACACTTTGCAGTTTAAGTAACTAATACTAAAAGAATTGCATTTATTTGTAGTATACCTTAAAAATATAGAGTGTGTGAAAAATCTTAATTAAGATTAAAAAACATTCAAGTCTGTTTAATATATATTTTCTAATCAATCCCAATCAAGTTCTAGATAATTGAAGTACGTTTTCCTAAAAATAACGATTTTAAATTATGCATGTTAGAAATATACTTGAAAAATGGTTTAAATTGTTGAAGATATCGAAAATGTGCCAAATTGGTATAAATTGTGTCAGTGCACCAATATACCTTTGATTGTGCCAAAAATTGCACAATCGAGCCACAAATCCCATCACTGATCTAAACGTCATTATGACATTTAACATTTCTTGTTTTCATTACATTTTAACATAGTTCAGTTTTTTATAGGTTTATTTTGCGGCTTTTTTTTTGTTTTCCATCATTTGGTATTGGGTCTTACAAGTTGGCTTAAACTAATATAGGTTTGTTATTGTGTCTTTTCTCGTGTGAAGTAAAGAATAAAGACAAACGTTTTAAGACCGACTGTGAGTGTTGTGCATTTGAAGGCGGTTATAGTTGTTAGTTACAGCCTGCTCTTAGACACGTCGACAAAGAATCTGTGGGAAAATAAGTGACAATTTCTTTTTTTTTTTTTAGTTTGTTTTGGCAAAATCTACCAAACAAAGAATATTGGAGAAAAAGTGGTTGTGCGTTTGTGAAATTTGTGAGACTACGGTAACAAGATGCGTATTAGTAATATACGCAGTGGTCGTATGTGCCGTTTGGCATTAGTATGTCTGGTCATATTACCACTGCTATATTTACTGACCACTTGGAGTGATAGTCACAAAAGGGTGCAAGAGGCGTATCAAGCTAAATTTGGTATGGGTCGACGTCACTATCAACGTTTGGAGAGTAGACCAAAGGAGGTACCATTATTGATAGAAGGTGAGGGGTAAAGAATGCAAATTTGCTTTTGTTTTTGCTAACAAAAGAGTAAAAGAAAACACTTGTGTACACACTTTTGTTAAATGCTAATTTGTTTTTGTTTTAGATTTGGGTAATTTTGAAGAAGATTGTTAAATGCTTATTTGTTTTTGTTTTAGATTTGGGTAATTTTGAACCTAAACATTTAGAAGATCGTCAGGGACCAGGAGAAAATGGCGAGGCTTATCATTTGCCCGCCAATAAAAAAACTGCTGCCGATGAATCTGAAATGGAATATGGGATGAATATTGCGTGCTCCGATGAAATCTCTATGCATCGTAGTGTGCGTGACACTCGTATCGAGGAATGTCGACATTGGAATTATCCTTACGATTTACCCAAGACCAGTATCATTATTGTTTTCCATAATGAAGGTTTTTCCGTTCTTATGCGTACCGTCCATTCGGTCATTGATCGTTCACCCAAACATGTTTTACATGAGATTATTCTGGTTGATGATTATTCTGACAAAAAGAATCTCAAAGAACAGTTGGAGCAGTATATCGAACAATTTAAGGGTTTGGTAAAGTTAATACGCAATAAAGAAAGAGAAGGTTTGATTCGTACAAGATCAAGAGGTGCCTCAAGTGCCACTGGTAAGTTTTTTTATTTAAATTATTTTTTCATTATTATGACTAACATGATTTTTAGAGTTTAATTCGTGAGGTATGTGGATTATATATATATAATTTAAATATCCCATTTCTGATTCCGATAAACGTGTCGCTATATCTCGTCTCATATATGAGATATTCAGTATCAACTTTGATCTACCTGCAAATTTTGCATACAAAAATTAAAATAGTACTAGGCCCGATTGAAAAAATTAATATGTGGCCATATATAATTATATATGGACCCATATCAAATCATATATAATTATATCTAATTATATACAGAAATTGGTGGATATAAATTTATTTAATTAGACATAATTCAATTAATTCTGATATAATTATATATAATTAGATATAATCAGATATAATTAGATATAATTATATCCGAAAATGGTTATATCTAGTTATATCTAGTAATTAAAAAAAAAATAATATAAGCCATATCAACTTATATATAATTATGTACGGACATTGGTATATACAATTGTTTATAATTATATATAATTATATATAATTATATATAATTCTATAAAATCTGATATAATCAGATATAATTATATATAATTATATAAGCAGATATAATTATATATTGGACCATATATAATTATATATAATTTTATACAGCACCATATAAACAAATTTTTTAATAATCCACCGCATATACAATATGCGGTGTTCTTTTCTAAAAAAAAATGTGCGCTTTATTCAAATAAGTTGTAAATCAATGTTTTTAAATAAAAAAAAACAACTAAATTTTCGAGCATTCAACTCTAATAATGTTTTTATGATTTGATCCATAGAAATAATATATATTTGCTCTCAAATTCTGAAGAAATAATGCAAAACAATTTGTATTAAAAATCAACGATTTATGACTTTTTTAAATAAATTACATATTTAAGTTTAAAAAGAACGATGTAAAACAAAATTGTACTTAAAATTAATGTAATAAAGTTGTTAAATACTTACATTTATTTTACATTATTTTTAAAAATATATATCACAGGTTTTTCATCAAACGACACAAAACACTTATATGTATAATTTTATAAAAATTATTTTAAAAATCAAATAAAAAATATCACAGTAAATGGAACTTAATAATGCTAAAGTCACAGTTGAGTTAGCATTGTTAGTTCTGAACTTTGTCAAAAAAAAAAAAAATGTAAAGGCTACCAACCACCTGTAAAGAATCTCACCTTAGTAATTACTCCATGATCTAAACTAAAAGATGCATTTATATATTTAAAAGTCAATTAAAATATTAATTGATTCAATTAAATATTTGTTTGGAAACAAAGTTAATTCAAATCAAATCTTTCATTAGATATTTATTTTTTAACAATAACGTCATTTGATATAAAACTGCTTTCGTTCCATTTGCTTCAGTTTTTGTTGCATTTTTAATGATTTTTAAAAATTATTTATAAATATAAGTTCAGTGATGTTAAACTCACTCAACTTTCGGCGAAATAATTAAAAATTTTTTTTTTTTACTTTTTCCTATCTCGCGTATTTAACAATTTTATTACATTCATTTTAAGTACAATTTTGTTGTACAGCGTTCTTTTTTAAACTTAAATGTGTAAATTATTTAAAATTTTGGAAACTTCAGTGCTAAAAGTGTTTCTATGATTTGATCCATATAAGTAATAAATATTTGCCTCAAACTATGACACTTGGTATGACACTTTACACACCTAAATACCCTAATGGTACATCTTTGACGAAAATCGATCATAATTTGAAATGTTTCGTCTGGGTAATTATTTTTTTTTGTTAAATTTAGGACCAGTTTAGAGTCCAAGAGTAGTCTAAATTTCACTTGTCTAAGATGATTTTTTTTAGAAAGAAGAATTATTCTAAAGTACAAAAGCTTTAAAAATCTGCCCGATTCAATAAAATTATATTCTATTTCTTACAAAAGTTCATCTCTTTTTTACATTTCGAAATGAGCAATGACAATTTGGTTCTCCAAAAAAAGTCCTTTCTAA
Source organism: Delia radicum (assembly GCA_021234595.1). NCBI lineage: Eukaryota > Metazoa > Arthropoda > Insecta > Diptera > Anthomyiidae > Delia > Delia radicum. Next base: position 232,859,427 of record CM037852.1, read on the forward strand.
AACATTCTCATCTGTACTAAAATTAAAAAAAAAAATTATTATCCAGAAGAAACATTTATTTGAATAAAGCGCATATTTTTGTTTTTTTTTTAGAAAAGAACGTTGCACAACAAAGTTGTACTTAAAATCAATGGAATGATGATTTAAAATACGCCAGTGAGAAAAAATTTAAAAAAATTTAATTTAAATTAAAATGTTTTTGCCGAAAATTGAGTTTAACATGACTGAGTTTATATTTTTTTTTTATTGTCGAACAATGAACTAGTTTTAAAAATTATTTAAAATGCAGCAAAAACTGTAGCATATGGATCGAAAGGGGTTGGCTTCTACTGGTATTATTGTTACTTTTTATTTTATCGTATTAAAAAAAAATTAAAACGGAAACAAATCCGCGATAAAATTTGAAAATTGCAATTCAGTTGTAATAAGATAACAAACAAGTAAGGACGCTTTCAACTCCGCGCTTTATTAAAAGATATTTAAATTTTTTCCTGAAGATGAACAGCAAAGCTGTTCGAAATATCGAAATGATAATAAATATTTAAAAATAAAACATGAAAAATTTTGAATTTTATTTTTAATTTATGGTCATAAATTGAGCCAAACCTAAAAAACCCCATCACATTGCAAATATTTTAATAATTTTGTTTGACACTTTAAACTTGTAATTAAGGTTTAATGACATTGTTTAATATATTGTTAATAGAGTGCTGTAGTCATTAAAAAAGTTTTTCGCCTGATTTGTCGCTAAAAAACAGAAAGTGGGAAAAGTTTTGCTATAAAACTTGTACAAATCAATCAAACAGTATCCCACAACAATAAAAAATCACATTTGTCACAATTTATTTTGAGCAATCGCAAATAACGCTCTTTAACAATAAATAATGTACATTTTATAAAGTTTCTGACACCAACGTTTTATTTTCAATAAGTTCTAATAACTTACAGCGTTGTTAATAAAATTTTCCCAAATATGTATCCAATAATGTTTACCACTGTACGTTACACCGGGTACCAAATTTTACCATAACATGTATCGGGTTAATTGGGCTACCGCGATATCGTCGTCGAACAGACCTTATATTCGGCACAACCGAATTTTAATCTCTTAGGCCAAGCTTTTGGGAGGTCAGTTAAAAAACTTGGTTTAGTTACGCCGGTAACGAATTTTGTCTACCATTTCCAAGTTTGTTAACAAAAATTTAATCTTGTTTACAATTTTAGCCTTTATCATAAAATAAAACAAAATAAACCACATGTCAGTAGCAGTATTCCATTTAAAAACTTCGTTAATCTAAGCCTAAAAACTCGGCCTTACTTGTTTTAAATAAAATTTTAAATATTTTAGTAAACAATTCAACTTTTCAATATTTTGAATAATGAAAACGAAAATTATTCAAGTACGAGGCCATACTCTATATTTCTTTATAAGGATATTGTCCTAACAAATAATCTATAGAGTTTTTGTTTTCACATTTATTAATTGACCACTTTGAGGAATGTGTTGATAGATCTATTTCGGGAAATATATCTATTTGTTAGGACAATATCCTAATAAAGAAATATAGAGTATGGCCTCGAACTTGAATAATTTTCCTTTTCATTGCACAATTAATAGTCGAAAAAACATAATTTTTATTTTTAATAAAAATTATATCAAAATTGTATAAAAGACAAAGTACGGTCTTGTTTACTCCCCCTTTACAACTTGTTTTTTTTTTAACAAAACAAGTGTGAAAATAGAAAGGAGAAACAAAAAAAAAAAAAGAAAACAAAAAGCGTGTACCAAAAGTACCATAACCAACGAGTTTTCAATTTATTTTTGATCAATGGTGATAATCTTTAACTTCAAGCTCATATTTTAGTTCTCATTTAGTGAGAAAACTAGTTTATATTAATGTTTGATGTTTTGCATTTGATTGTCACTTCTTTCAAAACGTGTTCTGTTGATGGGAACCTAGAAAATTCCCGAAATAGATCTATCAACACATTCCTGAAAGTGGTCAATTAATAAATTTGGAAACAAAAACTCTTTAGATTATTTGTTAGGACAATATCCTAATAAAGAAATATAGAGTATGGCCTCGAACTTGAATAATTTTCCTTTTCATTGCACAATTAAAGGTCGAAAAAACATAATTTTTATTTTTAATAAAAATTATATCAAACTTGTTTTGAATAACATTGTCTTGTTCTTTCTTTGCAGGTGAAGTAATTGTCTTCTTAGATGCCCATTGTGAAGTGAACATTAACTGGTTACCCCCTCTATTGGCTCCGATTTATCGTGATCGTACTGTTATGACTGTACCCATAATTGATGGTATTGATTATAAAACATTTGAATATCGTTCCGTCTATGGTAGTGATAATCATTTCCGTGGTATTTTTGAATGGGGTATGCTGTACAAAGAAAATGAAGTACCCAAAAGAGAACAACGTCGTCGGCAACATAACTCCGAACCATATCGTAGTCCAACACATGCCGGTGGATTGTTTGCCATTAATCGTGAATATTTCCTAGAATTGGGAGCTTACGATCCAGGTCTTCTTGTATGGGGTGGAGAAAATTTCGAATTAAGTTTTAAAATTTGGCAATGTGGTGGTAGTATCGAATGGGTACCATGTTCTCATGTAGGGCATGTATATCGTGGCTTTATGCCCTATAACTTTGGTAAGTTGGCACAAAAGAAAAAGGGCCCCTTGATAACTATCAATTATAAACGTGTCATTGAGACGTGGTTTGATGAAACACATAAGGAATATTTCTATACACGGGAACCTTTGGCCAGATATTTAGATATGGGTGATATAACCGAACAGTTGGCATTGAAGAAACGTTTAAATTGTAAATCCTTTCAATGGTATATGGATAATATTGCCTATGATGTATATGATAAATTCCCAGCATTACCAGCCAACTTACACTGGGGTGAATTACGTTCAGTAGCTTCAGAAAATTGCCTAGATTCTATGGGTAATCAACCCCCCGCCATAATGGGTTTATCCCACTGTCACGGTGGTGGCAATAATCAACTAATAAGGCTTAATGCTGCCGGCCAATTGGGCGTAGGAGAACGTTGTGTCGAAGCTGATCGTCAAGGCATCAAGTTGGCCGTTTGTCGCTTGGGTACGGTAGATGGACCCTGGAGTTATAATGATCAGACAAAACATTTACTACATCGTGCCCATAAGAAATGTGTAGCATTACATCCCACCACACAACAATTATTTTTGGCACACTGTGATGAAAACGATGGCTATCAACAGTGGCATTTTAAACAACTTAAACCCAAATACTAGACAATCAAACAAACTGAATATGAAAGGATTTCCAATAAAAAGGAACGATAGAATGAAACATGAAGGAGACCTATATAAAAAAATCAAATTATAAGCAATATATTTATTAGAAAATAATAATATAAATCTAAGTTATAGAAAAAGAATGGGCTTAAAGGAATGTTTAGAAGAAAAATAAAAAAATAATTGGGGTTTCAAACAACTAGAGGTATAATTTTTTAAAAAAATTATATAGATTGATATAAAATGAAGGATTTATAAATCGACCAACTTCAACTACAGTAACAAGAAAGGTAGACCAACGAGGCATACAACGATTTTATTGAAATTTGGATGTGTCATAAAGGAGGCAAAATCTAACTTAGGTAAGCTCTATTGGCCTTAAATTAATAGTCACAATTTGTAAGACGAAACTTTCCAAATATTTCCAAACGTTTTATAAAAAAATACAAGTTTTTCTTAACACTTCCAATATATTGCGTGCAAATAATAATAAAGTGGACTTTTCGTTTTTTGTGTAATATTTCGTTAACATAAAAAGAAATTTCCAAGTTGAATATTTGCAAACGGTAAGAATTTTATGCACAATTTTAATAAAACTAATTGAATGCCTCGCTCGACAAAGGGTATAAAATTCATAAACCATAGTGTTCAGGAGAGGTAAAAGAGTTTTTTGTAAAATAAAATATCAATTATATAACTGTGGGATATTGTATATACATTATGTAGCAGAAATGTTTAAGTTTTGATAAATAAACATTAGTTTCACTGCAAAATACGTAAATCTAGTCCTTAAATTTTTATTAAATTTCTGAAAATTAAAATATATATTCAACAAAAGTAATTTTGTAAGGTCAGTTTTGGGACAAAAAAAACAACATTTTTAAAAATTCTTGTTATAAGTATAAGTATTAATGTTTGATAAACCATATTTCGTAAGAAACGCGTTTTCAAAAAAATGTCGCTTATACCCTTATTCAAGCGAGGCATTCAATTGATTTCATAAAAAGAAATAATAAATAGAAAAAAAATTTAAAAAATTAAATTTTTAGAAATGTGATTTTGTAAATACTGGGTAAATACCTGATAAATACCTTTTTTTTAAAAAATTTATTTCTGTATTTATATAAAACATTTGAAATGTCAATAACTGAAATTTAATAATTTAAATTTTGCTGCTAAATGTGTTTGTTCGCCAAATTTTCTACAACATATTTTAAACCCACATTTTTGGTAAATACCCAGCTATTTACCCATTCTTACCCAATTTACCCCTTTTTACCGGGTATTTACCAATTGGGTGTTTACCCTTTTCCCATCTGTATATATTTTCAAAATCAGGTACCTTGTTCGTTCTCTTTATGAGGAATTTCAAAAATTTTCGACACAGGCAAACTATTTTCATGACATGAATAACCTTTTGTGTATGTATTAGGCCCAGTTTTAAGGATGTCAGTTAAACATGGATTAGTTAAACAGTTAACGAATTTTGTCTGATATTTCTAAGTTTATAAGTAACAATTTGTCGGAACCTTTTAATATTGCTTATAATTTTGGTCTTTATTATAATATTGCAAAATAAACTACATTTCAGAAGCAGTATTCCATTTAAAAACTTCGTTAATCTAAGTTTAACGATAATCTACATTCTAAAAACTTAACTATGTTTAAGCATGCTAAATTCTTCCGCGCTAACGGTGCAAAAATTATGGCGGTTTTAAGTTTAAAGCAAATTAAAAATACTAAAACAATAGTTTTTGCTGAAATTTAACTAAAGTGACATGAATTTATAGATTATTTATCACATGCCAAAATATATATTACACCACCAAAAAAATATAAAAATACAGTAAAAAAATTTGTTCATGTATTAGAACTTAAAAAAAAAAACTGCGATTATTTCGGAAAACACAATTTTTTTTGCTAGTTTTATGATATTTAATTGTGTGTAGGGTTACTTATTTAAAGGAAATCATATAAATTTGTCAGTTTCAGATAGCTTCAAAACCTTTTGTCGAGCGATTTTAACTAAAAAAATGAAGTATAATGTAAGGATTTTGAGTAAACATTTCTTTTTTTCGTAAGCTGAATTCCGCTTTTGGATCAAAAAAAGTTGGTCTCGTTAATCAGGAGAAATGTAAATTTTCCGTGTCTTTGTCCTTGGATTTTCTTTTTTTTTTAATATAGAGTCTAAATTTCAATTCCAGAAAAAATAATAATTTAAATTGAACAACATAAATGGTTAAAAACGGATATGGTTGTTTTTAGTGTTTTTTTTTTAAATTCCCGGGCTACTGACGAAATTTTTCGTTTCATACAAAATCTATTTGAACATTTTTTTGCTTTTAGTTTTGAATTTTATTCTGTTAATACTTTAATATGTGTTGTCGTAAGAAATGTTAAATTTTTAAGAAGAATTCTGTATTTGTCATTGTCTTACAAAATGTGACTATAAATTTGATGTAAAAATGGGGGTAAAAATTAAAATTTTTTATAAATTCTTTAGTTTTACATAAATAAAAAGAAATATATTTCCTATAGATTTGGTAACAAAAATAATAAATGTCGCTAAATAATCAGAAACTGAAAATTTTTTAAACTCTTCCAACTCCTTAAAACTTAAACCACTAAGACCGTCTACAGACGGTCATCACTTAAATCCAATTACATTAAAATTTAAAAAATCCCAGTGGTTTAAGGGTTAAAATGAGACTGAGCTTTAAAACTAGTTTTTCTTTTTCACATACTCAAATATTATGATTTTGTTGTGTGCCCCGCTGGTATGCCTTCTTTGTATATATACTTTTATTTAATATCATTTTTAATTAAAAATTTTTCATTTACATTTTTAAAAATTTTGCAAATACAATAAAAACAACTGGAAGCATTAAATTCGAACGTACCGCACTTTGTATACCCTTTATCAATTGAGAAGAAAAACATTTTTTTGAGACAAGTTTGGGAAAAAAATAATTTTAAGAAAAAAATAGCGTGAAAATAATTTGATGTCAAAAATATGGCGGAAGAAATTTTAAATGAAAAAAAATTTTGCAATAAATCTTTCAAAGAAAAACACATTTTAAAGAAAATTGTTTTTTCGTTTAAATGATAAATTGCTATTTCCCAGAGATGAAAAATTTGCTTTTTTGTCATTTTTCTTCAAATTTGCTTATATTGCCATTTTTGGTTTTACATTTTTGGGCTTAAAATTAGATTTTCTTTAGTTTTTTGGGTTTCTTTTTAAAAGTATATTTTTTTAATTTTTTTTGTAGTTTTGCTATTTTTGTGCCTTTTTTCTAATATTTTTTTTTGACCTAAAGGCAATAGGTTGTGTCATTTTTGTCTTCTCTGGTCATTTCCTATTTATATAATAGTTAGCACTAACTTTTCATTTTAACGGTAGTTTCCTACGACGCCCACATACATACCGATACGAACATTTTAAAACTACGATTCCATTAGTGGCATATATCTTTTAATGTCTCAGATTTTATTGCAAAATTTTACACATTGAATTTTGTTATATGTACAAATTTCGGTATACGCTAAAAATGAAAAGTGTAAAATCAACTAAAAACAGCTTATAAGTTACCTAAGTTTATTGTATAGGAAACAACTTGTAAAGTTTTTCGACAAGTTATACCTAGTTAGACCATGAAAAAAAAAACAACCCGTCATCAACCTTACCGTCAAGTTTTACAGTTTTCTTTTATATGACAATCAAGTAAGCAATTTGTTATCTTGTTTAACTGATACTTTTATAGTTTCTAATTTTTACTTTAGAAAGTTATATATCGAATATATATAACTTTCGAATAAATTGGAGAATGTACAAAGTGAAATATTTTAAAGTACAATAGTATTTATCATCAACTAAGGAAACTTTGCTGTTTTTTACAAAAGAGATAGAACATATAATTTATACTTGGACTGTGGTGGTTTATACTTGGACTGTGGTGGTTTATACTAGGACTGTGGTGGTTTATGCTTGGACTGTGGTGGTTTATACTTGGACTGTTTTGGTTTATACTTGACTTATTTAATTTCTATCAATTTTATATAAAAAAAGAATATTGCGTGTGGTTTTGGAAAAACACATGCTTTGCAAACAAAATAGTTTTTTCATAGGCAATATTATTTGTACATTTGGTGATATTTAACACGGTGGATTTTACAAAAATAGCAGTGGTTTGCCAGTACTATTTTTTTGGTACGTTTGGCAATTTCTACCTGGGTATCTTCAAAGAAATCGCCTTTTTAAATCTTTTTTCAGTTTTTATGTAACTGTCGTTATTATGAAAATATGTTGAATCCCAACCTTGTTACTTTTATAATGGCGTCATAATTTAAATATCTGAATTAACAACATGTAATGTTGAGCAAAATAAACAATTTGAGCAAAAACTAGCAACCCGGCTTTTATTTTCGCGGATTATTTTGCGTTTCAACCAACAAACGGACATCGCTATAGCGGCTTCGATATTCAGAATTTTTTTTTGACGAATTACAAACGGAATGACAAACTGCTATATACGCTGCACAGTCGGATGGAGGGTATACAAATTTAACTGTAAAAGGATAAAGCATTTAAGCTAACATTAAAATTTCCTTAATTACAGGGGAATATTTTTGGCTTACAATTTTTATTTATCTAGAATTCTAAAGAGATAAAAAACCTTTTAATTAAAAATGAAAATTTGTTAAATTAAATGAAAATTTGTTAAATATTAATGAAATTAAATTAAACAAAAAACTACTTAAATCTGTAACAAAATTGTTTATAAAATTTTGTACACATAAAAATCAAAATATTGAGTTATCTCTATAATATTTAGTTAATATTTAATTTTTAGTAATATAAAGAAATTTTTTCAGTTTATTTAAAATGTTTTCTTTAAAAAAATAAAAAATATATATCTTTGTCAACATTGCCAGTTTCTTTTTAAGAAATGTTATAAATATTTACAACAAAAAACAATTTGTATGAATACAAAAAAAAAAAAATCTCCTATAAGACAGCTTCCACTTTTTAAAATTATTATTTTTTTCTCTTAATTTGTGATAATTCTTGCAAAAAAAAAAACAAATCTTTTTATATGATTTGACTATTTTTAACTATAAATCTCTCCTATTTATTATAAGAATTTACTTAATTATCTTTATTTAGGTTTTTTTTTTCAACAACAAAATTTTAAAAATGCTACTATTACAAGTCTGAAGAAAGAAAAAAAATTAATAAATATATTAATAAACATAAAAATATTAAATAAAAAAAAAATTGATAAATTATAAAATTTTGGATTTTATTTTAAGGTTGTCAGTTTATAACTGATGTACAAAAAATTTTCATTTAATGAAAAATTTTAGAAAATTTTTCGTGTTAACTGACTGACAAGCAAATGTGGGTGTTGTGGTGTAATGGTTAGCGCGTTGGACTGTTACACGGATGATCCCGGGTTCAATTCCCGGTGACGACAACATCAATTTAGAAAAATAATATGCATGAGTTTTCTATCACTTATATGTATCGCTGCGCCCACCTTCGGTGTTCCCATAGCACTTAACCACACCGAAGTAAAATAATGAATCAGGGCTATGAAACAAAAAGCTTCAATAAATTCGCCAACTCTACATCAGGTGGCGAGCAACAACTGTTCTACTGTTCTAAAACTTATCATCTCGCGCAATTACAGTGTTGCCATGTTTGAAGCCCTTCATCTTTCACCACCTTTCATCTCTCCACTATCCCGTTCCCAAAGAAAGCAACACATTAATTAATAGGAAGAATTTCCTGAGTGTTGCTTCTCTTAAAAAAAAAAAAAAAATAGTTTCACAATTACTAAATGACAGTTGTTTATGTAGTAATCCGTATTCATTTTTAACTGTAATTACAATTTTAAAATTTTTAATAATTTGATAATTTTCTTAAAAAAAATCATCCGCCATACTGGATTCGCCACTTCCCAAATCTTGCCAAGAAAATATTTAATACGAAAACGTTTACTTTTCAAAAAAATGGTCCGCCACATTGTCTCCGCCATTTTGAATTTTTAAAATCTGATTTTAGATTTGCAAAGTGACCCCCGAAAACTTTCCGAAATCCGATGACTTTTAAAAAATATCATCCGCCATATAAAATAAATCCAATTACAGATTCGTATTAACCCAGGCAGAAAAATACAATCGGCACAGTGTTGGCAAAGCGTCGGCGACAGTCGGGTTAGCGTTGGCAGAACGCGGGATTAATAATCTTGACAGTATTGTCCTATTAACCGATTGATAACAGTGATCAACCGTTGGTTTACCAACGTTATGCCACCGTTGGCATAACGTTGGTAATCCAAAATATTTGGCGTTTTTAAAATATCTTAAATTAAATTAATTTTGAAAAATATGTATAATAAAACACATTTAAAAAGCTGCAATACACATCGGTCTTCGACTTTTACATCATATTTATATGTGTGAAATATAATAAAATAAAAATGCTTCTAATTGGTTGTAATATTTTTAAAAACAATATTGGCAAAGAATTTTGCGGGTTGTTTTGGAAAAACACATGCTTTGTAAACAAAATAGTGTTTTCGTAGTACAATATTAATTGTATTTTTGGTTATTTTTGTGGTGGGTTTTACAAAAATTGTAGTACTATTGTTTTGGAAAAAATCATCCGCCATATTGGATCCGATATTTTGAAATTTAATGTCAGATTCGTTATCAGCTATTCCTAAAACTATTAAGTGACAATATTGAAGCGAATTCCGAAAATTTTTTACATCATCCACCATATTGAATCTGCCATTTTGAATTTTTTAAAATCAGATTTTAACTCAGCGACCCCAAAACCGCCAGCACACTGCTTTGTCTCAATATAAGGAAGGGACAAAAATAGGAGTTGTTTTATTTGCATGAAAATTGGCTAGCTGGTTTCTTTTGCCAAAATAAGAAAAAAAACACAAGTTTTGAGAAATTCGACACATGGATACGCACACCTCCCACACTCAAATATTCCTGCAGTAACTATATTGTGGGCGCTGTGGTGTAATGGTTAGCGCGTTGAACTGTTACACAGATGTTCCCGGGTTCGATTCCCGGTGACGGCAACATCATTTAGAAAAATAATATGTATGAGTTTTCTATCCCTCATATGTATCGCAGCTCCCACCTTCGGTGTTCCCATAGCACTTAACCCCACCGAAGTAAAATAATGAATCAGGGCTATGAACAAAAAAGCTTCAATAAGTTCGCCAACTCTCCATCAGGTGGCAAGCAACAACTGTTCTAAGACTTATCATCTCGCGCAATTACAGTGTTGCCATGTTTGAAGCCCTTCATCTTTCCCCACCTTTCATCTCTCCACTATCCACTTTCCGAAGAAAGCAACACATTAATAAATAGGAAGAATTTCCTAAGTGTTGCTTCTCTTTAAAAAAAAATAAAAAAAAAAAAAATTGTAGCAATTTTTCTACGAGAAAATTAAAAACGACTAATTTAGACGGTCATTTCAAAAAAGAACTAACCAAAACTACTGTACTTTAGTAACAGTTGCTTTGAGTAGTTATTTCAGTATTTTAATAAACAACTACTAAAACAGTAATTTTGCAGTAAACAGTTAATTTTTGTTAGTTATTTAAAAATAGAAGATTATGTATAATTTTTAAAAATTCTCATTTAGTTAGAATATTGTTCTACCTCAAGCTTAAAAATCTAATATGATATTGTCATATTAGATTTTATTTGTTGCTTTTCAAAAATGTTGATCATTTTTATGATAGACAATATAATTGCTTCATTGACATCACCCAAATCTTCAGTTGTCTTCAAAAAAAAAAAAATATAATTGGCTTAGCTCAAACCGAGACATTACATACAACAGACAAAATAAATTCTATGATAACAATTTTGTCTGCCTTAGTGTATAAACTGCTGGTTCTGGTAACTCTAATTATAAAATCAAACTTTTTGAAGAACAACAATTTAACATGTCGATATACTTTGTATGCCAGTACATGTATTTGAGTTTGTCGTATTACAATTTGTGAAAACAACATACATATATCCCAACAAACTTTCTTGTTCAAAAATGTTTTCATTTTATGTCTTCATTTTGCATATGACCAGCCGTGGCGGTCATATGCAAAAAAGTCATATTTAAATTATAATGCCAGAAGATTATCTTTCGAATAAAGTAAATTTCATGTCAATTTAAAAAATTCATCTTTGTTTTATTCCATTTCAAAGTTCTATACCTCTATAAAAAATACCCTTTATATGTAAATATTACATCAATTTTCAATTTTTTTGAACACATATGAATCATGAAATATGGATGTGTGTTCATGTATGGATGTGTGTTCATGTATGGATCCATATATGTCAATTTTTAACAGGGAATGTACAAATTTAAAAATTTCTCTACGTTAGGAACATCATTTTTAGTCCGTTAAGACTGCGATTTTCAATATCCTGTTTTGAGAAAACGGCATTTAAAGCATACATGAGACTAATTAATTGAATAGACTAATTAATTGATAATTTCATTACAATTTCATTGACATCAATTGTAATGAAATTATTTTCATTAGAAATTTTTAAATTAATGGTAATGAAATTTATTGATTTGATTTCATTGACTAATGGTAATGATTTTAAATTTCATTACCATTAGTAATGAATTAATTAAAGGAAGCAAATTGCAATTGACTGAATGCAAGCAAATATGCTAGGTCTGGGAAAGATATCGATAGATTAATTTTTTTATGAAAAAACCACAGGGTGTCTCAATTATATGTTTAACCAAAAACTTACGCAAAATAAAAATTTAATCAATCGGAATCGGAACACTGTACACATTTGTGTTGTCGGAAGTGGGGTGATTCGTTAAGGTTTGCAAAAATTTTGTCCGTTTTGCGGTATTTTGCCTAGTTTTCGAGATACAAGCCATTTTACAAAGTGGCGATATTTTAAAATGTCCAGTATCTTCAAAACTAAGCGAGATAGAGCAAAACGGACAAAATCGTTGTTCCACAGGAGTATTAATATACTCTTATAATATAAATAGGCTAGGTCCGAGAGAGATCCCGAGCGATCAATTTTTTAAAAAACAGCCACAGGGTGATTTCATTATTTTGCTTATTTAATTGATAACACAAACAAAAACATATCGCACACTTAGTTCAAAAGTGACTCAACTTAAAATTTTTAATTTTTCAGAAATCGAAAAAAAAATATTTGCAACTTTATACCAATTGAAACATAAAGAAAGACATAATTGTTTTTTTAGCAACAGTTAACAACAACAAAATACACTGATTTTTTTTTTATGGATAAACAAGTATGTTGTGCATATTTTAAGCATATAAATCCAAAAAATTTAAATTTTGAGTTAAGCCCCTTTTGAACTAGGTGTGCGATATGTTATCGGATTAGATTAGATTATATTATATGGCACTATGCACCGCGACTAACTTAGGTCTTTTGTGCTGCCTAAAGTTACCCTAAAGATTCAAGCTACCTATAAAGCCAATAATCCTATTAGGCAAAACCTTCATAATGTCCGAAAGGGAGACAAAGCGATCGCCAAGAAACTTGGCACGCCTTTCACAAAGCCTCGGACATTCGCAAAGAACATGCTCCGATGTCTCAGCTACCAGTTCGCAAAACCTACACTCATCCGTGTCCGAAAGTCCCCTTTTGCGCAGGTGGTATCTGAGATTGCAGTGTCCAGTCAGGTAAGACACCAGGGTACTCAAGTTACCCCTCCCGAGGGACAAGAGTCTCCTCGATCCTGCACTGGAAAAAGAGATTAATCTCTTAGCCTGTCGTTGGCCAAGAGAGTTTTCCCAATAGAGAGAGAATTCTGATTCCCTCCACGACCCGAGCTTCTCCCTAACATACCCCAAAGGTATACCACAGAATGGTTCAGGGCCAATAAAGGGCCTTCGGGCCCAGCAATTAGCAAGACTATCTGCCCTCTCGTTGCCCTCATGCCCCTCGTGACCAGGAACCCACCCTAAGGTAAGCGAGCTGCGACCGCCAAGTCGGTTAAGAGCCAGAATGCATTCCATGACCAGACCAGATGACACCTCATAGGACATTAAAGCCCTTAATGCCGCCTGACTGTCAGAAAGAATGTAGATGCAAGATCTAATAGTGCCCCTTCGTAGACACTCCTCCGCGCAGACACAGATAGCAAAAATCTCTGCCTGAAAAATGGAGGGATATCTACCCATGGAAAAGGCCCGTTGGAAACCTGGTCCACAGACACCCGCACCAGTGTCACCATTCGCATGCTTTGAGCCATCTGTTTACCATACCTGAGAATCCCGCTCTGGCTCCCAGGATCTGTTGATCCACATGGTCCACTAATGCTAGTGCCAACATTTTTTTGGCATTAGCATTAGTTAACTAATGCTAATGATATTCCAATGCTAATGAAAAAATCCCAAGTATGATTTAAAGTAAATGTTGCTCATGTAAAATATAGGGTAAGGAGTTTGTTTAACAAGCTGTAACTTTTTTATTTCTGAGATATTTTCTCCAAAATTTTCATAGCATATAGAAAAAAGTTCAAACTATTGAAATATGAAAAAAAATAAAAAAAATCTAAAGCTCGTTAACCCCTTAAGTATGTGTATTTTTTTTGTCAATGATTTAAAACCAGTTGTGTATTACAATCGCGAATTATATAGTAAATATGGTAAGCTTTTTTAATTTTGATAAAGTGAAATTTTAATCATTTAGCCATACAGAAACAAATTATTTCCAAAAATTATGGTTTTTTGCAATCATTTTAATATTATCTTAAATCAAATTTAAAAACGCATTTGCCTAACTTTTTTAATTCTAAGAAATCCAAAATAATTTAAGCCATAATACTTACCAGGTACTTTAAATATGATTAGTTTAAAAGCAAAATATCAAGATAATTTCAAAGAAAGTCTAGATAATTTCAAAAATAAATATTGTTGAACAAAGTGATAAGAAAACGGAAAACTCAATAATAATAAAACTTTTTGCAATTAGATAAAATTAAAAAAAAAAAAAAAACAGCAGTAGAAATACAACTATTTTTAAAGAAAGTTCTTTAATAAACGTAATGGGAGAATTATGAATATTAAATTATTAAATTAACATTAAGCTCTTTAAAGCTTAAACTTTTAAAGTTTAAACTTTTTTAAAGTTTTATAATTTTAAAAATTATGAAAATTCGCAAAAAGTGTGGTGCGCAGACCGATTAAGATAACTGTGATTATTAAAAGTTCATGTTAATTGAGGGGGTACTTGAAAAATATAAAAAAGTCGAGTGTTAATTTAACTAAACAACAAAACTTAAAAGTCCTAATAATAATAATAATATTTAAGATTAAAAAAAAAAGTTTTTTTATAAACCAAATCCATCAAAACAAATAAATCGACTTAAATAATACAATAAAGGGGTTAAACCACTTTAGAAATCAATACAAACAACACTATGCCTAATAATACGCAAAAAAATCGTCACAATTAAACATTAACTTTGATATTGGTCTCAACAACAAGAAAATTGAAATAGTTTCGTCTGTGAAAAACCTCGGGATTATTTTTAATAACACTCTTAGTTTGTCGAATCATGTCAACTCTATAGTCTTCAAGATGAACTATATGCTTCGTACACTATTGCCTATACAGTACTGTACACCTTTTGAAATCAGAATGCTTATTGCTAAAGTTTATTTAATGCCCAGGTTGCTCTATGGCTGTGAGCTTTTCGCTCATTGTGATTCCTCGAGTAAGAGTAAATTAAAGGTGGTCTACAATAAAATAATAATATATGTTTTTGGGCTCTCAAAGCGCGATCATAATAGAATATCTTCCTATACAAATCAGTTGTACGGCATGTCTCTGGAGAACACTCACCCTGCTTCACAAAATAATATATACCCCGCAGGAAGCTTGGGGTCAAGTGTCTCCAAGTCTCCACTTTTGTCTACTATTTGTTGACATTGTCAACTAAGCGTCTACACTTTTTACTTTATTAACTCACTAGTAAATTTTTGGTTTCAATGTCTACATATGGTCCCATTAGAACTAATTAGTCACTAGTGAATCTATGGTTCTTATGTCTACATGTGGTCCCATAAGAACTAACGAGTCACTAGTGAATCTTTGGTCCAATGTCTGCATATGGTCCCATAAGAACTACCTAGTCACTAGTGAATCTATGTTTCTAATGTCTACATATGGTGCCATAAGAACTACCTTGTCACTAGTGCATCTTTGGTTCCAATGTCTACATATGGTCCCATAAGAACTACCTATTCACTACCTAGTCAATAGTTCTAATGTCACTAGTGATTTTCAATGACACGTACATGTTAAATGTCTATAGCAAATTGCATTGCCTGGGGAATATTTGGTTAGTAGTACTGGTGACACAGTCAATAGTGAATCAATACTTTTTCACTATTGGCATTTCCTGCAGGGTATTAACGAGCCACGAAATTTGTATGACCGCCTTACATTTTTCAATCAGGAAGGGGTAAAAAGATAGTTTCCCTCCGGTACAGAAGTCTTATTACGGAATTTCAATTTTATTTTAACGCCATCCATCTTTGGAACTTTCTTCCAAACAAAATTCAAACCAACAATAACTTAACAAGTTTTAAAAAGGAAATAACAAAACATTTCTCAACTTAAAGTTTTCATGTCAGTAAATTAAATCATTTTTGTTTTAATTTTATTTTTTTTTTTATATTTTTATTAATTATTATTAATTTATTTATTTAAAACTACAAATGTAACCCAATTAAGTAATTACTATTTCTTACATCTCCTACTTTAAATTAAAAGATATATATCTTGTTGTATGGGATTGTCAAATAAATTCAAATTCAAATCGACATACATACATATATGGATACATACATGAACACACATGCTTCATAAATATCCACATGCATCCCATACACTCACAATATTTTTTCGGTAAATACTACTGAATATACACATTAAATTAAATGAAAATCAGTTTAAAAAAAGTAATACTTACTTTTCGTTTAAAGCAATTGTATTTTTTAGTTTATTTTCAACTGTTGAAAAATTAATTGATCAAATCGGTAAAAACAATAGATTGTTTTCGTTTATTTCAATACTCAGTATAATATAACAACTTATTGTTTTAAATAGAAAATTTTAACTGAATATGTTAACTATTACCGAAAGTAAGTTTTTGTGTTTATTTTGTTTATTGAATAACAGACAGAAAGTTAAAAAATATATTTCTTTGGTAATTTAACTGTATATTCCATTGAAACAACTTTACCGATTAAATTTTAAAAGAACTGTTGAAATGTTATGGAAAAGTTCTTGTAAGTGTACATGAGTCATATAGGTACCGTAAAATAACTCCCAAATGAAATAACTCCCAAAAAAAAAAAAAAATGAAATAACTCCCAAAAATTTTCCATATAAATTGGGATTTATTTCATTATGAAATAACTGCCAATACGTTAGGACTTATTTCATAATCTTCTGTTAGAAGTTATTTCATTATGAAATAACTCCCAAATGAAATAATTCCCAACCAGGTTTTGTTGGGAGTTATTTCACTCCTTTTTGGCATTGGGAGTTATTTCAATTTTGTTGGGACTTATTTCATTTTCATTTTTAAATGTGATTTTATCGTTGGGAATTATTTCATTTCTGTTGGGAGTTATTTCATTTCTATTAAAATTACATTTTGGTAAATTATATGCATTTGTAACGGTTCTTAAAATTCTCGTAAAGTAAATAATAGCAATACAATGAGTTATTTTACCAAAAGGAACGCAGTTCTTGCTAGAATTTTGGTAAGTAAAGATCGGTATTAAAGTGATTAAAAATAATGGCAAATCTTGAATTTGAAATAATGAGTGGCAAAAGAAGAAATAGTAAAGTGTTATACGTAAAAGTCGAAAATCAAATTTATTTAAAAAATTCGGAAGCTAGAGGAAGAAAATACGTGTATAAGTGTTACGAAGAAAACGTGTTACGACATAAGGTCCATGGACATTATACTCCAGTGTGGAAACAGATCAGTAATTTTGAAGTTTCTTTTGTGTCGCACGCAGAAAAAACTTTATTTCGCGAAGCCGCCTGCCGCGTTCTACGGAGGAAAAAAACCCTAAGAGCGGCCGAAGGCCGCCACCCGAAGAACTTGTTTTTCAAATCAGATGTCGAATCCGTTGAAATCTTATATTTTTAAGACATCAAGTAATTTGTAAAAACAAGTTTTTCTGTGTGGCGGCCTTCGGCCGCTCTTAGGGGTTTTTTCCTCCGTAGAACGCGGCAGGCGTCTTCGCGAAATAAAGTTTTTTCTGCGTGCGATTATACGATTTATAAATTTAGTTTTATTTTGTGATATACTACTAAAGGATATTTAAAAAAATTGTATTGATATACTAAATATTATTAATCTTTTATTTTAAAAAGTCTGGACGCTATCCCACATTTGAAAGTGACATAATATCCAAAAAAATAATGTCGTAATGTCCATGGACATTAATTTTGTTGATTATTTTTGTATATATATGTATACATTAAATTCTATCTTTATAATATGTTTAATATTATGTACATTTTTACATTTATTTATGAAATAAATAGAATTCGATGTTTTTGAATTGGGAATTATTTCATTTTTTTGGGACTTTTTTCATTGGGAGTTGTTTCATTCTTTGTTGGGAGTCATTTTATTACTATGAAATGACTCCAAAATGTTGGGGCTTATTTCATTTTTTCTTTGGAGGTTATTTCATTTATTAAAATTGGGACTCATTTCATTTTCTTTGGGACTTATTTCATTGGGACTTATTTCATTTGGGAGTTATTTCACGGTACCGTTATATATGTTCATATATGGAATCTTTATGGAATCAAATATGTTAACGAAAATTGAGGTAATATTTACATATATAATCATAAATGTCTATACATTTCCATACATGGTCATATGTGTACATGAACGAAAAATGAGGTAATATTTATATATATGATCACATATGAACCTTATGAACATTCATATAATTCTATATGGTGATATGACCTCGAATCAATTCATATATGAGCATTAATGAGTTCATACATGTTCATAAATGGATACATGTTGATTTTTAACCGGGCAATTATAAAAAAATAAAAAATTGTTTATTAAAAATATTTCTGTTTGAGATAGAAAGACACAATATATTAAATATTATTTTAAAAATTATAACTTAAATTTTGGACAACCATGGCCACCATGGTGACCATTAAATTATAGAACCTTTTAAAATTTTTGATTTTAATTAAAATGGTACTAGGTTAAACTCAAAAATTAAAAAAAAAAAAACACAAAAAATCGTTGTTTATTAATATAAAAAAACTGCAAATATTGCCAATTAAACTTTTAATTGATTTCAAACTCACTTTCAGTGAAAAGTTTAATAATATATACAATCATAGAAATAAACCTGCAAAAATAGCATAAAAAACTACTAAAAATAAGTTAAAAATGAGGTTGCAGAAAGAACTGCTAAAATCAGCAGATTTTTTTTTGCTAAATATTAATAAAATTAAACTATTAACTTTACAAAATTTTAGTAATATTCGATTTGAATTTTAGTTAATTGAAAATAGCAATTTACTTTGCGAAAACTAGCAAAAACTTTTACTAAATATTTATAGACTAAAAACAGCAAGCAAAAACTGTAGTAATTTAGTAGAATGCAAATAACAGTATGTTTTGCTTAAATTAACAGAAATTTTTGCTAAAAATTGTAGATTACTGATTTAAATTTAAAAATTCACATTTATATACGATTTTTTTGTCTACTAATATTTAGCAAATTTTTTGCTGGTTTTAGCAGATTAATTTGTTACATTTAATTAACTAGAATAAAGCTCAAATATAACTAAATATTTGTACATTCAACAGATTCATTTTCGTAGTTCTTATATTATTAATGTGTTAATATTATTACATTTTTTATAATTAAAAAACAACTGCTAATTTAAGCATTTTTGTTTTGCAACGCAATTTTTAACAAATGTTTAGTACACTCAAATAAAAAAATTAGTAAAGTCAGCAAAATTTTAGTCATTAGGGTGCTTGCGAAAAAATTGCTAATGTCAGCAAAATCTTTTGCTGAAAATCGGCGAGCTGATTTTTATCAACAACATTATTAGATTCAGCAAAAGTTTTGCTAACACTTAGTAGATTTGAAATTAAAAAACCCCTGCTAAACATTAATAAAATTCTTGCTGAGTATTAGTAGACTGAAAAAAACTCAAAAAAATTTATAGAAAAATTCTACTTTAGTTAACTTATTTGCTGAAAATCATAAAACATTTTTTTGTGATTCTTTTTAAAATAATTTACAATACGTTACAAAATATAAAAATGTTCATACTCCCAAATTGACGATATGAATTAATGTAAACAATAGAAATAATTATATATAACATAACTTACTACTTACATCAATTATTGTCTAAATGATGCTATCTATGAAAGGAACGCAAATGCCGCAGAGAATTATAGAAACGAAACGAAAAAATAACAAAATATAACATATACAACCCTTTTTGTTTGCAAAAAATATTTGTATATAAAGTATATCTTTAAGTCTGGTTGTCGTTTACACTATTGTTGTGCTAATCAACACAATTTTTTTTAGCAAAATAAATTAGTAAAACATTAGTAAAATATTAGTAAAACATTAGTTCAAAACAGTTAAGTGCTGAATAAGTATAACTAAAATTTTAGTTTAAAACATAATTTTAGCAAAAAATTTGCTGAAAAATAGTATACCTGATTTACAAGATGTTTTACTAACTTTTCTACTAACTTATTTTTTTGAGTGTAGTTTTAGCAAAAAATTTAAAAAAACTGAAAAATTTATAACATTTGCAAAAAGAGAACAAAAATCGCTAAAATGTAAATAAAGCGCTATAATTATAAACATTTAAAAATGTACCAAAAAGAATGCCAAAATTGAAAATGTTTTCGAGATCGTTATGGACATTTTAAATTTTATTTATTTTCTCATGTAAGCGATTTTTTCAATTCCATAGATTGCACAGTGGCGTGTATTACAAATATTTTGGAAATCGGATTGCCATGAAATACTGCAGTCTTAATAATAATCAATTTGCTTCAAAATTTTGGACATCTTCATGAAATCAGATTTTAATACTATGTGCAAAGTTTCAAACCGAATCAGGTACAATGTTCGGATATCCATCAACATTGTTAAAATGTTAAACTTTTATTTTGCAATAAAATATTTTTTAATGAACGTTTTGTAATGAAATGTTATACTAAGATGTACCGTGAATGGTCGAGTTCGAAGAGGCCTGGGGGAAGAACAATAACCAACTGGGGATTATAATTTTTATAAAACGCAACTATATTTAGTAGTCTTTCAGAAAAATAAAAACTCTATATGTGTTTCTAAAGAAACTTTTAATCTGGAGGCAAAAGAGTATTGCTACTTTTTGACAAAAAAATTAATAAAATAACATTTTTTATAAAATTTCCAAGTTTAGAGCCATTTCATTTCAAGAGTGTGCAAGATATTACATTGGGGGGTTTTTTTTTTAACTATATAACCTGTTGTTAATATCACCAATACTTTTCAAAGCAATCGGACTTAATGCTAAATTTTGATTATCAAATGCGAGGTGTTCTACTTTGGAGTTTAATTGATCAGCGCCTGATGGAATTAGTGACCCTTATTTGAAACTTAAGATTGAAATTACGTTGGTTATGACTGTATTAAGTTTCATGACAATCCTATCAGTCAGTAAGAAATGGCTGAACTATTTTCAAAATATTTGTGATACACCACACTGTGGATTGCCAGACTACCGCCGTTTCGTGCCCTCGACCGTAGCTCAACTCGCCAGGAGGTGATGCTATGAGTCATATCTTAATGCATGGCTGTGGGTTTGAAACTCACTGCGACAGAAAGTAAAAAAAAAGTTTTTCATATAGAGCAATTTGACAATATAAAATACTTTGTTCAATTGACGAGTCCTTGGAGGGGACAAAACTGCAGCAGTCTTTTTCAATATGAAAAATGTTTTACTCTTCTTCCTGAAGAAAACTAACTAAAAGGAAATTCTTCAGTAATTAATTATAATAAAATTAATTACGATTGTCGTTATATCCCAGCAAAAAAAAAAAACTCGATTTGGTAAGCAGTTGCTGCGTTTATATGCTTCCAAAATAGCACTTCACCGCCATGCATACTATAAAGCAAATTTTTAAGGCATTCTGTAGTGCTTCCCAAATAATAGTATGCTTCCAAAATAAAGTATGCATACAATGAAGCAATAAAGTGTGCGTACCATGAAACACTAATGTTGTCAACATACAAAAAAGAGCTTCTTAGTGCCTAAGAAGGCATGAATTCATTGCTTCTAAGAGCACATGAAATAAGCGCTTTAAAAGAGACATACCAAGTGGGACATCGCGAACAAAAATCATGCCTTCTGGAATGCCTTGCGGAAGCGCTTCGTAATTGAATAATGCCTTCCGGAAGCGCTTCTTTGAAGCACTATTTTTTGCTGGGATAGCAGTTACAAACAACTTACCCCACAAAGAATTGAAAATTTTCCCAGTGGCAACTCTATCTCTAAACATACACTTGGTATTCAACTATTGCATGTGAATAAAGCCCATCATGATGTGGTAATTACTTGTGAGAAAGAGATAACAATACGATAAAAAAGATTAAGCATTCTAGTTAAAAAATAAATTGTTCATAGGCATTAACCTATCTTCGGAATAAAACAATACATTGTGTGGACTGTGATTGACAAAACTCCACTTAATCGCACTTATCGCTGTGTCGACTGTGTCTCAACTCGCTAAGAGGTGATGCTACGAGTCATAGCCTGATGTATGGCTGCGGATTTTAAACTCACTACGACACAAAGAAAAAAAAAAGGTTTTTTAATTTTTGCGACTTTCTTCCATTTTTTGTTCTGACAATTTTAATTAGGTTTATGATATTTTTTTAAATTTTGCCAATTTTTTTTTTAAATTTCAACGATTTTTTGAAATATTTGAACGATTTTCTTAAATTTTGGAGTTTTTTCCAATTTTGAAGCTTTTTTTAAAAACAAATTTTGCAATTATTTTTTTTCAATTATTAGCGATTTATTTTAATTTTAGTGAAATTTTTTAGTAATTATAGGAGGTTTTTTAAGTTTTGACGATTTTTTTAAATTATGGCGATTTTTCTTTTAAATTTTAATGATTTTTTTAAATTTTAACATTTTTTTAATGTTGTAATTTTTCCCAAATTTTTTACGATTTTTTGCAGTTTTATTTAAAGTTTTAATAGAAACTAAGAACAATATTCTTTTAAATTTTTAATAGATATGATTAAAATCTTAATTGAAACTAAATCAATTAAATATTTACAAATTATTTTAGTTGATGATACAATTTCTTAATAGGATCGAATTTAATTGAACTTTAAATTGAATTAACAAATATTTTAAATGAAACTCGATTTTGTGTAGATAAAAATGAAAAAATATCGCTTTTTCAGGGTCCCTTAAGTCCCTGACTCAGGAAATTAATTTTGTTACTTTTCAATACTCGATACTACACGATACTTTCAATTTGGATACTCAATACTATTAAAGGTTTTCAAATGTTAAAGTTAGTTTAGTTTTTAAACTCATGATTGACATTGTGTTACTTTTTCGACGCAATACCATTAAACGGCTATATTTTTTTTTATTGGATAAAGATAATTAAGTGGTTTAGAAATCTTAAAATATCTTGGCAACAATCGTGAATAAAAGAATTGTGGAAACTTGTTAACCAGAGTTGCCAACTATTTATTTTAAAATTTTTAAACTTTTTTGATGTTACTTTTTTTAAAAATGATTTCAAAATATAAAAAAGCCTAATCTCTTATATTTATGATTGTTATGTTGATGAACAAAATTTATATTTCTGCTTGAAATTAGTTCATCAATTTCAAATAATTTTTGAAAATCTGACCGATCGGACGTTGCATTTTTTAAATACACAAAGTTTAAAATATTCCAAAATTTATTGCATTTTCACTCAAAACATAAATAATGGATGGCTTTTATTAAAATACTACTAAACTTTTAAAAATTATATCGTCAGGGTTGCCACATGAAAATTTTAAATAATGATCAAAAACCACAATATTTTTCTAAAATAAAATTAAAAATCGGTTAACTTAAAAAAAATAATGTTTCAAATATTTTTAAATAAAGATTTGTCCACAAAATGTAAACTTTTAATGTATAAAATAGGTCCATCTGTTAAGTCTGCACAGTGGCACGCTATTTTTAATATGTTGTTTTGAGAAAAAGTCATTTAGGGCCATAATTACAATAGCTAAAGTTCGGATGTTATCTGACAAATTATTAGTTTTTCGTTATTATAAGTATACTTTAAGCTAAAAGTGACCGATAAGCTAAAGGGAAGATGTTGTTGCCTTTAACTTTAAACGTAACTTTTATGTGTTTAAAGTTGCCACATTTTCTGCTCTATAAAGAAGAAGAAGAAAATACCGAATTTCACAACCGAATTTCACAAATTATTGTTTGTTTGTAAACAAATAAATAAAAGTACGTTGCCACTACGTATTTTTATAAACTAATTCACAAACCAATAATCGGTTTTTAGTTTGGTGCTGCCACATTATCAAAATTATTGATTTTATTTTATTGGGAAGTTGTAATAACGAAAAACATTATAGCTCACTTTATTCCTCGTTTTAGCTAAAGTTACTTTTTACTAACATTTACTTTAAAGGCAAATTGTAATAACGGCCCTTAAAGTAAAAATCTCGCAAGTAACATAAAGGGCAAGGATTTTTTTTAACCAACTGTAAGTTTTTTTATTTCTGCAAATTTTTCGCTAAAATTTTTACAGTTCAAACTGTTGAAATGTAAAACAAAACAAAAAAATCAAAAATTAAAAAAAAAATCTAAAGAGAGTAAACCCCTTCAATAATCTAGAAATCAACTTGACTATCTATACCTCCAATAAATGAGGCGAACGAATAAAAAAAATCTTATCAATATTGGGTCATAAAACTCCCATAGAAAATGTGACAAAGATTTTTTTGTCAGCGATAAACAATCTATAAATTTTTAAAGCTTTTTTCGTTCGCTTAACTAACGTTTGATAAGACTTTATAAAAACGTTAATAATTATAAACAAAAAGTTCAATTGTTTCGTGTGCCTGCAAGTGAAAACATTAAACGCTAATATTTCACAAATAAGCAAAAAAAAAAAACACATTCTTTACCAAAGTGAAAATAATAACAACGTGAAAAATATCTGAAAAAAAATAATGGGATTACAAGTGCATTTCTATTTCCTAGTCGGTATACTAGTAATTGTTTTCAATTCAGTTTCTTGTATTGATTTAACAACCACCGACATTAAAACGGTTAGCGATGCAGATCGTTATCTTACATTACATCCCGGTGCAACATTAAGGCCATTCAATAAAGTCAATCATGTTAAGGGAAATATTATCTTTAGTTCCGGTCAACGTATTGATGGTGAGTAATATTTGAAATTGTTTCCTCGAAAATGGCGTTTCATTCATTTACGCTTCCGTTATTTTAAACAATTTGTTTATTTGTTTTGTAGTCTATTTAAGAGCTTTTCAATGATAAGCAAAACGTTATAACTGCACACAGAGAAATAAAGTGTCAACCGAATAGAAAAGTGTATATTAAGGGTAACAACTTACAAATTCAGTTAGTACAACGATATTTATATTCGATTTCTTAATATTTTGGGTGTAGTAACTAAAATTCAGTTAAGTTTACCGAACTTTGTTATGAAAACTAATGTAAAGTTGGGCCAACAGTCTGAAATTCGTAATAACCGAATTTGAGTCGAATTTCGGTTGGCAAATAGCTAAATTTTTCTCTGTGTGTGTAGTTTTCCGTTAACTATTTTTATCTCTTAATTGATTGTTAAAAAACACACGAACTTCACAAGTAAACACTTTAATTTTAACATGAAATCCTTGAAATATTAAATAAATGAGGCAGATTGAAGAGCGCGTTATTTTTTTTATATTAAAATTGGCACAAGTTGTAACGATTAATCAGCATATTAAACAGTGCTGCCAGATAGTCAAATAAAATTCTTTTTCCGGTAGAAACACTTGAGATTTGAAGTTTTTGAGTAATTAATCAATGTCTTCGTTTACTCGAAAAACTTACTACTTTTACTGCACTCATAAAAAAAGCACGTAGAAATAGTTGAAAATTCAGCTACGACAACAGAAAATTGCACCGGGATTTGAGCCAGCAGAATTTTCATTGAAGTTCAGAATCACAGTCTGCTAAAATTAGGCGATTTTAGAAGAACTGAATTTGAGTTGACAGTTGCCGTTAAATTAGGTATAAATTTAGCTAAATCAGTAGAATTTTTAAGCCGAATCAACAGAAAACTCCTGCTAAAAATAGCTTTACGGATCTGACCAGAGGCAAGATCCACATCTATTACTGAGAGTATAAGTAGTTAATATAAACTACACCTAGAATATTCTTACAGTAACTATATGTAGGTCATTCGGGCAGTTAACAGCAGTAGTTGTTTTAACTGCTATTATAGTTATTTTTATATGAGAAAATGAAAAACGACTAATTTATAGAGTCATTTCAAAAAATAACTAACCAAAAATACTGTACTTCAGTTACAGTTGTTTTCAGTAGTTATTTTAGTAGTTTAATAAACAACTACCAAAACAGTAATTTTGCAGCAAACAATTAATTATTGTTAGTTATTTAAAAATATAAGATTATCTTTTTAAACAATCTCATTTAGTTATTATAGATATGTTCATAGTTTGCAAATAATAATTAGACAATTTTATTGTAACTCCAATGCAAAAAACCTCATAACTGGAATACCGTTTGGAATTTTGACTTTGCATTTTAAATTGGATGTAGGAAATACAAATTTTTATTGTAATTAAAAGAAAAAAATATGTTTTTTATTAAAAAATATGTTTAAAGTACCGAAAAAAATAATTGTTAAAAACAGTAGTTTTTACAACTTATGTAGTCGTTTTGTATTCATTGTTTTTAAGGTTTGTTGCGTTTGATCACTTCTATAGTCGTTTTTACTACCATTGTAGTTGTTTTAAAATGACTAGCAATTTTTATGACAAATGTAAATGTAGTCAAAAATGCGATGACTCTTTTTTGACTACATTTATAGTAATTTTAACTGAAATTTTAACTCTAATTTTTAGTCAATTTTACACTTAAAAGAAAAAGTTAGTGATGAAGTCAGCAAAAAAATTTGCTTAGTCAGCAAAATTTTAGGCAGGAAGTTGCTTGCAAAAAAATTGCTAATGTCAGAAAAATCTTTTGCTGAAAATCTGCGAGCTGATTTTTAGCAATAAAATAAGAAGATTCAGCAAAAGTTTTTCTATCACTTAGTTGATTAAAAAATCCTTGCTAAAAGTTAACAAAATGTTTGCTAAATATTAGTAGATTAAAAAAACTCAAAAAAATTTTAGAAAAATTATATTTCAGTTAATTTATTTGCTGTAAATCTGAAACATTTTTTGTGATTCTTTTAAAAATAAACTACGTTATACTCCTACATTGACGACATGAATTAATTTCATATCTGCAAATATATATATATAAAGGGTCCGCCATCTAACGTTTTTTTTTCAACTAGTGCTTATTTCGTGAATGGTAACACTTAGCTCATGTCTGATTTGATAGATAATTAGTTTTATCCTTCCGCTGAACGAATATGGTTGTGAATATGGTTGTGAATATGGCTTGAACAACGCTGGGAAATATTGCGACATTACTTTGAAAATCATGGTAATGTTGCAGAATGTGCGCCCTGTTTTTGAAGATCGCATTATCAGCCGCAGAGCTGATGTCGTTTGGCCACCTCGGAGCTGCGATTTGACACCGTTGGACTATTATTTGTGGGGTGCCGTCAATGATAAGTGTTACGCCAACAAGCCAGAGACAATTGACGCTTTAAAAGACAATATTCGTGAAGCCATTGGTGAAATACAGCTGCACACAATCGATGTGCTTAAAAATTAGACCGATCGTGTAGGCTACTGCATGGCCAGCCGAGGCAGCCATTTGAATGAAATTATTTTCCATTATTAACCGAAAGGATTGTACTTTCAAATAAAAAAAGAAATTTGAGAAAATATTCAGTAGTTTTTTTTTTTATAACATTTTCAAAAAAAAAAAGTTATTTGGCGGACCCTTTATATATAATTATATATAACATAAACAAAATTATATTTCAACTATTTACATCAATGGTTGTCTAAATATTCAACCATTTTTTTACAATAAGAAAAGGGAATATACAAAATTACCTAAGATGTGTGTCCTTGTCTTTCGCTATAGTCTGTCTACCTTTACGTATATTTGTTGGAAAATTGATCACACTACAAATAATAATCACTTTAAAGATTTAGTTTATAAATACACATTTAATGTTTATTAAATTTAAATATTTTATTTTATCTTTAATTTGATTAATAGACAATCACTTTGACAAGCCGGTGACAACACAAAATTAAAGTTTTTTTTTATATATGTAATATTATTGTTAGCGTCCTTTTGTATGAAAAACAGATACAAAAATCTTCCATAGTTGATTTTTTTTATATGTCTTTCAAGAGTTGCTCTTTTTAGTGAAGATCATTTTCCTCGCCTCTACTACATCCCAGGAAAAAATTACACATTGCAAAAAGAAGGTGATGCCCACATATCTCATTGCCAAATTTAGTAACTGCAATACCAAACTAATTCCAACGATAGAGTCAAAAAAGCAAGTAGTATTGTAATCATTTCATTAAATTTAAACCAGAAATCATGAACTCAATAACAAAGTAATTATGTACTTAAAAGAAAATAACAAAATAACTTATATATATAACTTTTTGTACTCAAGAAGTAATCATATACTTTTTCTTAATAAAAGGACATTATTGGAAGTAGGTCCTAATTTTGAAAAAGAAGTTATACAATTTTAAAGAATTTATCTCATATATTTTTTCAAACAAATTTTTACTTGCAGGAAAATAATACTAAAAACAGAAATTGCATCTTGCCTAAATTTTGTTAAACTGTGGTTAGGTATAAATTAGGGAAGCGCACGTGAGCAGAAAATTGTGAGTGGAAAATGAAATTACTGACGTTATCGTGAGTGAATGTAAAAAAAAATTTTCGAGGGTGATTGTGCGTGAGTCATATTTTTGATTTTCAATTTTGAATTGTTCTTTTTTATTTGAAAAATTTATACTTTCGTGGTTTATAGCTCCAAAATTATGACAAACCTATGTTATCATAACAATTCGATGTTCTTTTTAGGATTTTATTTCCGTATGAGTTTAGATCGTTATATTTGAGTGACCTAGGAGAATCACGTGTGAGTAAAAGTTGAATTTACTTATGGAACTACTTCTTTTTTTTCAAATGTAAGTACTTCGTAGTTTTACAATGGAACTATTTCTTTATTAAAAAATGTATGTAGTTCTTAAAAATATAAAGTAAATGGTTCTTCGGTAAAAAAAATAATCAATTCTAAAGAATCAATTATTTTAGTCTCACGCCCTGTTAAAAGAATCGAGTAGGTAATCTAGTAAGGAATGCGTTCTGCCCAAAATACTTGATTACAAACCCGCTTACCTTTTTGGAAATTTTTTGCTGGGATACTACTACATTTTGACATTCCGCGACATCTACAATTTCAGCAAACAAATTTACTGAGTGATAGTATACTTGATTTACAAGACGTTTTACTACCTGCGTGTACTTAATAGGTACAAAGTAACGATTTTTGTACATTTTGCTATATCTATTTTATGATTATATAAAAAAAATATAAGAAAATAACGCCATCTGAAAGTGAGACTGATAACGGAGACATAAAATATATGGGTTTAAAACAATTGCAGTTTAAAATAACTGGCAAAATTTGTAAATTTGAGATTCTCGAATTACTAAGTTTAAGATCGAAAAATTAGTTCCAATACGAATGAAAACTATTCTTAAGGTAAAATGTAGTAATAACTTTTAGCTAAATAAATGGTTTTAAATTGGAACGCATTTAACAGACTTTTGAACTAACTTTTTTTATGAGTGTACAATTGGAAAGTCTTGTAGTAAGTAACAAACAAGCATAATATCAACTTTAAATAGATTTTTGAGCATTTCCCTGTTCCTGCACTGAGGGAATTATCTTCACTTCAGTAATGAATTTCTTCATAGTTTAACACGTGTTCAACACTTTTTACAACCAATTAATTTTAAATTTATACAACCACACACGACTGATTAAAATTATAATAATATTGATCCATTACACTCTAATTAAAAAATTGACGGCGCAACTAAAAATTCGGCGTCTGTCTTTGCAGCCGGATCACATTTTAAGCTGATGCGAGCCGTTTAAAACGGCGGCTGCTAAAAATATAAAAAAAAAACTCGGCGGCGGCTCGTAGCCGAGTTTTTTTTTCTAAAAGATTCTTTGTTTTTAATATAAAACTTTAAACCTAGAGTTTTATTAATAAAATTTATCACTTTTGAACGTAAATTGGTTTCGATTTATTGACCAGAAATATGCTGTATCATGTTATTTCCTGTGCGTCATGTTAAAAAATTGAGATAAGATTGAAATATTCCAGGTTAAATTTAAGAAATTTGTTGATTTAAAGTATTATTTATAAGTATAATAAATACTTTGTATATGTTCGGCTTGTTTTTAGATACTCGTAAGTAAACACTACGGTCGTTTACTTACAGCGCACTTTTCGATGAAATGAAAATACGCTCGTTTGCAGAAAAAATTAACCCGAAAGTTTGAAGTGTTTAAGATTATACTTTTTCACAAATTAGTAATTAACTAATTATTTATTAGGGAAAATATAATTACCAGGGACCGTGCTTTCATGCAAATGCATGTTTTTTTTTACTTAAGTCTGAGAACAGTGTAAACAAGATATCTTTACGAATCAAAATAATTGCATAAAAATGGCATTGATTTGTTAGTGCATATTTTTGCCTATTTGGCTATAAATGGATATTTTTGCATATTTTGCCTTAAATGCATATTTTTAGCGCATAGTTTACTTATTTTGCTTTCAGTGCATATTTTTATTGCATATTTTTACTTTTTTTTGCTTTAACGCTTGTTTTTATTGCACTTTTCTTGGTTTTTCGTAAAAACATTACTTTTTATTATATTTAACGAATTTAAATTAATGTTGTATTAAAAATTATTTTGTGTTTATTATTTCAAATAATGAATTTTTTGTTAATAAAATTAATAAAAATAATCTAACTCCATATATAACTACCATAAACCATTTAATAATACAAATATATGTAGTGACCGATATGATTATATATGGTCCCATTATATGTGATGCCATACTGAAAATATTTTCCTTATAATTTTATATAGCATTATATATAATCCCATACATATTTTGGCAAAGTTCAATATCAAATTAACTTATCTGCAAGTTGAGACTTTATTACATATGGCTTCACATATACCCATATTAATTTTATAACGAAATCATTTGCAAGTGATTTCATTTATATAATATCAAATAAAAAAATGTGTACATTTTATAAGACAATACCACTTAAATATATATTTTTGAAAAACTTAATTGCTCTCGATAATTTTTAATCATTTCGTTGTTTAATTTAAAAAAATTTGATCTTTAAAATTGTTGATTTCTAGAAATCATACCTTATATCGGCTAAAATGTTATAAAATCAGATATATTTATATCTAAATAGATATAATTTAATGTTACGGATATGGATAAATCTAGTATAAAATTGTATCAAATTATATCTTATTTGTTATAATTAGATAAATGTAGATGACCCATTTTTCGGATCAATTTGTATGTGCTTATATATGGGAACTTATCAAATGAGATATAATTGTATTAGACTCCTTATTCAAATTTTTACCAGGAAAATTGCTAAACCACCGGAATTAAATTAATTTTCAACACAAGTAAACTTAGTTGACGAAGCTATAAAAAATGTATGTTTTGAGCGCCCCGGTAGACTAGTTGGAAGCGTGCTGGCCTATCAGTGCGGGGGCCGTGGGTTCATGAAGTGTTACATTGAACGAAATTCAATGGCGTTTTTATAAATATGATGAAGCTTTTTCCCTGAGTGTACCTTTTAAACAGTGGGTTAAAGTTGACATTTGCCTTAAAAATGTGGCAACTTTAAAAGCGGCTGGGGGAAAGTGTAGACAAAATTTTAACACAACTCCCTTTTATATAAAAATACCTTTCAGATTAGTATGCGCACTTTATATGTTCAGAAAGATAATATTTATCAGGAGGTAAAATACAGTTGGTGTTTTTTGTTGAAAAAATCGAAAAAATTTGATTTATTTTTTTAATTTCTACTTTAAACGAATATAGTTTTTGAGTGAAACAAAACATTGCTTAACATTTTTTGTTATATAATCCAGAATTTATTTAGTTAATTAACAAATGTTTTTAAAAAGAAATTGGCCCCGGTTTCCTCCCTATATTCGCAAAAAAGTGGACCTGAGTTGTACCAAATTTAGAATTTCACATTTTCAAATTGGCATATCTCCGCAACTATTAGAGATATCCCAAGCATGTTTTTTTTGATAGTCTGTACTAGCAGATTACAAATATGATAAATTTTTCAAAATCAGCTTAGAAACAAAAAATGGCGAGCTATCAAAATGTTATATGCAAAAAGTTCATTATTTTGGGGGGTCATATTGCCGACCCCTTGTGGCTTGGAAGGGTCAAAATCGAAATTACGTAACTTATGCCTGTTCCAAATTTCATTGCAATCGCACTACTAAGTAAGAAATGGCCGAATTATTTCCAACAATTTTTTGATATATCCCACTGTCCTAATACTACGATTCCAATGAACGTGTTTTGAAATAAAACATATTTTGTACATGTTTTCCAAAAACACACGTTTTGGTCAAAATACATCAGTGGAAACATAGTATAAATTTAAACTAAAAATTTTAATTTTATATAATTTTGTGAACAAATCTTTCTTCTGAAATATAAGAAAAATTTAATTTTTTTAAGTTTACCCCTTTTAACATTTTTTTTGGGAAAGAAATCGTGGTTTTTACCATGTTTAGAATTGCAATATGACCATATATTACCCCTGTCCTATGTTTCACGTTTTGGTGTTTTGACTTTCACATATCCATTTTTATTTTCGATTTACTTCCCTGAGAAAGTAAAACGAAAGCACTTTTTCCTTACAAAATTTTTTAAAAATCATACGACTGCTTTATGATTTTAAATTTAGCAAGTTGACAGAAAACTTATGTTTTCGATACTTTTTCGACATTTTTCGAATTTTATACATTTATTTAGATTAGAAAGCTACAAATTTTAATTTCATGTGTTTTTCAAATTCATTCGTATTCAAAAAGAAAGGAAAAACAGGACATGGCCGAATATTTATGTTATGAGTGAAAACGAAATAAATTTTGGAATATTGTTGACTTTGTGTATTTGAAAAATTCATCGTCTGATCGTACAGATTTTTTAAAAATTTTATACAATCGATGAAGTATTTTCATCAACATAACTGGCAAATATATAAAAGATTAGGATTTTTTATATTTTAATATGATTTTTGAAAATGGTCCCCATCAAAAAGTTCAAAAATAGATTTTTTCAAATAATTATTTGGCAGGTCTGGATAAAAATGTTCCAGATTGTTTTTATTCACGCTTATATTCAAGATGTTGAATTATTTTAAGATTTTAAAATCACTTAATTTATCTTTATACAGTAAAAAATTATAGCCGTTTAAATGTAGGTATTGGGTTGAAATAGAAACACTGTGTAAATAATGAGTTAATAACACTCATACGCAACATGTTTCATTGTACATACATTATATTAATATCAATCATACGCCACAGTGATTAAATAAAATCCATAATTATGATTTATTTTTGTTTTTTTGTATATTTTTGGTATAATAATGATAATAATTTGTTTTAATTCTCTTTCAGGCGATCATTTAGTTTTAAAATACTTGGATGAATCGCAATACACAGGTTTAACCGACGTTGAAGTATCCATCTGGTATCCGGCCACTGGTCGAAATGACGCCAACATCATAACTTATATTGAAATAGTTACTGTTTCATCCTCAGATGCTGATTCTTATTTCGTAAATGATGGTGGTATTGGCAGCACCTATGCCGAAATATTATTGGCTTGTGATCGAACAGATAATTTTGGTTATCAGATTTACATTTATGGTTATTAAACAAATAATGATAAAAATTGTGCTGTATATAAAACATAAACTGTGATCAAATTGTGTGTCTCATTAAAACATAAAGTCAAGAAAGTATAAAAAAATAATATTTATTTATTTATGCTCAATTATTGTTAAGTTTTTAGTATTTAAGTGTTAATTTTAATGTTTGAAAAAAAGAAGAAATATATTTCAAGAAAACCATAAAATTTTTAAAAAACAAATTCACCATTTTAGAATTACAGATTACAAATATTTAGTAGTAAATTTTAGTAGAGAAGTTTTATTGTTTAGTAGCTTTAATTAGCCATATAAGGCCCTAAGGGCTCGGTTATGTAAATGAAGATTTAATAAAAAAAAAAAAAAAAAAATAGAGTAAGTGCGGGTAATGTAGAGTAGGCGGATAGTGTGGAACACTTCCTTATTGTGTGAGAAATGTTTGTTGGTGAAACCATTGAATATTCATATCATAGAAATTAATGTCATAGAATTAATGTTAATGTAACCATAACCGTTACATTTTAATAAGTTGAAAAGTAAAACTTGGTATGCTAGACTTTTTTTTTACATGTGTTCAAAGATGTATTTGGTACAAAAAATTTTACAAATGTTAATATTTTGCAGTTGTGTCTGAAAGAATATGAATTAGCTATCTAATTTTTTAATGTCATTAATGTGTGTTAATATTACGCTTAACAATTTTTAATAATTTTTTCAAAAATTTAGTTGCAGATCGGAATAAAGTGGAATACCTTAGGGCATTACCTGCCCTAAGGTATTCCACGTTACCCGCTAATTATTTTTTTAATATTAAAATTTTAAATTTTATTCACTTTTACTGTCTACTTTTATTTATTTGTAATTAACAGGGACAGGAACTTCATGCACTAAATTAGTGTGTTTAAAATATATACTAAAAATTTTAAAAATATGCACTTAACACTTTTTTTTAATATAAATAATTAAAAATTTGTGTTAATTGTACAAAACATATGTAGAGAATATAAACGACGGAAAAAGTTCCGATATAATCATATTGATTATATCGGATCATATCACATCTCATCTGATCCGAAAAATGGCATACATAAGCTGATCTGATGGTATCTCATGGGATCTAATCTCATATAGTTTGATCCGAAAAATGGATCTATCAAATATTATCAAATTATACCTAATTTGATACAATTTTATCTAATAAGTTTTTTAATTACAAAATTTAAAATGTTTTAGAGATCAGTACTTTTTATTTTAATCCAATTAAGTACTCCTTGCAATTCATTTATAAAACATAGAAATATTAATATTAAAAATAATGTTAAATCTAAAAATGTATGTTTTTTATGAACCTGAAGTTGAAACATATAATAAATTTAAAACGCTAGGTAAAAAAAACACCATTTATCGAGGAAGAAAATCAAATTCTTGGTTCGCAAAATTTTCAAGTAGAGGATTTGAAGATATTTTCTAGAGCAGAAATAAACAGCACACTTTAAACCTCCTTGTTATACAAAATTATTAAAAATAATAACTATATGGATCAATACAATGCTTGGGAATTTTAGGTCTTTATAAAGATCGCTCTTTACAGTTCAGCTCCTTTCAATGAACTAGTTCGCTCTTCTAGTTCAACAGCTCTATCCTAAATTGAGCTGTGCGATACGAACTATTTGAAGTGAATTGAATCAGCTGATGCGAAACAAAATGTGTAAACAAAATGTGTAACTTTCTATTAAATTTACTATCGTAGAATAATTCAACACTTTAAAATATATTTAAAATGATTGTTAAATCATAAAATGGTACGTAATTATCCAGTTTTCCAGACATTTTATAAACTCAAAATTGAATTTTTTATTAATTTTCAGAAATGATTGTATTTTTCAAAGAACTAGGTAACAATTTTTCGAAAGAAAGAAAGAAGAAATGAATAATGTCTCCTTTAAACGTTAAAAAAATTGAGTTGGCAACATTAAAAAAAACTCAAAAGACCTAAAGACCTAAAAGAGCTGATGATTGTGATCCAGCTCACTAGTTCAAAGAAAAGACTAGTTCAATTGAACTATTTCGTTCACGAACTACACAACTATAATCAATATAATATTTTGTTTATGATTTAGTGCTTCAGCAATTTCAGATTGTTCAAAACAACTATTTTATTAACCATAAAACAGGATCAGTGGTAGAAAGTATATTGCCTATAGTGGAACTAACCAACTATTCAATTTTTACAGTTGAAAGTTTAGAATGCATTACGCATGTTATAATGGTTGGGTGTTTAATTTTTTTAAACAAGCCGCTTCTCTAAAAACGCTTCTCTAAAAACCTGAACTGGTTTTAAATAAAAATTAATTAGAGTGCATATGTAGTTAGATATGCTCGGAATAATGGTTTCATACAAACTCATATAAATAGGTATATATTTATCACCGTGTTAAAAAAATATTTTTTTTGCGTTATATCAACACTCAGGGGTTGCCCTTCCCCCAACTAATGCAGTGGTTATATTAGGAAAATAGGTTATGGAAAGGATTAAAGAGGGTTTAATTTAAATTTCTTAACATCGTAAGTGACAGGAAAGATTTCAGCGGGGAGTTTATTTCACATACGGCTAGTATGACTAATGAACTAATTTTAAGAGAGTATTCAGAATGAAAACACGGGCCCTGGGCATAAGTTCACTTACCTCAGCAAAACACCTCCTATGGTAATATCGATAGCACAGTTTTACACAACCCATATTCCGACGATGCTTCAATGTGTCTATAGTCATCCTTTGCACACGGCCCAGAAGCTCCAAAATAGACTTCGATACCGGTCTTCGTTCAGATGTAGATGGTATAAAAAGTGAGTAAGTCGAATGGAGTGAATTACTTCTTACGCCGCTTTAGAAAACTGAGACACTTCAAAGCTTCTTTCGACACTTGAAAAACGTGCTTATTCGAACGGACGTCACACTGGATTTTCATGCCCAGAACGTGAAGAGTGTCCGACTCTTCAATATCGATACCACCCAAATTAACAGATGATAATATTGATCTTACGTTCCTATGGTTTAACATACAACATTGGGTCTTGAGTTCATTGAAGTCGACCATATTGGCATGACCCAACTCAGAGATTGCAGGAAGGTCACGATTTAGTCTGTCATTCATTTGCCCCCAACCTCCTCAAGGCTTGGCCTACGATCGAAGGAAAATGAATGGCAAATGTTTCTATCAACTGCGAAAGAGTAAATAAGGTTTATATATAATTAAGTATAGCTCCATGTAGGAAAAAACTTTTATATATATATGTATACTAGGGTGGAGCCATTAGTATGGAAGGAAAAAAATCTTAATGGGCTCTTCGCGTTTCTGATTCTTGGGATTGTACTCAGCAAAAAAGTCCACTCGACCATACGTCTACGGTGAAAATCAAGCTTCCAGATTTTGAATTTTCGGCAAAAAAGCCCTATTTTGAAATTAACCCCTTAAACCCCACCCACAAATATGATTGATGCATTAATCTGCTAGAGAATCTTCCAAAGAAGAGATTGATACCATAATCTTGGATAAGCTCTTCCGACTTCCTGAGATATGTCCATCCCACACATTATTACTTTCACAAAATACGGCAAAAAAGCCCTATTTTGAAATTAAAATTAACCCTTTAAAACCCACCCACAAATATGATTGATGCATTAATCTGCTAGAGAATCTTCCAAAGAAGAGATTGATACCATAGTCTTGGATAAGCTCCTCCTACTTCTTGAGATATATCCATCCCACACATTGTTACTTTCACAAAATACGGCTAAAAAGTCAAAATCTGGAAGCTCGATTTTCACCGTAGACGTATGGTCTAGTGGACTTTTTTGCTCAGTACAATCCCAAGACTCAGAAACGCGAAGCGCCCATTAAGATGTTCAAATCGCCCCACCCTAATGTACACTGGCAGTCATAAAAACCGCACCACTGAGAAATTTGTAGAATATTGTTTATAAAAACAGTTAAAATCGATTTTTGTTAAAAGGATATATTTTTTAATTATTTTTAAGACCAAACCAAGGACAATATTAAAAAAGTACCAAATTTAAGGAAAGTTTCACTAGTTTTTATTTAAAATAAAATTATTGAAGAAAATTCACATTGTTATGAATATTGCTAAATATTAAATAAAACTTAAAGTTATTCAAAGTTTTTCAGTATTTTTTTTCAGTTATACTGACTTAACACTAGAACTAAAAAAAAAAAATATCAGTATCATGTTGCTCCTCCTTTTGCCTTTATTACAGCCTCTATTCTGGATGGCATTGAGTTAACAAGGACTTGGAGGATATTATCGGTAATTTCTTCGTACCAGACTTTATCCAAAGCAGCAACAAGCGATTTTTTACTCTCTGGCTTATTATCGGCTACTTTTCGTTTCATAATGTGCCAGATGTGCTCTATTGGATTTAAATCGGGCGAGTTTCCGGGACAATCCATTTGGCGAATTCCGATATCAGTCAACACTTTTTTAATCTGCAAAAAAATTAATATTAATATTATTTTTTTTTTAATTTTTTTTATTGTTTTTGTTCTTAATTAACACTAAAAAGCCATTACTTACCGATTTGGCACGATGGCATGGCGCAGAATCTTCCTGGAAAACAAACTCATTACTGTACGATAAATGTTCCTCAATGGCTGGCAGTAATTGGTCCCTAATAATTTGTCCATATTTTTCAGCGTTTACAGTTCCTTGAATATGGAATAAGGGACCCCGGATAAAATAGGAAAAACAGCCCCACACCATCTGGCTTTCTGGAAACTTCACTGTTTTCACTACACAGTTATCCTTGTGTCTTTCACCATTTAACCGACGAACATACGGAAGATTATCCGCGCATAGCAAATTGAATTTGCTTTCGTCGGACCATATCACTTTTTTCCAGTCATCGAGGGTCCAGTTTTGATATTTTTTAGCCCAAGCCAAGCGGTTTGACTTCATCCGCTTAGTCAATAAGGGCTTTTTAGCAGGTCGTCTTCCATATAGCCCGCACTCCCGAAGCCTTCTACGCAAAGTTTCGGCACTCAAATCTACATTGTGATACCTCTTCATCTCAGTCCTTATTGCCACTGCACTTTTAAAACGATTCTTCATACTTATTTTCCGTATTACGCCGTCTGTCCGGGCGTTAGTCTTCCGAGGCCTTCCTGATCCTTTCGTCCTTGCCAAAGGGTCCACATAAATTTTTTTTCATGAGCCTTACAACAGTTGAGTGTGAGCATCCCATTTTGTCTGCTATACGACGATAAGGAACTCCCACATCATATAAAGCAAAAATTTCGACCTTTGGTCACGTGTCAATTGCTTATACCGTATGGACATTTTTAAAATTTTTACAAAAAAAGCATTAATAAGCAAAGCGGCGCGATAAAAACGGACAGACTATGCTTAAATCCGTTACTTAACTTGAAATAAAATTAAAACAATTATAACAAAAAATGAATGTGCCACGTGTTTTGAAATTTTATCGAAATTTCTACAAATTTCTCAGTGGTGCGGTTTTTATGACTGCCAGTGTATATATATATATATATGTATGTATATATATGTATGCACAGCGCATAGTTTAGAGACATTTATTCGTTCCCCCGCATAGTTTAGGGACATTTGCTTACTTTGGGGACTGTCCCCAAAATTTTCGCGCCTTTTCATACATCTAGCGTTTAAGATGAGGACAATTTTTTCTATAGACCGCATATTTCGGCGACAATTTTGGCCATGTCCCTAAAGTATGCGCTACGCATACATATATATATGTATTCACAGCGCATACTTCAGGGACACGGCCAAAATTGTCCCCGAAATATGCGGTGTATCGAACCAACTGTCCTCATCTTATACGCTAGATGTATGAAAAGGCGCGAAATCTTTGAGAACAGTCCCCAAAGTAAGCAAATGTCCCTAAACTATGTGGGGGAACGAATAAATGTTCCTAGCGTATGCGCTGTGCATACATATATTTATATATATATATAAATATATATACATACATATATATGTCCCTAAAGTATGCGCTGTGTATATATACATATAAAAGGAAA
>CM037852.1:232899239-233023540 GCA_021234595.1 Delia radicum
ATATGATGTATAAGACTAAGACCGAACTGTATTGTATTGTTGCTTTTTAAATTTAAGCTATTTTAAAAGCACAAACTCTTTTAAATTACCAACATTTTGCCAACGGTGGCAAGTTCGCTCAAATCAAAGGTTGGCCACTGTTATCAATCGGATAACAGGACAATTATGTCAAGATTGTTAATCCCACTTTCTGCTAACGCATAATCGACCGTCGCCGACGCTTTCCTAATACAGTGCCGATTGCATTTTTTGCCTGGGAAGATATTGCATTAATTTTTTGTTTCATTTAACTAAGAGTTTATTTATTTAAATAACCAATATTTTAAAATGGAAATTGGAACCGCTATTCGAAAAACACTATACCTGAGTTGGACCAAATTTGGAATTTGACACTTGTAAATGGGAATATCTCGGGAAACTAAAGAGATAAATATAAAAAGGAGAGAAAAACAAAAAACGTGTATTGAATATCCACCAGAGGTGGACCTTGCACATAACAAACAAGTTTTCAATTTATTTTTTGATCAATGGTTACAATCTTTAACTTCAAGCTCATATATTAGTTTCTCATGTAGTGAGTAAACTGGTTTATATGAATGTTTGATGTTTGGCATGGGATTGTTACCACTTTCAAAACGTGTTCTGATGATGGGAACCTAGAAAATTTTCGAAATAGATC
Organism: Delia radicum; assembly: GCA_021234595.1. Lineage (NCBI taxonomy): Eukaryota > Metazoa > Arthropoda > Insecta > Diptera > Anthomyiidae > Delia > Delia radicum. The sequence goes on from CM037852.1 coordinate 232,899,919, forward strand.
TATAAACACATTCCTGAAAGGGTCAAATAATAAATTTGAAAACAAAAAACTCTATAGATTATTTGTTAGGACAATATCCTAATAAAGAAATATTGAGTATGGCCTCGAACTTGAGTAATTTTCATTTTCATTGCACAATTAAAGGTCGAAAAAAACATAATTTTTATTTTTTTATAAAAATTATATCAAACTTGGAACTATTATCTCTAATTAGAGATAACCCACACATGTTTTTGATAGTCTCTACTAGCAGATTACAAATATGTTAACTTTTTGAAAATCAGATGAGAAATCAAAAAATGGAGAGCACTCAAACATTTTTATGCAAAAAGTACCCAACTAGCTATATTGCCGTCCACGGGGGTCTGGAAGGTTCAACATCAAACGTCGATATTACGTCACTTATGCCAATTCCAAACTTCATTGCAATCGGACCACTAAGTAAGAAATACCAGAATTATTTCCAAATATGTTGTTATTTATCCCACTGTATGTTGATGCTTTTTGGGGAAAAAATTGCAAAAATCGGATTTTTTTAATTTCTACATTAAACGAGTGTAATTTCTGAGTTGATCAAGATATTGTATTAATATTTTTTATTTAACCAAACATTTATTTAGTTAAATAATCAATATTTTAAAAACTATATGTCTTCCCTCTATTCGCAAAAAACTGGAACTGAGTCGGACTAAATTTGGAATTAGACATTTTCAAATGGGAATATCTCGGGAACTATTAGAGATAGCCCACATATGTAAGCATGTTTTTTGAAAATCGGATGAGAAACAAAAAAAATGGCGGGCACTCGAAATTTTATATGCAAATAGTTACCTATTTTGGGTGGCCATATTGCCGCCAACGGGGGGTTTGCAATGTTCAAAATCTAAACATAAGCTCAATGTTACGTCATTTACAAATTTCATTGCAATCGGACCAGTAAGTAAGAAATGGCGAATTATTTCCAAAAAGTTAGTCATATATCCCCCTGTGCGCTGGACTGATTTTGCTCATTTTCAATACCAAACTGCTCGGGAGGATGCTCATTAATCTAGGTAAAAATGAGCGCTGCGATCTAAATTCAACGGACAGATAGACATTGCTAAATCGGCTTAAAATTGTATAAGGGTTATGATTTTATATACCATATTGGGTCCTAGACCTACTTATATTTCTATGGCTAATCATTTTATCCACCATTTTGAATTTTTTAAATCTGATTTCATATTCGTATTTAGCGACGTCTTAAATTTTTATAAAAAAATATTTCATATAAATTGATAATTTTCTAGAAAAAATTATCCGCCATATTGGATCAGCCATTTTGAATATTTCAAATCTGATTTCAGATTTGTACTCAGTGGCCCCCAAGAGTTTCCAAAAAAATATTTGATACAAAGTGATTGCCATATTGGCTCCGTCATTTTGAATTTTTGAAATCTGATCTGAGATTCTCAATCAGCGACCACTAAACTTTCCGCGACCCCTAAAACTATTCTTAATAATTTAGAATAAAAACCGATCACATTAAAAAAACATCCGCCATATTGCATCCGCCATTTTGAATTGTGAAAATCTAATGTCAGATTCGTAATCTAATGTCAGATACATTATCAAATTTTATAACTTTTATGATAATGTTTCTAGTTCTAGAATTTTAGTTCTAGAATCTACTAGAAACTATTAAGCGACAATTATTAAGCACATTCTGAAACTTTTGTAGATTTTTCACCATATTGGATCAGATGAAAGAATTTTTCCGTTCACAAAGAATGTCCCATATATATATATATATACAAGTATACCCTCACCACAGTATGTCGATGGTGTCATAAAGAAATTTTTCTCTTAAAAGAGAGAAACTATTGATGTTAAGTTTTTAATAGATAATCCGGTAAATTACTTTACAAAAAATATCAGTGTGTTTTCAGTATTAACCATACAAGTGTTTCTAAAATTTTATAATGTCCACAATACTGCGCAGTATCAGAAACAATCATATTTTTAGTACGTTCCCAAATGATAATTAAAATTTGTTTACTGGCGATAATCTTTAATATTGGTAACTAACTCAGAAGATAATGTTATCAAATATAAGCGATCAATTTTTAATTGAAAAATAATATAAAAATTAATACAGTCTGATAAAGAAAAGAAAGCAAATTAATAAAGATATTGCAAATTGAAAACATAAATGGCTACACACTTATACACTCGCAATAATATATTAGTTACTTTTCAAAAATAGTGATTTTAGAAAGACTATAATTTTTTATAAAAAATGAAACTTGAATCAATCTTGTTCCTAAGATTGTGATTGTGCATTAATTAAAACGCACTTTAGTTAAATATATTTTTTAACAATTTTTACTTTATTAGATTTTTCTGAGGTTTTTTTAGTAAGTTCACGTCTGGTACTTTTTAATAAGCCTAGACAATGTTACTTACTAGAAGACAACGGAAAGCTAATTATATCAATCTCAAACATTCAATTGTATTTATAATGAATAATTTGTTTTTAAGTTATAAACAAATAATAATAGTAACTATAGTAACATTTAAAATTTTAAAGTAGTTCAGATATCTAAAAGTATGTTTCATCAATAAATATAAATATTAACACAATGAATTTATCAGGGATTAATGAAGTGAAATGAAAATTAAAGACAAGAAATAACTTAAATAAATATGCGCTGCTTTAAACTAAATTTGAATTTTATACAAGGGTTGTTCCAAAATAAACGTTAATAGTCATCAGCTCGTCCCCTTCGGATTTGCATGATGGTGTATGTAATCTACTAATTAGGACGTCAAAAAATTTGTTTATTTTTATTTTTTTTGAAAAAAAATATAAAATAAACACTGCTCAAAAGGTCCACACAGAAAAATAAAGTGCCAACCAAATTGAAAAGTGTATTTTGCTATATTTAAATGTGTTTTCTGAATGTTTTGAGTGCTGCAACTAATATTCATTCGTATTTGCCGAATTTTGTTGTGATAAACAAAACTCAGTTGCGCCAACCGTTTTCAGTCATAGTAACCGAATTTGAGTTGGAATATGGCTAAATTTTTCTCTGTGTGTCGTTAATATTGAATGCGTAGTAACATTTTTTTGTGAGATATGTGAAGCTTTGATTTGAAATTAAGCTATTTGTCTACAGAAATTTGGTTACTACGACTCAAATTCTGTCATTACGAACTTCAGTTGTCTGGCACAATTTAAAATTAGAATTTACACCAAAGTGCGGTTAATTCAACTAAATTTTAGTTGCATCAGCCAAAATATTCTGAAATCGAATGTAAATTTCGTTGTATTAACTGAATTTATAAGTTGCTACCATTAAATTACATTTTTCAATTCGGTTGGCACTTTATTTCTCTATGTGTGAAAAAGCAGAATTTTTTATTTTTTTTTTTATTTTTTATTAATAATCATATAATTACAAATTATATAATATTACCCTAACCGAGCACTAGCTACTATGGCTTTCGGCGCGTTGTAGAGAAAACAGACCTGTGCCTCTGGTGGGAATCGAACCCACGACCCCCGCACTGATAAGCCAGCACGCTACCAACTAGCCTACTGAAAAAAAATTAATAATGTCTTAAAAAGCATCCATTTTTTTTTTCTTAAATTTTGTTTGCAAATTGATCGATATTCCCTCTGAAAAATATAAAAATTTCAGAATGGAGAAATATTAAGTTCTTTAGAAAAACATTTTTTTCCGATATTACTACACTCAAAAAAAAAAAGTTTGTAAAGTCAGCAAAAAATTTTGCTGAGTCAGCAAAATTTTAGTCAGTTGCTAATGTCAGCAAAATCTTTTGCTGAAAATCAGCGAGCTGATTTTTAGCAACAAAATTAGTAGATTCAGCAAAAGTTTTGCTAACACTTAGTAGATTAGAAATAAAAAAGCCTTGGTAAAAATTAATAAATTTTTTGCTGAATTTTAGTAGACTGAAAAAAACGCAACAAAATTGAAAAAAAATGTAATTTAGTTAATATATTTGCTGAAAATGATAAAACATATTTTTGTGATTCTTTTAAAAATAATTTACAATAATTACGAAATATAAAAATTTTAATTTTCCCACATTTATTAATATCTGAAAATATATAGAAATATATATAACATAACAAAAATTTTCTTTCAACTACTTACATCAATGGTAGTCTAAATGATGCTTTCTTTTAAAGGACGCAACTGCCGAAGATAATTATAGAAAGGAAACGAAAAAATAAACAAAAACAAACGAAACGAAAAAAAACAACCCTTTTTTTTGCAATAAGAAAAAAGGAACCATACAAATCTACCTAAGATGTGTGTCTTTGTCTTTCGCTTTACTCTGTCTACATGTCTGTATATGTTGTTTGCAATTTGACCACACTAGATTATTAATCTATAAACATTTAGTTTAGAAATACATATTAAATTTAAATATTTTATTTGTCTTTTATTTAATTAAAAGACAATTATTTTCACAAGCCGGCGACAACGCAAAATTTAAGTTTTTTTAATCCTCAATTTTGTTTTATGTATGAAAAACAGATACAAAAAAAGTCTTCCATTTTGATTTTTTTATATGTCTTATTAGAGTTGTACTATTTACTACATCTTGACATGCCGCGACATTTGCTTCATTCTGCGTATATCTTTCAATCCGGTTGTCGTTCACACTATTAATGTGCTTATCAGCACAATTTTTTTTAGCAAAATTAATTAGTAAAACCATTAGTATATTAGTAAAGCATTAGTATAAAACAGTTTAGTGCTAAATAAGTATTAAAAAAAATTTTAGCTAAAAACACGATTTTTGCAAAAAAATTTGCTAAAAAATAGTATACCTGATTTACAAGACGTTTTACTAACTTTTGTACTAACTTATTTTTTTGAGTGTACGATTCAATATAAAACAACACAAATTTCCAAAACTTTGAAAAAATATTAAATTTAAAAAATAATAACTCACAAGGGGTGTCTCCCGATGCGTTCTCTCAATTTGGATATGTGATAAAGAAAAAATAGGGAACCCGTATTTTTTTATCGGCCCAATTTCACGTTTAAGGATTAAAAGGTGGAGCCAAAGTTATTACATTTTGGTATAGAAACATGTCTGAAACTAATGAAATTCAGATTTTTTTTGAATGCAGTTTTGATGTACTCGAGAAAACAAACATGTTTATACCAATATTAACTACCCAGTAAAAAACGCTGCTTACATGCAAGCAGGTTTGTAAGGGAGTAAGCCCAAAAGAATCCCTTACAAACCTGCTTACATATGCCATGATTTTTATATGGCGAATTCCCACTTGGAAGCATTACTTTTGGGCATAATAAGCGAGGATTTTAGCGCTTACAAAAAGCTGTTATTTCATGGCTTCAGTAAAATCATATTTCATGTCTACATTATTACGATTAAAAGTAATAATATGAATAATATGTACATAATTTATTTTACATAAAATTCTACAGATATTAATTTTTTCTTGTTAAAATTTTTGACACATAAAGAATGGCCAATTATAATCTGGACGCATTCATAACGTTGTTACAGCGCCCCCAGTGTATGAAATTTTAAACCATTTACATATGTTGTTGACAAGCCATATACCGTTATTTGACATAATTTTCAAGTCTGTCATTCGAATAGTATTTCGGACAGACGCCATGGAACAAAAAAGACGTGAAGACATTTTGCACACTTTCTTAGAAAATCCAACATTCAGTGGTTCGAAAAACAAAGACATCAATCCTCCTAACTGCCCACAATTTCGACCAATCGAAAGATATTGGGCAATGTAAAAAATAAATTGAAGAAGAGTAATAAAGAAGCAAAAAATAAAGTTATAATGTTACAAAAATGGAACCTGAGTGCTAAAAAAGTAAAGCCGAAGGATGTGCAAAAATTAATGGGGAGCATCAACAAATATGTCCGTTCTTTTATTCGTAACAAACAAAATTAATTTATTTGTATGATTTTCCTTAAAGCTGAATAAATTTCCTTTAATTTGGTGTATAATTTATAAAAATGTGTCTGTTATTTACAAAGTTATAACTTCTTTTGTGCGTCCAGATTATAACTGGGCCATTCTTTAATATAATCATTTAATATTTTTTACCGCTCCACATGCTAGCTCTTCAGAAACAGTTAAATGACTAATTATTTTTTATTACATACTCGGGAATACCAAACACAATCGGAAATCACTCGGGAAAATTGGTACAGATCGTTTATAATACACGATATGAACTTTCTGCATTACAACCTGGTAAGCTGCTTACAACCTGCATCCTGGTTAGTGAAAACAGTACGCTCAAAATTTTTGTTTGTTTATTTTTATACGAAAATTATTCGTCTCTTTTGCTATTTCGCAGTATTATATAATAGTAAGCACTTAGATCAGCGCATTTATTATATCCTGCTTCTAAAAATACGTACATTTTTTACTGGGTATGTAGTGGGCTGGGCTTGTCATTTATGTTAAATATTTAAAATATAGTTTAAAAAGCTCTTCGGAAAAAGCCGCATAAAAGCCGAACAATTATGAATGCCGGAAAATGCTTGATGAAATTTGATAGGCATTAATATACATATTTTTTTTTTGTTTAATCCAACTATAATTCTTTAAACCCTTTCACTACCGACTTTTGTTTGTGTATATATTTTTATTTTGACTTTAGAATCTTGTTATTGGTCCTCAAATTAGAAAGAAAAATATTTGCATATATGCCCCTCCCCCTCCTACCCGCCAAAAAACGGGTCCGAAAATCGAATTTTTGAATTTTCTAGTCCCTTTTTTTCCACTTAAAAATTTCAATAAGCAAAAATGCTTTCTTCGGTTTTGTTTTAATCATTAAATAAAGCTACGTGTTAATTTTCGAGATTCTAGCTTTATTACCCAGTAAAAAACGCTGCTTACCTGCAAGCAGGTTTGTAAGGGAGTAAGCAAAAAAGAATCCCTTACAAACCCGCTTACATATGCCATGATTTTTATATGGCGAATTCCCAGTTGGAAGCATTACTTTTGGACAAAATAAGCGCGATTTTTAGCGCTTACAAAATACTGTGATTTCATGGCTTTCAGTAAAATCATATTTCATGTCTACATTATTACGATTAAAAGTAATAATATGAATAATATATAATTTATTTACATAAAATTCTACATACATACATTAATTTAAGACATAATATAATAATTTTATTTTTTTACCGCACCACGTGGTAGCTGATCAGGAACAGTAAAATGACTAAATATTTTTTTTTAACATACTCAAAAACACAAAACACAATCGGAAATCACTCGTTAAAACTGGTACAGATCGTTTATAATCCACTACATGAAACTTTCTGCATTACAAATTGCATCCTCGTAAGGGATTAACGTAAACTGCTTACAACCTGCATCATTATGAGAGAAAACAGTAAACTCAACAAAATTTTTTATTTATTTTTATACGAACAAACATAATAAATAGTAAGCACTTAGTTCAGCACATTTGTTTTATCCTGCTTCTAAAAACACGACCATTTTTTTCTGGGTAGTTGAGGAAATACACCAAACTCTCATTTTTTAGGCTGATTAAAAAATAGAACTTTGTTACAAATATTGCGACTATGTTGTCTTGATAAACAGTTTATGCACGTGATGATTTTCTTTTCAATGACCAATAATCCTAGTAAACATATTTAAACAAAAATATTAAGTTTTACTGCATTATCATATTTTTGATATTTTTTAAAAACTGCGTACACTATAGTGTATAGGGTAGTCAAAGGGTTAACAAAACGGCAGATTCAAACGGCTGATTCAATAAAACACATTTTTTTTAATAACAAAAATACTTAAAAGTTTTCGGACATGCTACGTATAGCAGTTAATGCGCCTTAGAAAGCTGTTTCATTTGGTACCCCATTTGTCTAAAATTTTTCTGAAACAATTCGAAATATGCCGTAAAACGAAAATGGGGTAATTTTTGAGACAACTTTTTAACCAATAAACTTGAGATTGGGCGGCTAAAAAAGAATACGTGTCCCTTTTTTTTCGTTCTTTATCACATATCCAAATTTCATTAACATCGGAGATAACCCATCGGGAGACTTACCATTTAACCACAAAAACGGGCGGAAAAATAGGCTCAAAAAATATTATTAAATATTAAATTCTTTGTATGGAAATAACTCAGAAATATGAGTGTGTCAATGAAAATTGGATTCCTTTTTGAGTCCTTTTGTAGTCAAAAAATTAATCTATAAATGAATTTCCCTCATATATTGGAGCCTCTTTTGTGTCATTTCTGAGCCCGAAAAAAATAATTTTTGTGCCTCTTTTTAGGGATTTTGAATTTAAAATGATGTATTTTTATTTCTTTTAAATACACTCAAAAAAAAAGTTTGTAAAGTCAGCAAAAAATTTTGCTGAGTCAGCAAAATTTTAGTCAGGAGGGTGCTAGCAAAAAAATTGCTAATGTCAGCAAAATCTTTTGCTGAAAATCAGCGAGCTGATTTTTAGCAACAAAATTAGTAGATTCAGCAAAAGTTTTGCTAACACTTAGTAGATTAGAAATAAAAAAGCGTTGGTAAAAATTAATAAATTTTTTGCTGAATTTTAGTAGACTGAAAAAAACGCAAAAATATTGTAAAAAAATTGTAATTTAGTTAATATATTTGCTGAAAATCACAAAACATATTTTTGTGATTCTTTTAAAAATAATTTACAATAATTACGAAATACAAAAATTTTCATTTTCCCACATTGATGTCATGAAGTAATTTAACATCTGAAAATATATAGAAATAAATATATATAACATAACAAAAATTTTCTTTCAACTACTTACATCAATGGTTGTCTAAATGATGCTATCTTTTAAGGACGCAACTGCCGAAGATAATTATAGAAACGAAACGAAAAAATAAACAAAAACAAACGAAACGAAAAAAACAACCCTTTTTTGCAATAAGAAAAAGGAACCATACTAAGATGTGTGTCTTTGTCTTTCGTTTTACTCTGTCTACATGTCTGTATATGTTTGTTTGCAATTTGACCACACTAGATTATTAATCTATTAACATTTATTATAGAAATACATATTAAATTTAAATATTTTCTTTTGTGTTTTATTTTATTAATAGACAATTATTTTCACAAGCCGGTGACAACGCAAAATTTAAGTTGTTTTAATCCTCAATTTTGTTTTATGTATGAAAAACAGATACAAAAGTCTTATATAGTTGATTTTTTTATATGTCTTATTAGAGTTGTACTTTATAGTATCATTTTCCTCTTCTCTACTACATCTTGACATGCCGCGACATCTGCTTCATTTTGCGTATATCTTTCAATCTGGTTGTCGTCCACACTATTAATGTGCTTATCAGCACAATTTTTTTTAGCAAAATTAATTGGTAAAACATTAGTATATTAGTAAAGCATTAGTATAAAACAGTTAAGTGCTGAATCAGTATAACAAAAATTTTAGCTGAAAACACGATTTTAGCAAAAAAATTTGCTAAAAAAATAGTATACCTGATTTACAAGACGTTTTACTAACTTTTATACTAACTTATTTTTTGAGTGTACATTCCAAAAAAACACTAGTTAAGGCTGAACATTTGCATGTCCTTTTTATTGTGATATTACAATTCACAAAAAATATAAAAAAAAAACTTAGAACAATCACAACACTTGCATTTTTTGATTTATGTTGTTGGTAAAACTCTTGATAAATCACGAACCGTGAATATTTGTTGTCGAGATAATTAGATTTTGAAGCGATATTATGGAAAATCCGTGCACAAAGGAATTTAGCTTTTTTGTTTTGTTTACAAGATAATTGACAACCCGACGAGCAATCAAATTCAAAAATGAGTCAGAAATGGACTCTAAATATATTATAAAAATTTAAAATTTTTGTATGAAAATGGTTCGTCCAAAAATAGCCTTCCTTTTTGATTCAAAAATGGCTCAGAAAATATGTATCCAAATTTGCTATAGGCCCAAAAATTAATCTATTTTAAAGCCTTTTTTGAATTGTTCACAAAATATTTAGAAATGTAATTGATAAACATTTCTGAGTCAGTTCTGAATGGAATAAATATTTTTTTTAAAATTGTTGGGTCGAAAAATGAGTAATTTTGGACAATTTAGAAATTTCAAAAATGTGTTTTATTTAATTAATTTTCGACTTATAAAAATAGGAGGCCTCAAAAAAGTATCAAAATTTTGTTGGCTGGAAAACAAAAATAGTTTCAACATTTTCTTTATTACAAAAATAATCTTTTTTAAGGTTTTTTGAATGACTAAAAAAACTATTATTCCCCTTTATTTTCTGAATCCTATTTAATTAATTTTTTTGATAAAATTATTTCCGTCATATTTTTGAGTCATTTTGGATTGTTTTAAGAAGGTTCTTGAAAAGGAGTGTTTTTGAAAGCCTCAAAACAAGGAATAATATTTTAATAATTTTTGTTTCCAAAATAAGAGGGCTCCAAAATTCATAAATTTTTTGAGTCATTTTAGTGTCATGTATTTTTAGGGCTCCGAAATTTGCTGGCTGGGAGTCATAAAATAAATTGAAAAATACAGTTATTTGTGAACTCATTAAAAAGATTCTATAATATTTTTATTTTTTGTTCCATAAAAAAGTAGTAGTATCGGAAAAACCGGTTTCCTAAAAAATATATCGCTCATTTACTGCAAGACTGACATAACTCAAAAAACACGATTTTGCAGAACGAGTTTAAAGATTTCAATCCATATCTGCCTCGCTTCACACCCTTTCTCTATTTATTTGGCCATGTTTTTTTTTATAAATAGGGGGTTTTAATGTATTTTTCTCTTAGTGAGAGTTGTGTGCGAATTCGCGAATTATCGAGTGACCCGTGAGTAGCACAGTTTCTCTATATACTCTTTGCAACCACTTTGAAGAAAAAAATTAAAATATATTATCCTCTATCTCGAAAAATATAAATGATATTAATATGAAATTTTTACACAACATAAAATATGATATTAGTAATAAATCTGCATCATTAACTCAAACATCGCATTTTTGACTTATGACAGTCTGGAATAAATGAGCGATATTGTTTTTTTTTTTTTTTTTTTTTTTTATTTTCCTGTAGATGCTACACAAAGGAGTAGCGAAGTATTGAAAATAAAAAAACTTTTATTAATATTTAAAATCGGACTGCGGGTTAAAATAAAGGTCATATTTTCGTCAATATTTCTTTTGGAATGACTCACAACCCGATGAAAAGAGTTCCGATATGGGTATGTATAAACATATATAGACAAATATATAATTCCATATCAAATCATATATCAACTTTTGTGTTATATAAGATAAAATGGTATATGATGATATATAGCGCTATATTCGAAATGTTCGTTAAAATAAGTATCAGAAGTAAATATGTATCGTAACATATGGCCATATATGTAATTATATATACTTAAATCAAGTTATATATAAACTATTTTCGTCGCGAAATTAAAAATTATAATAGTGTTTTTATGTTCAATTTTTTTAATGCTTTAAATTAAAAAATTTCAAATTAATTCAATCTTTTCTGCCAAAAATTACCAACATATAGCGTAGTAATTTTGAATTATTTGCCACAATTTTTAAAGAAATGTGAATGTCATCAATACCACCTTCTGTTAGATAAGCCTGTGTATTAGCACCATCACTAGCTTCCACATACAACTTAACTTGAGTAATTACAGAAGATTTGTCATCCGAAAAATATTCCGGGTAATTAAAATCTAGTGAAATTTCCGATTGCAAAATCCTCAGATGATTGGCTATCTTGATACATAAATAAAATGTTAGCACCTAAAAATAGGCCAGAAATAAAAAAGTAAGTTTAGTAAGTTAAGTATGTATAGAAGAAAAAAATTAGTAAATATTCTTGCTAAAACTACTTAAATTTGGTTCAAATGACGTTGCAGAAAAATTCCTAAGATTAGCAAATTTTTTATTCTGAATATTAACTAAGATAAGTATAAATCTGTTAAATCTACAAAAATTTAATTATATGAAAGCTAATATTAAATTCATTAATAGTAGCAAACTAATCTGCTAAAATCAGAAAAAGATTTTCTAAATATAAGTAGAAAACAACCCTATGGGGAATGAGGAGTCAATTGACCTAAAAGTGACTGGTTAAAGAAGGACTTATCACAGGACTGGTATAATTTAATGCTGAAGTGGGTTAATCAGTGTCAATTGCTCTCAAATTACCAATCCTGTGACTGGTAAAGGGAGGACATACCACTTAACCAGAATGCTTATTTACAATAAAAAGCCAGTTGGCCAGAATTTTACCCATTGGAAGCTATTTAGTTTTCGTTTATTTTACACGACATGGCCCTAGCAGAGTACCGGTCTCTGGCACGAAGGGACCGATCTTGTGGCACACGCAGAACCGGTCCCATTCCCCATAGGGAAATTACAAAAAATTTTAAGTTTTCAAAGTTTTTTCAATAGATTTTTTTATGAGAATAAAAATCTGCTCTTCTTAAATCAGTAATCTACAATTTTTGAGCAAATATTTCTATTGATTTTAGCTAATTATACTGTTGTTTGCAATCAACTAAATTTAATATAAATATATCAACAATTTTGTTAATATTACAGTTTTTGTTTGCTGTTTTTTTGTCTACAAATAGTTAGTAAACGCTTTTCCAGATATTAGCAAAGTAAATTGCTATTTTCATTTAACTAAAATTCAATTCGAATGACTTAAATTGACGTAAATTTTATAAATTTAACAGTTTTGTTTGTTGCTGCTCTTAGCTTACTAATATTTAGCAAACAAAAAATAAAATCGGCTAATATTAGCAGTATTTTTTGCAACGTTATTATTAACAAATTTTTAGTAACTTTTTATGCTATTTTTATAAAATTATTTTTTATGAGTATAAGTTAATAGAAATTTTAGTGATATGCTAATAAAATGTTTGTACATTTACTAACATTTTTTTGAAACTGTATATTAGAGCGGTTTCAGCAATTTCGCTTTTTTGGATTTTCGCAGCTCTTGAAGCGGAAAATTAATACTTAAAGAAAAGTTTTTCAGATTCTTTGAATGTGTGTACGGGGTCGTTGAAATGGATTAGGTGCAAAAGAAAATGTTATAAAACAAAATTTTTTAACACTTGTTTTCTCTTGCGTTTTCACAAAACCATATAAATCACTACTCAAGCCTACTAAAAAATTGTATTCGGGGTACAATGTATTAGTTTAAGGTTCACTCTGAATCAAAATTTTTCAAATTCAAATTCAAACCTCCACAACTTCGTATTATTGTGAAATTAAATTTTTTTTTGGATAAGTCTTTAAAATACCTTTAATTTATTACCAAATTTTATTTTGTGAAGTTTTCATACTTGTTGGCCAAATCTAAAGCGAACTGTGAAAAAATAAATCATTTCGTTTTGACTTCTTAATTTTTCTGAGTATTTCTCAAGAAGTATCAAGAGCAAGATTGGTATCAAATTAAAGACATTTGAAAGATCTTTCCGTTTAGTTTTACGCCAATACGATGTCTAGTTCCGAAGTTATTGAAGTTTAAATTTGGAAAATTTTAAATTTTTTTACATTTGAGGTCATCGGAGTGATCCTTAAACTAATAATTTTTACCCCGAATAATTATTTTTAGTAGGGCAGAACTCTTCAGTAGTGATTCATTTGATTTTCTGAAAACAAAGCACAAGAGAAAACAATTAAAAGAAATTGTTTCATAACCTTTTTTGCACATAATCCATTTCAGCGACCCCATTCCCCTTCAAAAAATCTGAACAAATTCTCAAAAATCTTGTGAGCCATAATTATTTATATTCCGCTTCAAAAAAAAAAAATGGAAATGCTGAAACGCCCTTCTGTGAATTTTTACTGTACATCTAAATACTCACCATCAACTTCTTGCCCTAAAGTATATTGTTCGTATAAACTGCGCGCCGATATTAAAGGTTTAATCCCACTTATGGGTTTAAGTGGTTTTCCAGTTAAAATTGCGGCCTCAAAAGCCATAAAAGTGTAAACACTAACAAAATTTTTATTAACAAAAGACGTATCATGTTTTTCCCTTTGAACTCTAAATTGTAATTGTGTAACATTAATTTATTATGGGTGGTTTATATACCACCTACCAGTTCTTGTTTTAGTTGGAAATATACACTAACGGACAAAATAAAGTGCAATGCTATAAAACGTACTACTGTTAGCCAAACTAAAAGAGTTTAAGTTTTTGCTAAATTCATTTCGATATACCAATGTGGCACCATTTATTAATCGTAGAAGTCTATAGATTTTAAATGTAATGCTCGTCATAGCGAATATTTGTCAAAGCGCGTGGCATTTAAAATAAAAACTGTTAATATTTATCTTCCCGATCAAAAAAAAAGTTACATCTCAAATACAAAATCAGATCTCGTTTGCTATATAGATCAATATTTATTCTTATTCAAGTTTATCTCAAAATTGTGGTATCCAGTAATATCTGATTAGATACTTAAAATGTATTACTGGATTAAATAAGATCAAAATTGATCTCAAATTTTTGGGATCCAAAAATATCTAATTTATGGATCCCAAAATATTCCCATGGGATTAATTTATCTACTTGGATCTAGTTAGAAACAAAAAGATAAGTAATTTTGGCGGATTCAATGAGATATTTTGAGATTAAATTGAATTTACTTAAATTCCACAATCAGGCGCGGATCTAGGAAAAGGTTTTGGGGGGTGGCGAACTTAGAGTATTTTTAATTAATTTTTTAATCTTTTTTACATTTTTGTATAGACAAATATCATATTCTGCAAAATTTTTGCTAAATTTGGTTTTCTAAATTTTGCAAAATCCTTGCTGAGGTTACTAATTTTTTTACTGATATTAGCAATTTTTCTGCAAGGATTCTTCTTGCTGACTTTACTTATTTTTTTTGAGTGTAGTTAACTTAAATCTTCACATTTTTTATAATCGTAATAATGATAATAGCCTTAAAATTTTTTTGAAATATAAATTTCCGTGCAGTCTATTAATATGCAATGGTTATTGATGATTTCGTCATTATGTTCAAAATATCGAAATTTTAATCCAATACCCTATTGTTTTGTAGGTTTGATTTCAATTTTTAAGTTAGATTTATTATATATTTTTGTAAAATCAAGAAATTTAAATGTGTTATGAGCCATGTGAAATTATTTTGTACGTACACTCAAACAAATAAGTTAGTAAAACGTCTGGAAATTCAAGTATACTTTTTCTCAGCTAATTTTTTGCTGAAATTGTGTTTTCAGCTAAAATTGTAGTTATACTTATCCAGCACTCAACTGTTTTGAACTAATGTTTTACTAATATTTTACTAATGTTTTACTAATTTATTTTGCTTAACAATTTGTACTGATAAGCACATTAATAGTGTGAATAACGACCAGATTGAGAGATGCACGCAGAATGAAGTAGATGTCAAGGCATGTCTAGATGTTAAAGACGAGGAAACTGAAAAGAGAATGTATCCTAATGTAGCAATACACCTGGCATTTGAGCTTTATAAAAAACCTAAGTGAAATATTCCGAGTCCAAATACATCAGCTTCTGCACATATTCCGCTATAGATCATTTCTTGTGGTAACTTATTTAAAAAATTTATATATTAAAATTTTCATGTATCCTAAAGTGGACTTAAATTAAAAACCTCTGCAAAAGCATTTAAAACTTTTAAATAGAAAATTCAATTTGTATTCAAATTAAAATTTATTTTAATTTTGCTTATTAAAACGTTGTACGTATCTTTTAAAGCTGCTTAAGGGTCTACTATATTTAATGCTAACTCTTTTATTTGCGGTAAGCAAACAATATTTTTTGTTGGGGAACATGTTGAAAAATTGTCCAAAGCACACAAGAATAGTTAAAGTGATGCATAAACCATTAAAAAAGACTAAAACTTGGAAAAAAAAAAAATCAAAAAATTAATAAAATATATCAGAGGTCCACTTTAGGGAACATTTTTAAATAGTGATAGCGGAAATTAAAGTCCATGGTAGTTTACAGTTTTGACATATTCATGGTAGAACACGAAAAAAATGAAAGGCCCACTTTAGGGAACAGGGTATATTTCCCCACTAAAAACTACAACTATTGTAAGACATATGAAAAAGTCAACCATGGAAATTTTTGTATCTGTGTTTTAGACATAAAACAAAAGGACGACAACAATGTATATACACTCATAGAAATAAAACTGTAACAATAGCAAAATAAGCTATTAAAATTAGTTAAAAATGAGCTTGCACAAAAAACTGCTAAAATTAACAAATTTTTTTACTAGACACTAGAGCCCGTATTCATAAAAAATCTTAATTCAGATTTCAAATACATTTTAGTTAAAACACATTTTAAGCCTTAAGACTGTATTTATAAACGAATATTAGCTTAAAATACATATTTTAAACATTGTGTAAAAGTTAATATTCGTTTATGAATACATTTTTAAGGCTAAAATTTGTGTTTTAATCAAAAGAATTTGAAATGCTGTTTAATATTTTTATGAATACAGGTGTAGTTATATAAGAATAGCAAAAATAAATCTGTTGAATTTACAAATATTTAGTTATATTTCATCTAAATTTTAGTTAATTGAAATTAACACAATAATCTGCTGAAATCAGCAAAAACAAACTAAATTTGACGTAAATATAGCAAAAATTTTGTTAATATTATAGTTTTTGTTTGCTATTTTGAGTCAACAAATAGTTAGTAAAAGTTTTTGCTAATTTTACAGAGTGAAATGCTATATTCAATTAACTCAAATTCACGTCGAAAATAACTAAAATTTTGTAAAGTTGACAGATTTATTTTGGCTGTTCTTATTTTATTAATATAAAGCAAAAATAAAATATAAATTGTGGATTAAAAAACTTAAATTTTGTGTTGTCACCGGCTTGTAAAATTAATTGTCTATCAATTAAATTAAATACAAAATAAAACATTTAAATTTAATAAAGATTAAAATTGTATTTTTTAAACTTAATGTTTATAGTGATTATTAATGTAGGGTGGTCAAATTGCAAACAAACATACTTACAGGTAGACAGACTAAAGCGAAAGACAAGGGCATACATCATAGGTAATTTTTTATGTTGCCTTTTTCTTATTGCAAAAAAAGATACCATCATTTAGACAACAATTGATGTAAGTAATTGAAAGATAATTTTGTTTATATTACATATAATATTTTCTATATATTTTCAGATATTGAATTAATTCATGTCATAAATGATTTTTCTTTTTTTGTAAATTATTGTAAATTATTTTTAAAAGAATCACAAAAAATCGTTTCAGATTTTCAGCAAATAAATTAACTAAAATATAATTTTCTACAAATTTTTTGGGGTTTTTTCAGCCTACTAATATTCCGCAAATATGTTATTGACGTTTGGCAAGGGTTTTTTAAGTTTTAATCAACTAAGTGTTAGCAACACTTTTGCTGAATATACTAATTTTGCTGACATTAGCATTTTTTTTTGCAAGCACCCTCCTGACTAAAATTTTGCTGACTCAGCAACATTTTTTGTTGACTTGACTAATTTTTTTTTTTTGAGTTTAATTGAAATGACTATTTTGTTGTTTGATTTCAATCATACATCATATTCAGATCTGATCATAATTTTCGAATCTGTAGATGAATTTCAAAAAATGGTAACTATTAAAAGTTTTTATTTTAAATGCCACGCCCTCTGAGAAAGAGGCGCTGTACACTTAAACGGACACCGCATTTAAAATCTATAGACTTCTACGATTAGTAATTGGTGCCACATTGGTATATCGAAATCCATTTAGCTAAACTTTAACTTTTTTTAGTTTGGCTCACATTCGTACGTTTTTATAGAATTGCACTTTATTTTGTCCGTTAGTGTATAAATAAAAATTGTATTCCAAGAACTTTATAGATTAAATTACAAAAATCAATATTTAATTTGATTTTTTTTTGTGGTAGCAGTTTGAAGTAATTGTGTGTAGCTGAAAATTGTTTTAATTGTTGACAATTTGATAAAAGTTTAGTACAATTTGTTAAACTTGAAACATCATTTAATAAGATATTAACCCTCAGGTTTCTTTTTTTTTTTAGGGCGAGTAGCTTTTCTAAAAATAAACAGAGTTTAACTTTAACCACAGATATTTGCATTAAAAATTTGACATCACATATTTAATAATTTACACATTTAAATAAACTTATTTTAAAATAATTTAAGTAATCAAATTGTCTTTGCGCTGACAATAAAGATTTGTGTCATTAAGGAGTTATATAAAACCAATATTTTGTCACTATGCGATGTTTACATAAATTTGTTTTTAACTACAAAGAAAAAAAACTGCCAATATAGTAACGATCGGGAACGGGAGTGGATGTGAAACACTTAACATGAAGATATAAGTGGAATTAAACGGAAACGAGTGAAATTGAAGCATTAAACAAGGAAAACGAAATGTAACCGAGCGGATACTTTATACAGATTAATTTAAAACATGTTCCTTCCGATTTTTTTTTTCATTTTAACGTTTTTCAAAAGCCAATTATAATAAATTTTTTATTAACGACCCGGTTAAAAATCAACATATATGAGGAGCTGTAGAACAAAACGTACTTTTGTGTTCATATCAAATTTTTGGGAAATTGAGGTTTATTTATTTCGCCCCCTTAAAAAACTGAATGGAACATGTTTTTACTTATCAAAAGATGCATCAAACTACCATAAGTCACCACATAAAATGTTAAGGATATTTGATATAAAACCATTTTTATATAGGAAAAAGTACGTTTTGTTAAAAAAAAGTAAAAACAGTAAGTTTTGTTTAAAAACAGTACGTATATGCAAGCCGACGTTGAAGCATGCTAAATCCTTCCGCGTTAATCATTTTTATTTTAAGGTTCAAAATTATGGAATTTTTAAGTTCCTAGCAAATTTAAAAATATTAAAATTTCACATTTTTAGCGTGGATTTAATTAAAGCTACATACATTTTAGATCTCATTGTATTTATCACATTTCAAAATATATATTTCACCACTAAAAAAATTTGAAAATACACTAAACACGTTTTTTGTCATATATTAGAACTTAAAAAGAGAACTGCGATCATTTTGGAAAACACGAATTTTTTGCCGGGATTAGCGTTACATTTTTGCAGGATATCAAATTAAATACTTTTATATTCGGCAAATTAAAACTTTGCGTACGGATGTTTTTTGAGGTTATGAAAATTTAGTTTGCTCCATCAAATTTAAAGTCTTTAACATTTTTTTGATGAATTTTCGATTTTATCTATTTTTATTAAATCTTTTATTTTATTAATAAATAATTTATTTTATGTAAGTTTTGGCAGAATTTATACCAATCTTTAGCTGTCACAAGGCAAATGCGTTTGGAAAAAACTGCCGCTGTACCCGCTATGAATGAAACAAATTTAACTTTTTGCACTTTATTAATTTAGTCTGTCGTAAAGACTCACTCTGGATCAGTGTTACCATATTGCCAGTTTTAACTGCTTTTTCCAGTTTTTTAGGACGCGTAACAGTTTTCCAGTTTTTCATGAAAAAAAACAGTTTTTGTTTAATTTCAGCCTTTTTTCCAGTTTTTAACAGTTTACCTGCTCGATTTACTTTCTTTTACTTGAATTTATAAATTTAATACAAAAGTTGCACAAAATGTTTCAATAAAAAATAATACTACGCATTGAATGCAACTGTGTAGTAAGTTTTAATTCCCTTTTTAGCATTTGTTTGTGTTAAAATTTTGTGGAATCGAACGAAATGAAAATCAAATTTAATCAAAAAATGTATAACTGATATTTTTATATAATTAAGATCTCAAAATGTGATGAATTATTTTGTTTTTTTTTATGGTTTTGTAGCTATTTTTTGCTATATGTTAAATAATTAATATAAATATAAATATGTTTTTTTATATTATATTTTTTTTTACTTTAACAAGTACATAGAAAAAAAAACATATTATTCCTATTGTTAATTAAAATGTAGTTTTATAACAAAGCACAACTTGTGATCTGTAATAACATAAATTTGAAAATATTTTTTTTGTTAGTGTAATTAAAAGTTAGTCTACAAAAAAAAATATTTTTTTCTGTGTATATAAATATGTTATGTGTTTAATGTTTTTTATGTTGTTTTATGTTTAAATAAAATACAATTGAATTCAAAATGCACATACTAACTGTTTTTTCTACTGTTTTTTTATTTAAAAAAAAAACAGTTTTTTCTTAAAAAAACAGTTTTTTCTTACAGTTTTTTGAAAAAAATACATGGCAACACTGCTCTGGATACCTAACTATGTTCTCCAGCTATGTTTTTATAATAAAATCTGAAAGAAAATAATAAAATTTCGCAAAATTTTAAAAAAAAGTTCATACAATTTTTGGGGTTAACATTTTTAAAATGCCTTTTTGACTCGGAGGCGCTTTTTAAAAAGTATCTCAGTTCACGCTAGCCATTTTCAAATATAATTGTTCATGTCAGACGCAAAAAACATACATTTTCGTAAAATTTACGCAAATTTTTTATAAGTTTGTGATGTTGGTATCCCGTTATTGGTGCGCTCTTCTCAATTCCATTTTGTCATTTTTTTTTTTGTTAATTTTGAAGATTTTTTTTAATAACAGTGTTTTTTAATTTTGAGGATTTTTCAGTTTTAGCGTTTTTTTTTTTTTTTTTAATTTTGACAATTTTTTTCAAACTTTAACAAAAAAAAAAACAAATGAATAATCTTGCTCACATCATTACTGATGATAAAAGATAGAAAAATTATCTTTTGGTTTTAATTTTTTAAAATTTCAAATAAAACAATTTCTTTTAATTTTTTTAAACTTTGTTGATTTTTTAAAATTTTGTAGTTTAATAATTTTTTAAAATTATAGCCTTTTTTTTAAATTTTTACAATTTTGGCGTTGTTTTATTTTTTTTATATTACTGTTAATAAAAAAAAAAAAAAAAACTGAAAAACTCATATTTTTGAATAAACAATTACGATTTTTTTATTTTTTTTTTTTGCAATTTTTTGAATTTTGATTTTTTTTTTTAATTTTGACATTTTTTTCCAATTTTGGTGTTTTTTTTTAAATTTAGGAGCTTTTTTCGATTTTAGCGATTTCAATTTTGACAATGTTAAAAACTTTAGCAATTTTTTTTAGATGTGGGCCTTTTTAATTTTGGCGACTTTTTTACAATTTTAGAGATTTTTTTCAATTATGGACTTTATTTTAAATTTTGACGATTTTTTTCCAATTTTTGTAATTTTTTCCAATTTTAATGAAAATTTTAATTGAAACTAAATCAATTCAATAGTAACAACTTATTTTAATTGAAACTACAATTTCCTTAATAGGACTGAATTCAATAAAACTTTTAATTGAATTAACAAATATTTTAATTGAAACGCGATTTTAGCTTTTTCAGTGTACTATAAGAAAAATAAAAATTTTAAACTTTAAGAGCGGAGTACCAAGCCGACCCTAAATTATCGACTTGAAATCTATTTGTTACGAAATTTAAATTTTATTAGAAATCTATACTAATATTATAAAGAGGTAATGTTTGTATGTTTGTTTGTTTGTTTGTTTGTAGAAAGTAATCTCCGTAACTAATCATACGATTTCTAATTTTTTTTTACCAATATTTAATTTGGTCCTCCAGGATGGACAAAGTTATGAGCGGAAACATAAAAATAATCTATCTATATACAAGGTGGCGCAAAAGTAATCCTCCTATCAGAAAATGCTATAAATTTTGCGATTGTCCCCTAATGTCATTTCTGTTTTGACATTTGTGTAGTAAACACATGCGAAATACACGTTAATAAACAATGTTACGCTACACTGCTCCAGAACGCGGAATATTCGTGACTATTTATTTGACCAATAATCGGTCGGTGACTTTGGCACAACATGAATTTCGTCGCAGATTTCCTGGCCGTCCAACGCTTACTGGTGAAACACTGCGACGTTTTGCCGCTCGCCTCGAAGAGACTGGCACAACACGAGATGCTGCCAGGCGTGGCAGACCCCGGAGTAGCCGTTCTGCAGATAATATTGCTGCTGTATCCGAGGATGTCATGGAAGCGCCGTCGACATCGACCAGACGACGTGCCACGCAAATGGGTATCAGTCGACGGTCTTTACAGCGAATTTTGGTACAAGATTTGAAGATGTTTCCGTACAAAGTCCAGACGGTGCATCAGCTGTTAGCTGCTAACCGCCAATCGCGTGTAACATACGTTTAAGCCATCCTTAATCACCACCAAGAGGAAGATGATTTTTCATCAAAAATAATCATGAGTGATGAGGCCCATTTCCATCTTAGCGGGTACGTAAATAAGCAAAATTTACGCTTCTGGGGCATTGAAAATCCGCGTTTAACCCACGAAGAGCCATTACACCCGCTCAAAGTCAATGTATGGTGTGCTGTTTTCGCTGGAGGAGTCATCGGACCTTTTTTCTTCGAAGACGTCGCGGGCCAAACGGTTACTGTGAATGGTGAGCGCTACAGAGCAATGATCAACGAGTTCTTTTTGCCGCAACTTGATGAATTGGGATTGGAAAACATGTGGTTCCAACAGGACGGTGCAACGGCACACACTGCACGTGCCACAACCGATATGCTGAAGGATGCTTTTCCCGGGCGCCTAATCTCCCGTTTTGGCGCTTTGCACTGGCCAGCAAGATCGCCTGATTTGACCGCTCCATACTTCTTTTAGTGGGGCTTTTTGAAGTCGCGGGTTTATGTCAACAAGCCTCAGACTCTTGCAGCTCTTAAAGACAATATCCGTCAAGAATGTGAGGACCTATCGCCAGAAGTTTTGGCCAAAGTGATGGAAAATGCCATAAAAAGGGCTCAAATGACAATCAACTGTGGCGGCGGCCATTTACATGACATCATATTTTCGACTTGATGTAAAAAAAACTGAAATACCAAATAAAAATAATCCACAAGAAGAATCAAAGTTTTTCATTTTTTTTTTAAATTACAGCCAAAAAACATCGGAAGGTTATTTTTGCGCCACCTTGTATATAAAATACAATGTTTGTATGTTTGTCCTCTATAGACTATAAAACTATCCAACCGATTTGGCCCAAACCGGTTTCATTCGAAAGGTTATAGTCCAAATTAGGTTTTCGGATATATATATTTCAAGTGGGCGTGGCCCCTCCCACATAAATTGAATAACATCATATATCTTGACTATTGTGATAGCAAGAGTTTTGAAACATTGCAGTATCCCATATGTTACTGATTTGAATAACCAAGAAAAAATGGGCGGGATCGGACCAGTGGGAGTGGCAGCTCCCATACAAAGTAAATATTTAATGTCATATATCTACAGTTCCATAATAGCCAGAGTCTTAGACATTTGTACACGTTGATTATATTATGAATAGTCATGGGAAAATTGGGCGGGATCATACCAGTGGGAGTGGCAGCTCCCATACAAAGTGATTATTTAGCTCATATACAAAATTAATATTAAATATCTAGGGTTCTATATTAGCTATATAGCCTTCAAATTTTGTACGAGTCCATCAATTACAAATATTAGTAGTCGAACTAAAAATGGCGGAATGGGATAAATGGGCGTGGTACCGCTATATATATATAAAATAGGATGTGTGTATGTATGTAACGTATGGACTTCCAAAACGGCTGGGCCGATTTTTAAGAAATTTTTCAGGAATCTTCAGAATATTCAGGCGGATGACACTGTGAAGTCTGATTTTTGATTTTCTGTCTGTGGGTGGAGGGGCGTGGCAAAATCCAATTTTCCTATTGTACCACCAATGACATATACATATATTTATTTTTTTTGCTTTTTTTTATTTTATTTTTTTTTTTGAAAGCCGTTGTCATGTTTTTCAAAACGAGATATCAAACTCTTAAATCGGTTATGTAGTTCCGAAGATATTTACAAATAACCTATGTCAATCTTCAAGCTATGTTACACGAACACAACAGCCTCATCAGTCTATTCAAAACAGCCCTAGACCAGATGCCGACAGATAAATTTACGGTTGTGATAAGAGCTGACCAGACAGCGGCTGGTGAGCATGAGCGGCGCTTTAATGCACCGGTAATAGGTGACGTCGCAGTTGTTATGGCAGTTGTTTTCAGCTATTCATTTTATATACTTCAGCAAATAAAGGCGATAGAAGGACAAAGAGGCGTTGGGCTTCATATGAAAATACAAATTTTAAAATGATTTACTAATGTGAATTTATTTTTTTAATTATTTATTTGCGTAAAAGAAATTTCTTGATTTGAAGAATTAATTACAATTAAAATTTGAAGGCAAAACAACGTTTGCCTGGTCAGCTAGTATATTATATTTTGTTAGAAAATTTTTCCAAAAAAAAATTATCGCAATTTTGTCGGCTTACATGTCAAGTTATTGCGAGTCATGTCATACGGCGCCGGCTAAAAAGCCGAAAAAGTCAAGCCGGTCGGCTTGGGACCCTGATTAAGAGCCGTGTTCCACATTTTAGAGAAACAAATATATTTTTTTATATACACAGACAATTAAAATTAGTTATTTAAAAAATCACTTGTCAAAAACTATTTTTTTAAGTATAACAACTGCAATTGCAGTTAAAATAACTGCAACTGTTTCACTACACAAATAACAGTCATATAGTAACAGCAGAACTTTTTGAGTGTATGAACATATGTATTTAGTTTTATGGAAATTTCAATTATTCATATTTAAACTCTGTTTAATTGAAAAACAACAATTGAAAAACTTAATTTCAATTGTTTAAGAACTTGACCTAGAAAGTCAATACAAGCCATCATAATAAATATTAAATGGAAAAAATATGATTTATTTTTAAACTGGGATGAAAACGTAAAATAAATTGTTTTATTAAGGTTTCATACATAAATAAAAATATTAATTGCGAATACTGATAACAATAGTAGGTTAAATTTAAATGTTTAATTAAAAAGATTTTAAAAAGAATTTAATAAAAATATGAAGATTTTTTCCAAAGAAAAAAAAGTGGTGACCTATAGAATTTTGTGGGTAAAATTTTAGATTGTTATACAAAAAAACTTAAATTTAATGTTTTAAGTGGAGTCGATTTCCTAATAAAGAAAACAAGATATAGTTCAAAAAAATCCATGTATATATTTTAGAGTTGTGGCGTTTTGTCGCCGACGAAATAACTTAAAAAAACCTATTCCTAGGCTGTCCCGTTAACAAAAATGTATAGCACTCAAATGATGCAGAGCTGAGTGCAGAATATACAAACAATTTTTTGGGAAGGTTCTTTTACGTTCCGACACGCGATTTAAGAAGTCAAAAATGGTATGTTTTGTCCAAATAAAGTTCCTAGTTTCCAACCGTACCAAAAAAATAGTACTAGCACACAATTCATATTGCACTAGGAAAACACTATTTTGCTTTCAAAGAATGTGTTTTGCCAGTACCACCTGCTAAATTCTTTGCCAATATTGTTTTTAGCAATATTACAACTAAATAGAATATATTTTGGTTTATTTTATTATATTTCACACAGTATAAGACAAAAACCGAACTGTATTGCTGCTTTTTAAGTGTGTTTTATGATACACATTTTTCAAAATTAATTTAATTTAAGCTATTTGAAAAGCACCAAATTTTTTCAATTACCAACGTTATGCCAAAGGTGCACAGTGGGATAGATAGTAATTCTAGATGCACAAACGTAAAAAAATAAAAGCATCCAAAGTCCTTTGAATTTTGTTGAATTTTGCTCACACGAATTTTCAGAAACCGGTCGAAGTATTCTGAGCACTTGCTACGCCGCGGGGAAGCATTCGTTGCCATGTTTCCCCCTTGAATATTGCGATCCAAGCAAAATCACTTTTAGAACAAAACGAAGTCCTCGAACATAACGTAAATAAAAACGTTGTCGCTGCTTGCATTTTGATTTTTAAAGTTTCTCCAATGAAGTTGATAGTTTTACTGAGAATTACTGTAAATTGTTATTTACTAATTGAATTCCATTACTGCTTGGTATCTCCATCTGGTAAGTGAAAATTATATATGACAAATTTAACATTAAACGGAGCCGCAAAAAACGGACGGCTTGGTTCGCTCAAACCAACGATCAAAAAAGTTACATCTCATATACAAAATCAAATCTCATTTGATATAGATCGATATTTATTCTTATACAAGTTTATCTCAAAATTGGGGTATCCAGTAATATCCTGTTAGATTTCTCAAATATATTATCGAAATAAGTTAGATCAAAATTTATCTCAAAATTGGGGTATTCAAAAATATCTAATTTGAGATCCTGATGGATACCAAAATATCCCATGGGATGAATTTCGATGTACTTGAATATTTTTGGATTCAAAAAGATAAGTAATTTTTGGTGACTAGAACGAGATATTTTCAGATTAAATCGAATTTACTTATAATCCATGACATATTGTGTTTAATAAAAATATAAAAAAAAAATTTAAAAAAAATAAAATGGACATCTGCGCTTATATACATGGGCTTATATATTGTAATATATAATTCCATCTTATACGCATGGAAAATATTAATGATGTTGGACCATATATAATCATATCTTACACTAGTTTGTTAATCTTAATGTTATATACAATTATGTCTTGAATTGCATTATTCATATTGCATTATTCAATATTTTTTATAAGACAGCATATATTATTACATCTTAAATTATATAAAGGGTCCGCCAAATAACTTTTTTTTTTTGAAAATGCTATAAAAAAAACTACTGAATATTTTCTCAAATTTCTTTTTTTATTTGAAAGTACAATCCTTCCGGTTAATAAGGAAAAATAATTTCATTCAAATGGCTGTATCGACTGGCCATGCAGTAGCCTACACGATCGGTCCAATTTTTAATCACATTATCGATGCAGCCATTTGCAGCTGTATTTTACCAATGGCTTCCTGTTCCGTCCTGTTGAAACCAAATGTTGCCAATATCCTCCTCTTCAATTTTTGTGAACAAAAATTCGTTCAACATGGCCCGATAACGATCGCCATTGACTGTAACGGCCACTCCTTGCTCATTTTCGAAGAAAAATGGCAATTTTCGCACACATTCTGCAACATTACCATTATTTTCAAAGTAATGTTGCAATATTTCCCAGCGTTGTTCAAGCGTATACACAACCATATTCGTTCAGTGGAAGGATAAAACTAATTATCTGTCAAATCAGACATGAGCTGAGTGTTACCATTCACGAAATAAGCACTAGTTGAAAAGAAAAAACGTTTGATGGCGGACCCTTTAGCTTATATGTTACCATATATGATTACATATTTTGTTATATATAAGAATGTATATTTATGAATCTATCATTTCTTATTATGTATAGCATATATGCTTAATATCTTATTTTATAAACGTTAATATTTAACAATATATAGTTATATATGTTACCACATAAGAAATATATAGTAATTTATGGATATGCATGACACCATATATAATCACATATTATAATATATTTTAAGATGAAAAAACATGACACCATATATAAGTTTTTTATTCAGGAGGACAATATTCTCAAGATTGTTAATCTCACGTTCTGCCAACGCATAACCGACCGTCGACGGCACTTTGCCAACAATGTGCCGATTGTATTTTTCTGCCTGGGTTGTCTTACTCTTTATCGAAATAGGGCCCAAAAGTTTCGTTATGTAGAGCTTATTATGACAAAAGAAAAGGGCATATTGTACCGTCGGACCACAATCCTCTAATGACAAACTTGTGAAATTGTCCATAAATACGAAGAGAAAAGAGTACAAGAAACTTGATATTGCCAAACTAGAAGAGCCAGCTACCCGAAGAAATATAAAGGATCGTATAAACCGAGAGCTTAATAACGTTGATAGAGGAGAAGTAGAAAATATATGGAATTCTGTTAAAGATAGGCTAAAATCAATAGCAGACAATACCCTGGGAAATAGAAAAAGAACCCAAAGAAAAGAATGGATGACAGACGAAATATTACAACTAATGGAAGAACGTTGCAAGTATAAAAACGTAAATTATGAGCAATACTATGAATTATATAGAGAAATTCAAACAGCAATACGCATTGCAAAGAACGAACTCCTAAATAGTCAATGTCAGGAAATCGGAATCGGAATCGAAAGATTGCAATACTTACATGATGACTTTAACCTCCATAGAAAACTAAAGGAAGCCGCCGGAAGATACCGCAAAACAACCCCATAAGTGTTATTCAATAACGACAACGAAGCTGTTTTTGATATTACAGAAAAGAAGATTATCTGGAATGAATACATACAACAAATATTTACTGATGACAGCCGATCGCTACGAAACGAGCGCTCAACAGCCACTAACAGGAATTTCTATCACTAAAGCAGAAGTGAAATCAGCAATAACAGCCTTAAGAGAGAAAAACCATACCCACTTTTATAACCATACCCAAGAAAAGCCACGCAAAATATTAGGCTTATTAGCCTAATGAGTCATGCCCTCAAATATTTCTGAGAATATTTCACTCTCGAATATATGAAAAATGCGAAAAGAGGATGGGTGAATCTCAGTTTGGTTTTAAAGAGGGTATGGGCAGCCGCGAAGCACTTTTTTTTATACAGACACTGGTTCAGAAATGCAGAAATGTGCAAAAGGACGTTTTCCGATGCTTCATTGACTACGAAAAAGCTTTCGACACGGTGCAGCATGACAAACTGATGGAAATTCTTATATCTGTTGGTATAGACGACAAAGAAATCCGAAGCATTAGGAGTCTGTATTGGTATCAGACAGCACAAGTTTATGTCAACGGACCCCTGACAGAAAATATAGAAATTTCCAAAGGAGTCAGACAAGGCTGTATATTAGCGCGTCCCGAAAATTTTTTTTCTAGCTTGCCCCCCCAAATGATGGGGATTTAGGAGCCTTTTACGGGAAAAATAGCAAAAAAAAATTTGAACAAAAAACCAGATGGCTACCGGATCCTAAAGATTGCAATCCTAGTGCATTTTTAAAAAAAAATAATTGTTTTTGATTTTCAAAAAATTTACGATAAAAATTGCGCAATACAGAGTACATTCCGGTAAAAATATTAATAAAATTTCCGTAGAGCAATTTTGGTGCAGCGTTGCATCTTTAACATTGAAATGTGAAAAAAAGAAAATTTTACAAAAAAGTACATCTCGTTCCACTGTGCGCTGGACCAGAAAAGCTCTATCACATTTTTTGAAATAGTTTTAACTAATATCCTCTAGTTTGCGCAGCTATTGTGATTAATTTAGCTTGAAAGAAAGAAAAAAAAAAAACATATACTCACTTTCCATCTTTAAGATGCAACGCTGCACCAAAATTGCTCTACGGAATTTTTTTTAATATTTTTCCCGGAATGTACTCTGTATTGCGCAACTTTTGGCGTAAATTTTTTTAAAATCAAAAATATTTTTTTTTTTAAATGCACTAGGATTGCAATCTTTAGGATCCGGTAGCCATCTGGTTTTCTGTCCAAAATTTTTTTTGTTATTTTTCTCGTAAAAGGGTCCTAAATCCCCATCATTTGGGGGGGGGGGGGGCAAGGAATTTAAATTCGAAAAAAAAGCCAAATTCGGGACGCGCTACTGTTATTGTCCCCATTATTATTTAATATCTACTCCGAAAGAATCTTTCAGGAATCCATATGTAATGTACGGAAAGGAATAGATATGA
Source organism: Delia radicum (assembly GCA_021234595.1). Classification (NCBI taxonomy): domain Eukaryota; kingdom Metazoa; phylum Arthropoda; class Insecta; order Diptera; family Anthomyiidae; genus Delia; species Delia radicum. Next base: position 232,929,675 of record CM037852.1, read on the forward strand.
ACGGCATGTTCCTCAATAATATTCGATATGCCGATGACACCACCTTACTGGCTGATAGCATGTCTGGACTTCAAGATCTATTTAACAAACTGACTACATACAGTGAAGCATATGGCCTAAAGATAAATATCCGAAAAACGAAATATATGATTGTAAGCAGAAAAAGTAACCACAACATAACCACCTTAAGAATACAAAACTCCTATGTCGATAAAGTACAGAGCTTTAAGTATCTGGTGGTTCAAAAGAAATAAGATGCCGTATTGAAATGGCAAGAGAAGCATTTTTTAAATATAAGAAAGTTCTCATCAGCCATGACATTAACATTGAAACAAAACTTAGATTCGGCAAAACTTATGTATGGTCAGTACTCCTATATGCAACGGAGGTGTGGACTATTAAAGCAGTTGACGTAAAAAGACTGGAAGCCTTCGAAATGTGGATCTACCGACGAATATTGAAAATACCATGGACCCACTTTATATCTAACAAGTACTAAGTACTAATGCAAGTACACCGCGATAGAGAGCTCTTAGCCACCATAAAGATAAGAAAAACTACATACTTGGGTCGCAATTTGAGAAACACAAAATATAAGCTTCTACAAACCATTACAAAAGCTAATATTGAAGGTAGACCTAATAGAGGAAGAAAAGAAACTACGTGGCTTAATAACATACAAGAATGGACTGGCATCTGAGATGTGAGGAATCTTCTGAGCGAGGCGAGAAATAGGGACGCTTTTGCAGAAATTATGGAAAATTTATGAAATTATTTATCATGCAATGTAATATAATCTACTTTAATTGTATTGGTCGCTAAAATTCGGAAAACGAATTGGCAAATAAAGAAGAAGATATTTTTATAAATAGTTTTCTTCACTATTACAGATGATAACTTATATAAAAAAATAAAGTAATGCCAGTAATAACAGCTTAAAAATACACTCTAAAAAATTATTGTAGATTTACTACTAAAAAACGAGTAAAGTTTTATGTGTAATTACGCAAATTCGGTAAATTTAAACACAAAATGCGTAAAACTATTTTGCGCACACTTTTATATACAATAATACACACTTACAGTATTCTTACCAATTATGTGTTTACAATTAAACACATTATGCCTAAAAGTAGTATTATTTTGTCACAAAGTTTGTAAATATATTAACTTTAATAGTAATAAATATTTTGACATTTTTAATTAAAAAATAAAAAAAATAAAAAAAAATTAAAAAAAGCTGAAAAAATCTAAAATTTCGAATGTATAAATGTAGTATTTATGATAGTGAATTAATCCGTATATTTATAAGTAAAGCATGTTTTTTACGCAAAAACTCAGTAATTTAATTTAATAACATTATTACGCACATGCATAGTAAATTTTCACACTTTTTGTTAACCAACTTACACGTAAAGTGTGTATTTTTTTCATTTACACGCATAGAGTAAATTTACCCAAATTATAGTAGGAGTACAGTTTCCCACTATAAGCTGGGTAAATTTCAACAGAAATTAATTAGAGAGTACTCAAACAAATTCGTTAAAACACCCTTTGCCGGGACATCCTACTAAACAGATTTTTATTTTTCATCTTCGATTTAAACAAAACCAGATAATTTGTGTTAGATATTTTTAAATACGCAATACATTTTTGTTTGTTTCAAAATTCATGATTTATTTACTCCTCAGCAAAATAATATTGAGGTTCTTGATAATTTCTCCTTTTTTTTTAATTTTCAAATCAATTTTTTATTTTTTAAATATTTTTTTTACAGTTCATGACCGTTGTTTTAATTCAAATCCATAAATTCATTTTAAGTGATTTTATCTTAAAATCTATTGTTTATTAAATTAACATAATAAATCATAATTAATTTAATAATTGGCCATCAATGTCAATAGTTTTCGGTGTGATGATGATGACTATGACGTTGTTGTGGGAACTTAATTCTACACTTCCAATAGTTCGTTTTATAAACTTCTTTAATGAATGAATGAATGATTCATTGACCGGTTTTTTTTTGTTAACATTGACAACGTGAAAAAAGATAAAAAATAAACAGAATTTACAAAAAGAATTGCGGTAGTAGTTTTGCATACAAAACATATGTACAACATTATTACACTGAGGGAAAAAAATTATAAAATTTTTTTTTGCTAAAACTACTAAAAATGGGTTTAACCCTTTACTGTATGGTGTTACATAAGGTGTGCGTTCGAAAAAATGTGAACACTGAAAAAAATAATGAAAAGTTAAACCCAAAATGTACACTTAGAATACTAGGTCTGATCCACATCGTTACTGCGGGTTTCCGCAGTAAATCAATTTACCCGAAACAACAACAATTTGCACACAAATTTGACAATAAAAACGCTTTATTGTAAAATTGGGTAACCTCGGTAACGTACGTCGTTAAAAACAAATGAAATTTCACTTGAAGAAAGGACGACTTACTTTTCAGTATATTGAACTAAAATTGTCATTAGTTTTTTACTTTTTAAAAAATGAACCACAATTGTGGTAAAAAGTAACCACATATGCAGTAGAAAATAAACAAATATTTATTTGTTTTATGTTTTAAATAAAAAAAAAAACGACGAAAATTTATGTAAAATCATAATACAGTAATTTGATGTGGTTTGTTTTTTTAACGAACTACAATTGTAGTCAAAAATTACTGTTTTTTCACTTAAAAATAAATATACTGTATTACAACTCAAACAACTACAAATATTTACAGCAGAAGTTCTCTGAGTATATGGTCCTTAAAATCTTTTTTATTAATAAAAAATTTATTCTAGTTTACAAGCAAATAAAAAAAAAAATTCTGTTTTATTCTCCCTTTATAAGTTTATTCATTCTCATTAAGGACTTTAACCTTCTCGGAGTAGGTTTTCTCTGCTTAAAATCGTCCATGTCATTGGACACCCTTTTTGTGTCCTTCAATTCTCTCTTAGCAAGAGCCCAAATCTTTCATCTGGTCTTAGCTCCGGGCAGTTTGAGGCATTTGTCTTAAAATCTTGAGGAAATTTTCTTTCATTTGAATACCCACACTCATATGTTCCTACACATACCGGTTTTTGGGGCCGGGCCCGTGGGGAAGATAGAAAACAAGTTTCTGTCTTTATTCCAGAGAGGGTAATTTTTTTTTTAAGGAACTCCCCATATAGTGCAGTTTTGCCGCTCCTTTTTCCACAACTGCATATTGCTTGCCATACTAGGAACTTTTGAGAGAATATATTTATCAGGGGAATATTTTCTCTCAATGGTCAAGTCTCCCTAAAATCGTTGAATTACAGTCTGACGACTAACTTTTGATTCCTTGGCTAATTTTTGATATGTCCAAGAAGGATTTTGTTGAAAATATATAAAACGAACTTTTTTTTATCACTCATTTTGTGATGAATTTTTAAAAGGACCGTAATGGAAATTTACATAATGTGCTTAAATTTTCTAAGTTCTATAAAGTCATTTTATAATATTCACAAAAAAAAAAATAAGTGACGTTTTCATTTTAGTTGCAAGGATATCCTACATCCTTCACCCAATCGAAATTAATTGATATGGTTTTTAATGCTTAAAGTTATACTTTAAAACCATATTAAAAGTTTTGAATTATATCTAATTAGATATAAATTATCCATATTAAAGAATGAATTATATCTAATTAGATATGATATTGGGATATTTTAGGATCTATCAGGATCTTAAATTGATCCCCAAATTTTGAGATCAAATCTGATCTAATTTAATCCGGTAATATATTTGAGGGATCTAATCGAATATTACTGGATACAACCAATTTTTAGATAAATTTGGATGAGAATAAATGTCGTCATATATCAAATGACATCTGATTTAGTATTTGAAACATATTTTTTTTTATGATCGGGTTATTCTTTTTCGGAGATATCGTCCATTGATATTTAGTGGTATGTTATTTCTACTATTAATACGGTAATATGCACACATCATTTTAATTAACTTCAACGCACGATATACAATACAAATAATGAGAGATCTGAATGATTTAAAAAACCTTTGTGATAAAAAAAGTCGTGCTATCAAATGCTAATAACTTGCTTTTTATTCCTTTATACAAGTTAGTAACATATCCATATGTAACGAATCGTTATCCTTCAATAAAATCCTTAAAAATGAAAACATATGAAAAAGTTGAAATAGTTTTTTTTTGCATTTTCTACCAAAATATATAACTTTTTATAAAATCCCGAGTTTCATACAGTAAAGGGTTAAAATGATGTTGCGTTTTTGCTAAATATTAATAAGATAAGAATAGCAAAAAGAAATCTGTTGAATCTACAAATATTTAGTTATATTTGAACTAAATTTTAGTTAATTGACAGTAACAAATTAATCTGCTAAAATCAAAAAAAAAAATTGCTAAATATTAGTAGACAACAAAAACTAAAACAAATTTTCATCTTTTAAAGTCTTTTGTTTTAGATTTTTTTACAATCGAATAAAAATCTGGTATCTTCTGAAATCAGCAATCTACAATTTCTTAGCAAAAATTTCTGTTGACTTTAGCTAAATATACTGTTTGCATTCCACCAAATTTTCAAATATCTAAAATTCATCTAGAATTTTAAAGTAAACAGATTCATTATTGCTGTTCTTATTTTATTAATATTTATTACAAAAAAAAAAAATCGACTATTGTCAGCAGTTTTTCTTGAAACGTAATTTTAACTAATTTTTAGTAGCTTTTTCTGTTATTTTTACAGGTTTATTTCTATGAGTGTATGTAATACAGGTAGCAGGTGTATGCATTTGTAACTGACAAGTTGTTTTAAAAACTTACAAACTCTACAATAGGGTGGATAGATTTTCGGTTTTGATGGAATTTCAACAACGAAGGGCACTCTAAAGTCTAGGGAAGACTACTTAACAAAATTCATCAAATTTCAAAAGCTTTTAAAATAACACCTTTTTTATACACAGTAAAAATTATTCTCAATCAAACTTTGGTTTGATCTCAAACTCACTTTAAATCAGGGATGACAGACGATACCGCTAGCATATAAAATACCGTTATCAATTCAAAACCCTTTCAACTGACTATCGTTATACCTAAAATACTGTTACCGAAATAATTGAAATATCGTTATCCGTAAAATACCGTTACCGATATAATTAAAATACCAATATCCTTAAAATACCGTTACCGAAATAACTGAAAATACCGATATCGCTAAATTACCGTTACCGAAATAATTAAAATAGCGTTATCCTTGAAATACTGTTACCGAAATAATTTCGCAAGATAAAAAAAAAAAATAAACGCTGTTAATAGATATATCTTCCCAAAGTTTGATCATAAACTAGCCAGTCATTGGAATCTGGGCACAACGGAGCTTAAAAATATCGGTGTTCATTTACATTACCTGAATAATAAAATAACGTTACCTTACCCTTACCGAAGTAACTTAAATGCCGTTACCGCTAAACTGCCGTTAGCAAAATAAGTGAAAACCGTTAACGCGAAAAAAACCTATACTGAAACAAATGAAATGAAATACCCTTACCGAAATAAACGAAAATAACGGTTCCCTTACCGATACCCGCATCGAATCGGTTACCATCCATGCTCTTAATTAAAATTTTAATATATATACCAAATGTTTGACTGAATATGAATTTGGTGCACACAAAATTTCCACTTTTTATACCCATATGAAAAACAAATTAAAAAAATGGCAAAAATTTAAAAAAATTAGCAACTTTAGAAAAAATTTATTTAATTGGCAATTTTTTGGAATTTTTTTTTTAATTTTGGTAATTCTTTAATTCTTTAATTTTTACAATTTTTTTAAGTTTTGGCGATTTATTAAAAAATTTTTTTTTTTAATTTTTTTCTTTTAATTTTTTCTCCATTTTTGGTTTTATTTTTGCAATTTCAATACAAATTTTAATAGTACACTCAGGGAAAAAAGTACATCATATTGATGAAGTTATTTCATTATATTGTTTGTAATCAATTATTTTATGAAAACTTCATAAATATGATGAAGATTTTCATAAAAATTTATGACAAATGTTTCATAGACCTTTATCATTTCATAAAAAGGTTTCACAATCTTTGTCAAAATGAATTTTTTCCGTTTTTGTAAAAAATTGTAAAATTTAGAAATCTTAAATTAAAAATTTTATTTTTCATTTCAAATATAGAAAATATCATTTGCAATTAATTTTTTTTAAAACTCTAAATCTACGAGAAATTATTTAAAATTCTGAAACATCAATTGAATATTATTTGAGGTGTTCTTAATTGTATGTAGTCTAATCGAAATATATCTCATTTTCCTACACATAAACACATACAAATGGATCCAAAAAAATGGTCATCTACATGTACTAAATTATATATAACTTACAATTTTATTCGAGATTTGACCATATACGAGGCATTAAATTATATATAATTGGATTGTAAAATATATCTGATTTTATATGATTTTAGCCAATAGTAGGTATACTTTTTGTGACTTAAAGTTATACTTAAAAGTGTTTAAGTTAAATATTAAATTTTTGAAAATGAAAATTATTCAAGTTCGAGGCCATACTCTATATTTCTTCATTAGGATATTGTCCTAACAAATAATCTAATAATTCCCGAAATAGATCTATCAACACATTCCTGAAAGGGTCAAATAATAAATTTGAAAACAAAAAACTCTATAGATTATTTGTTAGGACAATATCCTAATGATGAAATATAGAGTATGGCCTCGAACTTGAATAATTTTCATTTTCATTGCACAATTAAAGGTCGAAAAAAAACATAATTTTTATTTTTAATAAAAATTATAACAAACTTGTATTAAATTTTTTTTTAAAAACCAACACTTTTTAAGAGCAAAATTTTTTTAAATAAAACATAACGAAATCCTTCCAGCAAACAGGATGCAAAATGAGTTAGAAACAGATTCAAAATATATTATTAAAACTTCAAAATTTTCTATAAAAGAGGTTCATCCAAAAGAGTCTTCCTTCTTGATTCAAAAATAACTCAGAAAAAATATATACAAAAATTAATCTTTTTTTTGAGTCTTTTTTGAATTGTTCACAAAATATTCAATTTCAATTACATTTCTGAGTCAGTTTTGAATATTTTTTTGGATTAAATTGTTTTCTTCAAATGTTTGTGTTTTTTATGATTCGTTTTGGAATTCTTCTATTTTCGTCCAAAAAATGAGTAATTTTTGACAATAAGATATGGAAATTTCAAAAATATATATTTTATTTCATTCATTTTCGACACATAACATAGGAACCCTCAAAAAATTTTGTGTTTCAAAAATATATAATCAAGGGCTTTTGTCTTATAAAATGAAACTACAGTGCACTCGCGATAATGTGAACACTGCATTACGTGAACACCGCTTAATGTGAACACATTTTATTTTACATTGACTACTCTAAAAGGTGAACAAAGTACGAAAGCCCTATAATGTGAACAGAAAAAAAGTCAATGTGTTAGTTGGAAATGCGTAAATACGTTAAGAATTAAATTTTTTCTAAGTTTTGGGATTCCCCGATTTTAACTGTTTCACTGCATTAAGGACAGAAGATACATTGAAACTATTTTAGTTGCTATTTTTACTTATTGCTGAAAGGTTGTTTTTTCGTATTTTGTTTCAAAATTTGTTCAAAAAAAAACAAACTTTTTAAAATTAGATGAAAAGGCAGACATTTTAAACGACGCTCTTAAAGTGGGAGCTAGCGTAACCAGCTTAGCAAAACAGTATAATGTTGCTAAGTCTACAATATGTGGCATTAAAAAAAAGGAAGTTGCGATTTTAAAGTGTGTCACTAACACTTACTCTGGACCAGGAAAAAGAAAAACTATGAGGTCGTCAGAACTACCTTAAATGGAAAAACGTCTATATCGCTGGTTTATCGAAATGCGAAATAAAAACCTCCCCGTAAGTGGATTAATGCTGAAGATAAAGACCAAAGAACTGCATTCAAAAATTGAAGAGAACGGAAGTAAATTCAATGCTACGCAGAGAAAACAGATTCATCGTAACAACCGAATGGTTTGGTTGCAGCAACAGAATTATTTGGTTGTCACAATCAAATGTGTTCCGACAGAATTGAAATATATTGTTTTAACCGAAATACTGTTGTGTAAACTGAATTTCTGTTACAGCAAACAAAATATCGGTCGCTCCGACCAAACCATTCGGTTGGCAACAAATTCGATAGTCACAATGTTTCTGTTTTCTCTGTGTAGTGATGGGTGGCTGCAGCGTTTTAAAAAAAGATACGGCGTTCGTCTTTTAACAATATCCGGAGAAAAGCTTTCTTCTCAGCCTCAGCTAGTGGAACCATTTAAGTTAAAGCTAAAGGCAAAAATTGATGAATTGGGATTGTGCAATGATCAGTTGTAAATATAATGCGTATGAGTCCGGATTATTCTGGAAACTTTTGCCAGGAAAAACTTACGTATCAGCGTTGGAAAAAACTGCTCCAGGCGTTAAGACAGAGAAGCAGCGAATTACTTTTTTGTGTTGCGCAAACGCAACAGGCTCGGATAGGCTTCTTAAGCTTTTGGTGATTGGAAAGGCTAAGAATCCATGCTGCTTCAAGAACTTCAATTGCACCACTGATTACAAAAGTTCCAAATCTTCCTGGATGACTACTTGCATTTTTCATTTGTACCGCAGGTAAAAACTTTAAATTATATTACGGAAAAAGATTACTGACTTTTTTAATATATAAACACAGTTTTTTTTATTAACAGTTAATATAGTATAAAACATTTTATATATACATATGTAGTATTTTTACATAAATCTTCATACAAATGTATGTAAATAATTTTCTTAATAAATCATTTACTTCTTTTATTCTAATAAAATGTCAATTATTATTTTAATACGTATAATTAGTCTAAACTTATGGCATTATTGATACATTTTGCCTTAAAATTTTGGCATTCGGAAAGGTGAACAGCTCACAAACGTGAACACTCCCGGTTTAAATTAGTTCACATTATCGCGAGTGCACTGTATATTTTAAATTTGAAATTATATTTAGATAAAAAAAATCACTTGAAAATGATTATTGTATAAAATTAATATGGTTATATGTGAAGCCATATGTAACAAAGTCTTAACTTGCAGATAACTTAATTTGATATTGAGCTCTATCAAAATATGTATGGGATTATATATAAAGCCATATTTCTTAATATTTATGAAAAATTTCATAAAAACTTATGAAACAGCTATTTATGAAAAGTTATGAAACTCCATCATCATATTTATGCAACATTTCATAAATATGAAGAAGCCAGTCATCAATTTGCTCTTTTATGACCACCTTCATTATATTTATTTCATTAAGTGTTAGATTGGACGAAAATCTATGTAGTTTTTTCCCTGAGTGTATCTACGTACCAATTTTTTAAATTAAAAACAATATTTAAATAAGTTTTTAATATATGTGATTAAAATCCTAATTGAAACTAACATCAATTAAATAGTTACAAATTATATTTATTAATATTACAATTTTCTTAATAGGACCTAATTCAATTATAGACTTTTATTTGAATTGACAAATATTTAATTGAATCTCTATTTTAGTTTTTTTTTTGTATATTCACATCTTTCACCCAATTTTTTTCGTATATTTTTGTAAATTTAACCGAAAAATCTAGATTTTTTTTTAAAGTACAAATCTAACCAAAATTATTTTTCGTTTGAGGTATAATCTTGTCGGTGTTTGAGTTTGAGTTTTAACGTCTTTTTCAGACAATTGCAATTAATACTATAATTAATATGCAATTTTATTTATTATTAATTGTGAAAGACGTGGTAGAGAAGAATGTGTGTATTTTCTAAAAATCATAACTACATTGTAATTTTTCAATTTTCTGAATCAGACTGCGCAGTTTCTGGTATTGAACATTCGTCAGTGACCCTGTTTTTTTTTTTTTGAATATAATGTAATATTTGTTATGTTTTTATTTGTTCGATTGCGTCTATACGAAATTTTCTGTGCCATCACTGACCGTGGTATAGATAAACTGATTTCTAATGCCACATGCACTCGCACTACACGTTAGACCCCAGCTAGCATTTGGAAGATCGTTTTTAGAAAAATCATCTTACTGAGTCTTCTTCGAGTACTTTTGATGATCAAAAAGTGATTAATGACTTACAGGATTAAAAAAGGACTCGAAAATGACTCACGCTAATGATTGAAAAGAGTTTGATTTAAAATACAATAACAAATTGTACAGCAATCGCAAATTAATCATCCCGGCGTTTAAAATGTGAGTATTTTAACCGTAATTTATGATCATATTTTACGCATCTGGATGATTGAAAACTGCTTATTATGCTGTTTTTTTCTCAAGTATAACGGGACAGTTTTTGCGTATTCTAGAGTAAACGTCAACAAGTTCAATATTTGTTCATTAATAAAAGTTACATCGATGTGTTAAAATCGTTTAGTCGTGAATGTGAAATATCAATTATTGAAAAACGTGATTAAATTAAAGATAAATAAAGTGAGATATTGTCAATTAATTAAGTTTTTGAAATATAAGTCAAACCTAGTAGTTTTAAAACCCAGAATTAATTCATCAATTCCTTTAAGAATTTGGATTGTCTGAAAAAATTAATCCTCGATTTAACTAAACTAGGTTTAACTGACATCTCAAAAACTGGGCCTTAGTGTGATTATTTATATATAATTTATTTCCATAAACTTTTTTATTTTTAATGAAAATTTTTATTTTAAAAACTATTTTTTTCTGTTAAATAAACATTGATGTGCTATATCACACTAATATGAAAATAATATTTTTTGTTTATGTTACTCCACGCTCATATGGACGTGATTTTTAAAATTGCGTCCGTGTAAACGTAGGACTCAGAAAACCTACTGAAAAACACTCGAAAAAGAGTCAAATACGATTAGTAATACGACTGATAAATAACTCGAAAAACAATCATAAATGACAATAAAAAGTCCCCCAAACAGACGAATAAATTTCTCACAGAAGACTCGTAAGCGATTAGAAACATAACTGGAAAACGACTCGAAAAAGACACATAAATGAAGAGAAATAGGACTAATATATGACTAGAAAGCGATTCGAAAAAGACTATAAATACTATTAGAAAAAGTGTCGAAAATGAATCTAATTTAACAAAGAAAAAGACTCATAAATGACTTATCAAGAACAGTCGCGCTGAGGGACAATTTTCTCCCGACAAATGTGTCTTTTATGATCAGAAAATGAGCGCATATTCCATCTTTTTAATCGCACAGAAGTGTCGAAAAAGACTCGAATTTGATCAAAATTTTTCAAAAATGCTAGCTGGGACAGAGCGCTTTAGCCCACTGATCTATCGTCAGGTCGAGTTTTGTTGTGATTAAAACTAGTTTTATTCAATACACGGTGTTTTTGTTCTTGCATACATAATCTCGGAAGTATAACTCCAACACAACACAACAGTTCTATTTTTAGAAACTTACCTCACTCTAATGTCCACTGTTTGTGTTTGTTTTAGGATATCTTACCGGTATTACAAGGAAAATGTTGCATGTTTAGTTTTATGCTCATAAATCGCAAATTTGATCACTATGCGTAAATTAAACTTTCCTCTTTACTCAATTTTGCATTAAAATTTATGGAAAATATCCTGAAATATTTATAAAAGAAGAATATTTTTATATATAAAAAAGAGTGTGTAACGTAAATATAAAATCCGCTATATTTCAAAAACTAAAAATTAAAAAAAGATTTTCTTGCCAGATTTATATCTATTAGAAAATATATATTACAAAGTCAGGTTCTTAAAAAAGTTGAAAATTCTTCAGTAGTAATGTTAATAATACATTTTAATATTAGATTAGATCAGAAGGCACTATGCACCGCGACCAATGTAGGTCTTTTGTGCTGCCTAAGGTTACCTACAGATTCAAGCTACCTATAAAGCCAATTATCCTATTAGGCAAAATATTCGCGATGTCGGAAGGCGAAATGAAGCGATCACCTAGAAACCTAAGTCTCCTATCACAAAGCCTGGGACATTCGCAGAGAACATGCTCTGAGGTCTCAGACACCATCTCGCAAAACCTACACAAATCCGTGTCCGATTGACCCTTCTTGTGCAGATGGTATCTGAGATTACAGTGTCCAGTTAAGTACGACGCCAGGGTCCTCAAACCCCCCCTTTCAAGCGACAAGAGTCGCCTCGACCCCCTACTGGGAAAAGAGATCAATCTTTTAGCCTGGCGCTGACCAGGAGAGTTTTCCCAGTAACCAGAAAATTCAGACTCTCTCCATGCCCTGAGCCTTTCCCTAACATACCCCGCAGGTATTCCACAGAATGGTTCAGGACCAATAAAGGGCTTTCGGGCCCCGCGTTTGGCAAGACAATCTGCCCTCTCGTTGCCCTCATGCCCCTCATAACCAGGAATCCACCCCAAGGTTAGAGAGTTGCCTCTACCGAGCCTATTGAGAGTCTGAATGCATTCCATGACCAACCCGGACGACACCTTATAAGCCATTAAGGCCCTCAGTGCAGCCTGACTGTCAGAAAGAATGTAGATGCGAGATCTGCGAGTTCCCCTTCGCAGGCATTCCCCTGCACAGACACAGATGGCCCAAATCTCCGCCTGAAAAATAGACGGATATTTTCCCATAGGTAAGGCACGCTGGAAGCCTGGTCCAAAGACGCCCGCACCCGTGTTCCCATTCGACTGCTTAGAGCCATCAGTGAACCACACCTGAGAACCATCTTCTGGTTCCCAGGATTGATTGGTCCACATGTCTCTGTCAAACAATAACACATCAAAACACATTTGAATATGAAGAGATTATTTTTTTTTACTTTGGTATTTAAAGCATGTGGAAAATTAGTTAAAACTTGAAGTCCGTTTTTAAATATTTCACAGATTTTTAATTTTTTTGTATCTTAATCTAAAATTTGTTCATTGGAATGTCTAGTTTATGCACAATAAATATAAAACAAAAAAAAAAAAACAAAAATTTTGAAATTCCTTGCAATACCAGAGCTATATCCTGGATACAAACATCGACATGATTGTACTCAAATTAAAGGTAATTTTGCATAAATTTACATTCTAAAAAAAAATTCATGATCTTGTGATAAAATTTCGAAAAATTAAGCAAAATATATCAGAAAATATGGTTATTAATGTAAATATAAAAACCGCGATATTTCACAAACTGCAAATAAGAAAAAAAATGTATTGCCAGATTTGGATTCAGCGTATATAGGTATACTAAAAAAAGATTTTTTTCAAAGGGTTTATTGGCCGTTGAGTAAAATAATTAGAATGTTGTGAATTAATCATAATTTATTTTTTTACTAGAAATATAAAAAATACTCTGCTGAATACCGAATAATACCATTACTCGGTATGATTAAGATGAAAATAAAAACTTAAATCGATCCACCCTATTCTACTTATTATAGAATAACCGCAGTCCACTGACCAAATCTCATTGAAAAAGAGATTTAACATCCAAACGAATTACAAAAAAACCCAAGCTCTCTTTTGAATTTTGTTTAATATTTTAACAAAACACACAGTGCTGTCAATTCTTTAAAAGTTAAAAGCACCCGTTGCATAAAAGGGGGTCAAAATGAAAATATTTTAGAAATCAGTTTAGTTAATATACTCTACCAACTGTTTTTTTTATATTGTAGACTTAAAACTAATTTAAAATGGATGGGTAGTTTTGAACCCCGTAGCACAAAAGAGGTAACTAAAGAAATAGAGAAGTATTACGTGGATTAAGAATACTTGGAATATCAAGTATCATATTTGATAGACATATTTTGCTGATCAAACTATATGAGATTAGATCCCATGAGATCAGCCTATGTGTGCAATTTTTCGGATCAGATGAGATGTGATGTTTAGTTGTATGTGATTCTATTTATAATCATATATGATTATATCGGAACTTTTTTCGTTTTGCACTTTATTATCTTTTTCCAGTAAAAAGAATAGGCGCCTGCGGAAACAAAATTATACATGTTTATGTTTTTTCATCTTAAAATATATTATAACATGTTATTATATATATGGTGTCATGCAAATCCATATATTATTATATATTTCTTATAACGATATATTGTTAAATATTAACTTAAAATAAGATATTAGGCATACTTAATAAGATATGATTGATATATGGTCATATATAGTAATACATTCTCATATATAACAGGATATAAGCTATATAATTATATATATATGATATGATAACAGATAAGCTATATAATTAAAGATATAATAATATATACTGTCTTATAAAAAATAGTTTTGGGTGTTATATAAGATATGCTTATATATAGTGCTATATGAATAATACAATTCAAGATATAATTATATACGACATTAAGATTAACAATTTAGTTTGAGATATGATTATATATGGTCCAACATCAATAATATTTTTCATGCGTATAAGACATAATTATAAAGGGTCCGCCAAATAACTTTTTTTTTTTTTGAAATTGCTATAAAAAAAAACTACTGAATATTTTCTCAAATTTCTTTTTTTATTTGAAAGTACAATCCTTCCGGTTAATAATGGAAAATAATTTCATTCAAATGGCTGCCTCGGCTGGCCATGCAGTAGCCTACACGATCGGTCCAATTTTAAAGCACATTATCGATTGTGTGCGGCTGTATTTCACGAATGGCGTCACGAATATTGTCCTTTAAAGCGTCAATTGTCTCTGGCTTGTTGGCGTAACACTTATCTTTGAAGGCACCCCACAAATAATAGTCCAACGGTGTCAAATCGCAGCTCCGAGGTGGCCAAACGACATCAGCTCTGCTGCTGATAATGCGATCTTCAAAAACAGGGCGCAAAACATCGAGTGTAGCTTCGGCTGTGTGGTTGAAACCAAGTGTTGCCAATATCCTCCTCTTCAATTTTTGTGAACGAAAATTCGTTCAGCTGACGGTGCTTCTCTTCTTCCAAAATCCGTACGCAATTTTCGCACACATTCTGCAACATTACCATGATTTTCAAAGTAATGTCGCAATATTTCCCAGCGTTGTTCAAGCGTATACACAACCATATTCGTTCAGCGGAAGGATAAAACTAATTATCTGTCAAATCAGACATGAGCTAAGTGTTACCATTCACGAAATAAGCACTAGTTGAAAAAAAAAACGTTAGATGGCGGACCCTTTATATTGCACATACATATATAATTATATATGTGCATATGTCCATATTATTTTTCTTTTTCTAACTTAATTTGGTAATATATTTGAAAGATCTAATCAGATGTTACTAGATACCCCAACTTTGAGATAAACTTGAATAAGAATAAATATCAATATATTTATTTATTTATTTTGATGTTTTAAATTCTGCAATTTGATCTACATTCAATAAATTGAATTCTCTAATTGTCCTGATTAGAGGACTATTCAAGATATAATTAGAACGATGACAAATTTCAAAAAACAAATCATTGTGACGAAGATGTCTACAGGGTACATTAAACGGCATTTTCTCCAAGAGGCTGGAGCAATCAATACTACCATTTATTAAATCAAATAAGAATAGCATTGATTGTATCCTACGCCGAGTTTCTAACGTTTCCAAACTAAGATGCATGCAACGGATTTCATATGTAGGAACTGGATAAACAAAATTCAAATGCGGTAATGCAAACTTAATAAATTTTTTCTGAATTTTTTCAATAGGTTTAATATGAATATCTGCATGAGGGCTCCAAATTATTGCACCATATTCTAATTTAGACCTCACTTAAGAAGTATACAACAATTTCAAGGTATAGGGATCAGAAAAATCATTACAATTTCTTCTAATAAAAGCAAAAGTAGAGTAAACTTTGGGAATCAGATTTAAATCTAAATTAGCACCAATTCTATAAGAAGTTTGTATAGGATTACGGATTCTTGCATATGACATATGAGAACACTTGTTCATATTAAAATTTAATTTAGTATGAAAACACCATGTATTTATATTATCAAGATCAATTTATTATGAAAACACCATGTATTTAGATTATCAAGATCAATTTGTAAATTTAATGCATCATTTAAACTACCAACTCTTGAAAATACTTTCATATCATCAGCATAGAGTAGAAACTGAGAATATTTAAAACATGTAAATACGTCATTTATGAAGATATTGAACAATAAAGGTCCCAATACACTGCCTCTTGGCACACCAGAAGTGTGAATATAAGGTGACGATTCATAGTCATCTATCTTCACAACACATTCCCGATTATGTAAATAGGAAGAAAACCAACTATAAAAAGCCGAATGAATGCCCAAGCTTGACAAATTTTCTAATAAAATCTTATGTGACAATTTATCAAAAGCTTTTGATAAATCCATATAAATTGCATCAACTTGTGAAGAAACTTCAAACTGCGACATACAATAATCAGTAAACACAATTAGGTTCGAAATTGTGGATCTTCCACTACGAAATCCATGCTGTTGTGGAATTATAAGAGATTTAGTTGCAAAATATAATCTGTTATATATCACATGTTCAAAAAGTTTTGAAACTATTGTTAGCTTAGAAATTGACCTGTAGATAGTCACATCCTCCTTGCGGCCAGATTTAAATATTGGAGAAATTATAGTATATTACCAACGTTCAATAAAAATACCTTCCATTAAAGATTTATTAAAAACATTCATTAACGGATATGAAATTAAAAAGTAGCATTTCTTTAACAAGAAAGCACACAAACCATCAGCATCAGAACGGTATGAATCCTTTACTTCTAAAATAGCCTGTAAAACCTCTTCTTAAGATACTGAAACATGAGATGAAAATGAGATCTGATTTTGTATTTGAGATGATCGGGCGTTTAAAACTACTGGGTCGAAAAAGGAACACTGTGGCAAAAATTAGTTAATTAAAAATTAAAATTTCATTAAGTTTAAGACTTTGTGGCCTAATTAAAAAAAAAAAAAAAAACACTTTCAATCTCTTACAAAAATAGCTAAATTGACAGCATAATAAACGGATATGCCTCCAAAATTGTGAGCACGAATTTTAAACAAAACTTTTGTGTGGTAGTATCGGATGTATAGTGAGATCAGTTGTTTGTGAGTCGTGCTCAAGAACGGTTGTGTTTAAGCTTGTCTTAAAAATAAACAAAATTTAATAAAACAAAAACGTTCGATTAAATTTACGTTTATAATAAATGATTAAATTAAAGTGAGTTTCAATAAAAAATTATAAAAAAAAACACCGACAAAATTTAATTGTGCAGCATCTTTCGGTTTAAATATATTCTAAATTTTTATTGATAATTTGTATAAACAAAATTGAAAAAATTTAATTTACATTCATATTAAGGCAACTGGTTTTATTTGTATTGACCAGTCAAAAAAAAAAAAATGTATATATTTTTAATATGGATGGCTGCGGAATCGCGTGTGTGATAGTGTAAATTCTATATAAAATGATCTTTAAAATAAATTAAAAAAATAAAACTCAACTAAACAAAGGTTCTTATAAACAAAATGATCTTGTTTAGTAGAGCATCAGTTTGATTTTAAGTATTTTTCGTTTCGTTTTTTTTTTTTTTTATTAATAACAAATGACACGTTAAACAATATTTAATAAAGAATATATTTAATTTAAAGCAATTATCAATATATAAAATCTTGTGTATAATTAAATAAATAAATGTATGATGTACAATATTTATAAATTACTAAAAATGTTAATTGATAATATTGAATAAATACTAAATTACTTTGTTCTAACAAAAAAATCCCTATACTAAATTTTGATTTGAATAAAAAAAAAAAAAAAAAAAAAAAAAAAAACTACCCGGTTTTATTACAGTGTTAACTTTGGGTGATTTACATATGCAAATAAATCAATAAATTATAATTTTTTGTAGTGCATTTATGAATAAAAGTATTAGATACTTTTTTAAAAAATTTACATAAAAACCAATACTTTTTAAAAGAAACTGGTTTTGCTTTTAAACTGGAATTACAACAGTTACAGAATGTCATATAGACATCAGTGAATGTTTAAACGTTTCTAACAAAAAAAAAAAAAAAAATCCAGTTTCAATTAAAATATTTGTAAATTCAATTAAAAGTTTAATTTAATTAGGTCTTATTAAGGAAATTGTAGTTAAAATAATCAATTTGTTTTCAATTAAAATTTTAATCATATCTATTAAATATTTAATTGAAACAAATTTTTAGTTAAAACGTAGAAATTTAAATAAATTGATAAAATCGCCAAAAATTTGAAAAAAAAATTGGTAAAATTTTAAAATACTCCAAAAAAAATCTCCAAAATGAAAAAAATAACCTAAAAAATCGGGGAGAACCTGTGAAAACCGCTAAAATTATAAAAAAAAATCATCAAAAACAAACATTAAAAAAAAAAAAAATAATTGAAAAAGACCAAAATTTAACAAAAATCGTCAAAATTTCTGAAATTAAAAAAAACTCCCAAATTAAAAAAAAAAAAAAACGCAAAAAAAGAAAAAAAAATGCCAAAATTTATATTTGAAAAAAAAATATATATATATTTTAAATAAACGACAGATAATAAAAAAAAACACGCCGTTATTGAAAAAATTTGGCAAAATGGAAAAAAAACTCAATATAATTCTTTTTTTTTTTTAATTATTTTTAATTTCTGACGATTTTTTAATTTTTGTTGATTTTTTGATTGATTTAATTGTTGGCGATCTATATATCGGCCATTCCACATAAGGTCGGCCAAAATCTGACCTTGGGTCTTCCGATTTAAATTATATTTTGCACGCACAAACTCTGTGGAGCCACTTAAAGATTGTCGTTTTTATTTTGTCGAAATTCGAAAAACCTATAATTTTAATAGCGTTTTTCTTTTTTTGAAAAATAAAAATATGTAAAAAGTGTGAAAGCTTCAACATTGGTAGTTTCTTTAATATATATCGGATCATTGTCATTTAAAAAGCATTGGCATAGAATATTTGCTTTTTTTTGGATACTCAATACTCAAAAGTAACTCTCGATTTAAAAATAAATGCATGTTTGTAAAATATGTAGTTTTTACCTTAAAGTTGCACTTTCATTTTTTTTGGGTACCGGGACTTAATGATTTTTAATGATTAAAAAAAAAAAAAAAATTTTACATCATTTTTACATAGAAAAAAACAACAATTTTTAATTTTTTTTAATTGTATAGTTTTTAAAAGAGAGATATTTAAACGAAGCCTTAACACTATATTTTTCATTTTGAAAAAAAGAAAAAAATAACATATCTATTATTCTTTGTTCTATGGAAACACAAGCTTTTTTCAATAATTCATTAATAATAGATAAATCTCGGGAACCTAAAAAACAAAAGTGTTAGTTTATAGTAAAAATCAAATGTTTTTGAAATATTTATCCTTTTTTGAAATCAAAAGTATCATTTAAAAAACAATTTGCTTAAAAAATGCAATTTTTTGACGATGAAAAAATTTTATTCCGCAAAAATAGTAGGTGAGTGTGCCATTCCAATAAAATTTAAATGTTGATGATCCGATGATGAATATTAAAGAAAATATGAATATTCAAACTTGCACACTTTTTGGATATTTCTCATTAGTCAATAAAACAAAATCGTGCATAAAACTGTGTTTTTTTTCGAAATTTGAAAATCTAAAAGCGCCAATCTTTAAGTGGTTCCATAGAGTTTTTTAAATGCAAAATTAAATTGAAATCGGAAGACCCAAGTTAAAATTTTGCCTTTTTTGGCCGGTATTCGGTGGAATGCTCGATATATAAAATTCATTTTCTGTTTGTTTCTTTGTTTGTGCGCCATACAAATTTTAATTTTTAACGGATTTTTCCCGAAATTTGGTACACTTGATTTGAATACTCCAAGACCATATACTTTTTTTTTTTCGGACCACGCCCTATTTTGTGTCCACTTTTAATATAAAAATATGATTTGTTTATTAAACAATGAAATTTTAATTCTTTAACGGATTTCGGTCAAATATATATTTCATTGGCAACAACTTCTAGTTTTTAAAATTTTTGAATGCATAATTTTACTTTAAATAAAATATTTTTGCTGGCACAAGTGATCCTTATAACTGGTACAAGTGATCCTCATACTACAGGCAAGATCATCGCACACTTTTTATTGGCCACGCCTACTTTTACGCCCACTTTTTTATACATTTTCTATTTTACATTGGTCTCTAAATTTTTTGATTTTTTTTAACGGATTTCGTTCAAATTTGCTTCACATGATTCTCATATCTCAGGCCAGATCGCCATATATTTTTATCAACCACGCCGATTTGGACACTCAATTTTCTAAAAATTTATATATACTGTAGCCACTCTACCATGTAGCATGAATGGTTAAATATTTTCTTCTGAAAAATTGTTAAAAAATGTTCATTTACGATAAAATTTAAAACTTTAATTGTATTGTAAAAAACCTATTCTCAACAACTTAAATATAAATCAAATATTTTTTTATAAAAAAATCTATAAATTGTACATAATCTTCAACAAAGGCTTTAGGTGTTTGTTACAAACATTTTAATGTTTCACTAGAACTTTGTATACAAGACCCTTTGCCATGAGCAAGGTTGCCATACTATTTTTTTTATAGATCAGGCTCATTTTGGCTAAAACATTTAAAATCTGCTTGGCCCAAATTAGTTGTTTGCTTAAAAAATCTTGATTTAATTACGGATTTCGTTAAAATTTTCATAATTTTATCGCCTAGACAGAGACCACCACAAACTTAACATCCTACGCCCATTTAAAGGCCAACAGTTTTTAAATTTACAAATGCATGGTCAACAATGGATTTTCGCTACATAAATTGTTAGTTTTCAACAGATGTCGCTTAGATTTGACAATTTACAAAATGTATGAAGTTCCATACACTTTTCACCAGATTTCGCTTAAATTTTAAAAAGATCGCCTCCAAAAGATGGCCTTATATTTTTAGGTAAATAAAATAATTTTTAATTTTACCGATTTGGTTTTAATTGCAGAGATTTTTTAAATTTTAGCTTTTTTTTCAAATATTTGCGACTTTTATTTTAAATTTTGTAGATTTTTTTTTTTCAATTTTTGTACTTTTTTAAAGTTTGGCATATTTTTCACCTTGTTGTCATTAACTTTGTTGTCATTATATGCTATAAAACCTGCACATTTTGTATGCACCAAATTCATTTGCAATTCCATGGACATGTGATGGACATGATGGTCCATGCTAAGCCTTATTATTATTATATTATGCTATATTATATTAAGCTATACACAGAAAAAATTATGGGCCAAAAATATCTAATTAATCGATTGTTTGAATATCAATGGCTATTTAAACAATTTGTTTAATTGATTCAATTAAAAAATTTATTGAATTTTCTAATATATCCATACAGTGTTGACAACATGCAAACAAAATTTTTAAAAATTTGGCAAACTATTTTTTTTTATTTTATTTAGATTAAATAATCAAACAAAGGTTTAATTATATCAATATATTATTTAATTTGTAAATAAAAAGAAAAAAAAAAACGCACATGACTAACTTTTAATAAGAAGTAAGTAGTTTACCGATTTCAAATACACGCAAAATCGTAGTTATTTCACTAGAGTTTGCAACACTCTTTTTGTTGAGATATTCGTGTACGCACGAAACGCACGAAAACTTAATTTAGTTTCGTGTTTTATCTGTGGTAATAAAAGTGTACATGTGGATTTAAATAAACCTTATCGAAAAAGGACAATTAAACTATTATTTTTGTAAATAATTAAATTTTTAATAAGTATAAGTGTCATTAAACTATCATTTTAAAGTTGTGTGTTATTTTTTTAAGAAAGCAATTCAATTACAAGAAAAAGTTCAAGACAAGACAAGCGAAACAAAAATTTTGTCTTTACTTTTATTTGTTTTCTTATAATACATTTTTATATTAAAAAGCTTTAGTTTTATTATAAATAAAATGTCAATTTAATTTACAAACCTACATTTCTTTTTTTATTTAATAAAAATAAAAAAATACGTTTTTTCAATTAAAACTACCATTGTTTTCTTCTCAAGTTTCAATTAAAGTTTTAATCAATTTAACTAAACTTTTGACTTGTGGTTGTAAAGAAAAACAATCACTCTTTTAATTGATATTATTATTTTTTTAATTGAAAGAGTTTTAATAAACTGTCTGCAAATTTTTTTAGTTAATACTATCATTTCAGTGGTAGGTGCAAAATCAATTAAAATATTAATTGATTCAATAAAATTTTTAATTGAAACCCGTTTTTAGTTTTTTCTGTGTATATATTTCATACTTAAAATATTTTCCTTATAATTTTATATAGCTTTAAATATAATCCCATATATATTTTTTTGATAAAGTTCAATATCAATTTAAGTTATCTGCAAGTTAAGACTTTATTACTAGTGTCCGACCGAACTCATTTTTTTCGGCCGAAGCCGAACTTCGGCCATAATATCAATGTTCGGCCGAAGCCGAACTTTTTGTTTTAATAAAAAAAAATATAAATTGTATTTTTAGATCAATAAATTTAAACCAAAAAGTTATTAAACATAAACAAAAATAAAAATTCATAGGTATATTTTTTTAAAAAATCATATTTGGAAAATAGTTGTACTATTTTAAGTACAAAAAAGAATAAAATATTTGTACTATATTTTATAGTCAAAGAAAAATAGTTGATCGATTTTTAAGTTGATATAGAAAAAAAAAAACTTAAACTTTAGTATTTAAAATGTTTGATATTGTAATGACAGAAAAGCAATTTTTCCGCATTCACACCATGTGAATTGCTTCGTCTATCAGAATACAGCTGTCCGGCAACGCTAAAAAGCTGTTCGCTAGCTACACTAGTTGGTGGGCCTGATAAATATTTAATTGCTACAGCTTTTATATTTGTAAATGGACTTGAAATCCAATACTCAAATATATTTATATTTCGGGACGTAAAGGCTCCGGAATAAACATTTTAATTTCTTTTTCAATAAAATGTTCGTTTGGTTCTGCTACTTCTAAGTCTGGTACTGCATCATGTGTATCCCAAATTGATGAACCTGTTATTCTCTTTTTAGGATTACTTACCACTCGATTTTTTTTTTTTTTTTATATTTAATTATATCGCATTAAATTTGATTATTTGCTTATAATAATTTGCTTATAAGTCTTGTAGGTATATTTCTGGAATTTTTTTTTAAACTCTTTTGGCTTTTTGAAATTTTTTCACACACATTGATATTTAAATATCGCTGTTTTTTTTTTTGGTATTCTATTAAAGGGTGTCCCAAGAAGAATGCAATTTTTAAATCTGGCAACATTCGAAGTGTCATTGTTTGACATTTGAACAATTGTTATTTTTGCTAGTAGAAGGTACGAGGTTAGTAAAAATGGAGCGCTACACGAATGAACAACGCATTCTCATTGTGAAATTGTTTTACCAAAATGGTGAAAGTTTTGCGGCTACAGTTGGCAAATTGAGATCAATTTGGGGTCACAATAATGCTCCAAAAGAGTCAACTGTAAAGAGATTAATGGATAAATTTGCCGAAACTGGGTCTGTTAGTGATGTAAAGACAACAACGCGCCATCGACCAGGTCGATCGACCGAAAATGTCGCAGCTGTACGTGATGATGTCGCTCAAAATCCATCCACCTCAATTCGACACCGAGCTCAGCAAATTGGTGTCTCCAAATCCACTTTGCAGCGAATTTTGACGAAAGATTTGCATCTTCATGCATACAAAGTTCAATTGACTCAGGAACTGAAGCCAGCTGACCATGGACAGCGAAGGGAGTTCGTTAATTGGGTATTGGAGAGACAACATGAAAATGCTGATTTTGCCGATAAAATCATCTTCAGTGGCGAGGCCCATTTTCATCTTGATGGCTTCGTCAATAGGCAGAATTGTCGCATTTGGGGTGAGGAAAACCCTCGAGTGATTCTCGAGAAGCAAATGCATCCTCAACGTGTCACTGTGTGGTGTGGTTTTTGGGCTGGAGGAATCATTGGACCTTTTTTATGAAAATGAGGCAGGTCAAGCGCAAACAGTCAATGGTGTTCGGTATCGTGAAATGATAACCAGTTTTTTCTTGCCTAGAATTGAAGAAATGAATGTGGAGGGCATGTGGTTCCAACAAGACGGCGCCACATGTCATACAGCCAGAGAAACAATTCAATTGCTGCATCAGTCATTTCCCGGTCGTGTTATTTCGCGTTTTGGAGATCAGAATTGGCCGCCTAGATCGTGCGATTTAACACCATTAGATTTTTTTCTTTGGGGTTTTTCGAAGTCGATGGTTTACGCGAATAAGCCGACGACGACTCAAGCCTTAAAAGAGGAAATTGGACGCTGCATTAATGAAATACCGCAGCATTCATGCAAAACGGTCATTGAAAATTTCATTAAAAGATCGCGTGCATGCCAGCAAAGCCGCGGTGGCCATCTGCACGCTATATTGTTCCATACATAACCTCATTCTGTCTACTTTACGATATAATAAAGTTTCACGATTTTTTTTTAAATATCTGTGTTTTATTTAAAATTTAAAAATTGCGCTCTTCTTGGGACACCCTTTATATTCAACGTTGTATTTTTTATGTAGTTTTTTTGTAAATTCTGAAAAGTAAATATAACCACAGTTGTTATTTATTTGTGCTTTTCATTAAATAATCATAAAAAGTTCGGTAGTTCGGCCAAATTCGGCAAAAATTTGGCCAAACACCGAACTTGGCCGAACTCCGAAGCCGAAGCCGAGTACTCGGTCGGACACTATTTATTACATATATCTTCACATATACCCATATTAATTTTATAACGAAATCATTTGCAAGTGATTTCATTTATATAATATCAATTTAAAAAAATGTTGGCCTTTAAAATTGTTTATTTCTATAAATTTTAGTTTTCAACTTAAATACTTTTAAGCATAACTTCAAGTAACAAAAAGCGTACATACTATCGGCTAAATTTTCTAATCAGATATATTTATATCTAATTAGATATAAATTTAATGCCCCGGTTATGGAAAAATCTCACATAAAATTGTATTAAACTGTATCTAATTTGATATAATTAGATACATGTAGTTGGCCCAGTTTAAGGAACAATTTGTATGTGTTTATATATGCAAATTTGTCCAATGAGATATAATTATATTAGAATCCATATTAAAATTTTTACCCGGGATTATACATTTAATAGATATTACTAAACATCCCAGTGTAGAAAAGCATTACCACATAATTGGTCATATCAGTACATATTTGCTAATGGCAAGCACTTACAATTGTCATTACAAATCTCATTACTTTTATACGGGGATGTCGCGCCAAATAATGACATATCATTACTAATCACCTTAGAAAAAATAAAAAAAAATATGCCTACCAGTATGGACAATAATAATGATTCTTAAAAAAAATTTAAAAAAACGAAATTTAATGAAAAAACTTTTTTTTTATTGAAATTTGTTGTAATTAAATGTGCCCACGCGGGATTTGAACACGGGCCTTAAGGTTTTCAGTGAACCGATCTACCATCTGAGCTATCTCAATATGTTATACTTGATAGATTAAAACATAAATGACTTGCTTGCACAAAATGTCATTACTTTTCAGCTTACAAAATAAAAAAAATAATTATATATGTACTTACTGGAAGTGAACAAATAATGAGTCTCAAAATAAAATTTCAAAAAAAATTTTAGATCATTGCTTTTTATTTAAAATAGTTTTAAAAATACCTATGGGTAACCCAATATTTAGTGTAGTATAAAAATGTGAAAATTAACTACTTATTAGTAAGTCATTATTATTTGTGTTAAAGTAATAAAGAGAATAAGCTGGTGTCATTTCAGGTGGTGAGAAAGTAATGCCATGTCATTACCGTTTCTACACTGGTTTTTAATTGAAAGTGAGCTTTAAATCAAAGAAAACTTTAATTGAACATTTTATTGACAATAATTTTTTCTGTGTTAAATAAAGATTGTTTCTGTGTAAAGATAAAGATGAAAGAATTTAATTCAATTCGACTGAAAATCTTGTTTAATTGCATTTATAGTTGATCTTTACAGAAATATTAAATTATAATTAGAACATGTCATATTGTTATGAATACTTTGAATTAACTTTTATTATGTGGTAAATTTTGACTTAAATGGAAACTGTACAATATTTCTTACTTTAACACTAGCACTACCAACTAAACAGTGATATTTTGGACGTAGATCAATAATCTAACTAAATATATGATCATCATATTTTGTTTTGAGATAAGCGCTTGACACAACTTTGCTTAAGGTGATTTACGCGTGAGCGATAGTAACATCTATATTAGGGTGGCAATGAAATGTGTGGGGAAATTTTTTTTTTTGAAATTCCAACGGAACCCGAGGAATTCTTGTGCCATTTGGTCTAAAACGTACATGGTGAAAATGTAAGCCGTGCGTCTTTGAGGTCAAAGTTAAAATTTTGTAAAATTCAGTATATTTTGCTATAATTAACTTAAAACGATTGTGTTTTCTTGCGTGCGTTGATTAAAGTTGATCAAATTAGTGTTTCAAATATTCTTAATGATTTTTGATGATCCAGTCAGTGCATCGAATGCTAGGGGACCAAAATTTTTGGGGAAAAAACATAAAATAATTATCGTAAACATTAACCCTTTTATGTTACGAGGGTTAAATGGCCTATTAAATTTTTAGTTTCAATTGAAAACAGAGATTGTCCAAAATCATTACCATAACTTGATTTTCACCGTTATACAAAATTGTTATAAGGAAACAATTTTTTTCGTTACCGTTATATAGAAAAAGTTACTGAAATTTGATTTTGCTATCACCCAGCAAAACAGCACTTGAACTCATTACCAGACTATTTACTCGCAACATCACTTTTGTTCGCGTGTCCCAAAAGTAATGAGTATGTATTATTTTGTCTTTTTTTGTAAGCAAGAAGTTAATGTGTACCCATTACTTTCTGCCCTTTTTGTGAGCGTTGTGGTAATTTTGAGAAAATAGGTAGGTAATTATTTTAACCCCTTGAGGATGAATGGTTAAAATATGTCCCATTTTTACTTTTTGTCATTTTAGGAAAACCTGCAAGACTATAAGACTAAATGAGCATGAATGAGTTCATACATGTTCATAAATGGATGTATATACGAGGGCGGATCAATAAGTACGTGACTTTTTGAATGAAACACAGTTTTTTTTGCAAAAAAAAAAATTATTTTTCAACATAATCTCCTTATAGCTCAATACACTTAGTCCAACGTTTCTCCAATTTTTGTATCTCTTCCAAAAAATAGGATTTTCGTAGTCCATAAAATAGGCATTTCTTGGCCATATGGGGTCGTTTTTTTTAATCCTTGTTAAACTGTTCCAATAAGTTGGCATAATATTCGCCGTTTATTGTTTTTCCCTTTTGAAAGGGAAAAAACTGTTGCCATCACATTATCGGCCACGATTACGTTGTCAATTGAGAGCAACCGCGGCACCCATCTTGCAGACAGCTTTTTTCAACCCAACTGATCATTTAAAATCGAAACCACACTGCCATATGAAATGCATCAACAATCTCACGCACTTTTACTCTTCGATCGGCCAACACCATATCGTGGATTTTCCAACATTTTCGGTTGTATTGACCTCAATTTAAAGTCCAGAACGTTCAGCGTCATTTGTACTTGTGCGACCACAACGAAAGTCAATAAACCACTTTTTTACCATTGAAATCGATGATGCAGAGTCAACATAGTATTTATCAAGCTTTTCTTGGTTTGATTGACGGTTTTTTTTTCGCAAAAAATAATGTTTAATGAGCACTCGAAATTCAATTTTTTCCATTTTAAAAAAAAATCCACGAGGTTGTATGTTTTGAACAGCTGTTAAACGCAAAGTAAATAACGGAACTTGCTCAAAATTTGACAGTAGTCTATTAACAGGTGTTACTTGAAGGGAGCAGTGTTGCATTTCATATAACTACGAGGGAAGTTCGAAAAGTCACGGACTATATGTTGATTTTTAACCCAGAAATCAAATTTTTTTTTATAATTTACAACTTTAGAGGCATATTTTTTAAGCGTGAAAAACATTATACATTGACGTTTTTTTTTTGTTTAATTAAATATCTTGTTAATATCATCAGAACTTTTCAAAGCAATTGGATTGAATTTGGCTTTTCCATTGCCAAGAAACCGGACCACATATTTTTAAATTACGTTTAGAATTATCTACCTTGAAAAATTCAAAGAATTATGGAGTTTAAATAAAAATGATTCTAGGACAATGTCAACTTGAATACCCTAAAAAATATTTATATTTATTTCAAATAATCAACTATCATTCTGTTTAGTTTTCTGCTAACAGAAAATAAAACCACTTTGAATGTTTGTTAGACACTTTGAATAATTAATTTTTATATTTTTCACAATCACTGTTTCAGCCGTGACTACGCTCCCTTCACTGTTTTAGCCGTGAATACGCTTTTTTCTCTTAATTAGTAGCTAAGAGCTGCTTTTTAATTTAATCTTCGCTTCAATATTCGAAGGACCAAATGTATGTTTGTACTAATTCGTCTTGTTTCATATCAACATGAACAACGGCAACAGAAAAGCACAATACTTTCTTCATTTGGAATTTGATGGTAGATTTAACTTCTTCAATCTTGCCCATCATGGATTCTTGGTGAGACAAAAGACCAGGGAACTTGCCAGCTTTGTTCAAACCGGGACCCAAGAGACAGGGGATTTGTTTGATTAAAGATTCGGAAGCCAAGAAAGCATCATAAGATTTGGCCAATTTCTTAACCAATTTTTTGTTCTTGTTCAATTTCTTCAAAGCTTCAGCATCCATGCATTCAACATTATTAGCCTTGGCTTCATCACAATGTTGTTGATCACCCAAGATGCAGACCTTCATTATTGGGCGGGGAACATGCTTCAATTTGACAGTGCCGGAGAAACGCTTGTCCTTCTGGGGATCGTAGTTCCTCAAAAAAATTTGTAATTCCGCGGTTTCCAAGAAACCGCGCTTCTTCTTTAAAGAGAACTCTAAAACGCCATTGACACTTTCGTACAAAGTATCACGAGAAACTTTTGAAGCTATGACTGCTTTTATCAGAAGTTAAACCAGAACAATACGTATTCACGGCTAAAACAGTGAAGGAAGCGTAGTCACGGCTGAAACAGTGATTGTGAAAAATATAAAAATTAATTATTAAAAGTGTCTTACAATTAAAAGTGGCTTCATCACAATGTTGTTGATCACCCAAGATGCAGACCTTCATTATTGGGCGGGGAACATGCTTCAATTTGACAGTGCCCGGAGAAACGCTTATCCTTCTGGGGATCGTAGTTCCTCAAAAAAATTTGTAATTCCGCGGTTTCCAAGAAACCGCGCTTCTTCTTTAACGAGAACTCTAAAACGCCATTGACACTTTCGTACAAAGTATCACGAGAAACTTTTGAAGCTATGACTGCTTTATCAGAAGTTAAACCAGAACAATACGTATTCAATGCTAAAACAGTGAAGGTAGCGTAGTCACGGCTGAAACAGTGATTGTGAAAAATATAAAAATTAATTATTAAAAGTGTCTTACAAACATTTAAAGTGGTTTTATTTTCTGTTAGCAGAAAACTAAACACATTCTTTGAAAGAAGGGCCAAAAATTGCGATTTTTGACCTTCTGTCTTCCGATTTTCTTTATATTATAAATATATATTCTCTATGGAGCCTATAAAACATTTCCATATTCAGTTTTTTATCTTTTAAAAAACTCGATATTTTTTAATAATCAACTGTGCTAGCAACTCAATGAAGAGTCTCATCAGATAATCAATGAATGTAAGGTAAATGTGTCGAAATCAACGATAAGTAGGCTCTTAAAGGATTCCTTGAGAATTAGTCGCCAAAAGCTGAAGTCTATGTCAATAATCGATGTTGTTGGTAGGACTGTAGGAAACGCACATTTCTTTTAAAGACAATTTTTTTCTGATGAGAAAAAGTTCAATACTGATGGTCCAGGTGATTTTAACAGCTATTGGAGAGACCTACATAAGGAACCACAATATTTCTTAAAAAGAAATTCGCAGGCGGATCCTTTGTTTCAACGGTATGATATATTGGTAGTTTTAAGCACTATAATGAATTCTTCTGAGTACATTACAGTATTAAAAAGAAGAGAATAGAAAATTACTTTCATACAAAACGTTACCTTACAAAAATGTTTTAAATTTGGCCCGCCTTTCAACCCTTAAATGTGATATTGGTCCTCAAAAAAATATATATGTCCCTTATCTTTTCTCTTTATTACATTTCCAAATTTCATTAAGATCGGAATGAACCTATCGGGAGACTCCCCTTGTTAGAATAGGACAAGTAGTTGATGTATGTATAAGATATCTTTGGATATGGAAATGTGTTAATACCAGGGTTGGCAACCGTTTCAGTTCTACGATATGTTATTTTATGTTTAAAGTTATTTTAAGTTATGTTAGGTTCAATGTTATTTTACGTTATTTCGTTAGGATATTTTAGGGTTAACGTTATTTCACGTACATTTGTAGTATTTCATAGACAACAGCAATATCGAGCAAGCCTAAAAGTGCAAAATGCATTCAAAATGGTAACAGCAGTAAAAACACACTTTTAGAAAGAATAGTTTATTTTTTTTAGATTTCAGATCGTAAGAGCAAACAATCTAATCTTTTAGAAAGTTTTTTGTTTTTGAAGTCACCAGTTTAGAAACTGCAGGTCATCAAAGTTCACTAATAATTAAAAACGATTTAAATTTTAAAGATCTTAAAAAGGGAATGTTTATATTGCTCCATAGAGTCTTCCTGTCCACAATGTGAAGAAAATCGGATGGATGTAGCAAGGTCAAAAATTATAATTTTTCAATGTTCTTTCATGGAATGAACGATCACCATGAACTTTTGTTTGATACTTTTAAAGTAACGATGTTTTTGAAAAAAAAAAAATGTGTTCCGTTATTATATTTAAGGTTATCAATGTTTTAGAATTATTTCATTAGGGTATGTTAAGTTATTTCGTAAGGGTGTTTTTGGGGTTATCGGTATTTTAAGTTATTTCTCTAGTGTTATTTTAAGGTTAAAAATAGTTCCTCGAAACGGCATTGAAATGTTATTGGTATTTTAGGGTTAGTGTTTGCCAAACATGGTTAAAACCAGAGCTGTTAAATTTGGATTACGATTAGTAATCAATTAGATTACATTTTAAAAAAGAATCGTATTGATTATATAATTCTCTTTTGAACAATTCCTGATTGGTAATTAATTATGATTACAAATAATCCTAAAATAATCAAGATTAATTAGGATTACGAGAAAATAATCAAAAATAATCAAAAGTAATCAAAAAATAATTCGACTACTTTCAAGGATTATTTTTGATTATTTTAGATTATTTTTTAAAAAATTGGATTTACATCATTTATACATATATTTTATTTTGAAAATTTTGAATTAACAACGTAAAAGAATTCTGAACAAATAAAACGAAATTAGATAGTTTTTTTATAAAAAATATAGGTATATTCACTTCAATAGCAAAACAATCAATAACAATTTTAGTACTTCCTAAATCAACAAAAATACATTAAATTTACAAAATACAATAAATACATCAAATTTACAAAAAAAAAAGTTTTATAATTTACATATTTTTACAATTGGCCTTCATTACAACTAATTTTTCAAAAGAAAAATCAGACAATGATTGCCGTCTTGGACTGTTGACGATCTCGGCAAAAGAAAACAGTCGTTCAACTGGAGCTGAAGACGTTAAGGGCGTGTTAAAAAAATAAATGTCAAATCTCTCTTTTTTGCCAAATCTCTTCAACACTTGCATTATCATTTAAATAGCTGAAGATCTGATGTTTTATTGCGGATCGTTGGTCAACTTTAATTTGTTCTTGTGGAGAAGGACTTACTTCAATTTCATCATCTGCAAATTAAAATCTTTAAAGTAAAAAACAAAATAAATGTACACATACGCTCACCATCATCAGTGAAATCAAAAAAAATCGGGAATAGTCGATACGTTATTAATTTTCGTTTCAAAATTAAATGTTTTACAATTTTTGGCTTAAAAACTGTAAAGTGTTTCTAAAACTTGCAATTGCAATATTTGCCTCAGGCTTCAACACGAAATATGGTTGGAACCTTTCTCTTAACCTCTGTTCCATTTTTAAGATAACAGATGATAATTGCTGCAGCTCCTGGGATCTGCTTAGTTTATGCAGCCTATTGCTCAGTGTCATAAGGGTTGGTATTAAAAATCCTGTAATAATATTAATATTAATTTATATTGCTTTCTCCTTGAAGAAAGTCCAGAGCCTTTGCAATTGGTTCTATTACCAAATTGTACTTTTCCAGGTACTGCACGTCTCTTGCAGAAAAATGTGGCAAAGTCAACATATCGCACAGGTTATTTAACTTTTCTTTGTAGCAAGTAGCTTTTAAACTGCGTAATGCAATGAGTTCCAACGAGTAATAACGGGTAAAAGCAACGATGATCCCAGGTGTTCTTCAATTATTTCCGAAGACTTTGGCCACTTGCATTTATTCCATTAGTTTGTAGCATTTATCGAATGTCTAAAAAACTTAAATTAAACTCATTTTCACAAGTACAAAACGTATTCTTTTTCGTAACATTTTTATTATTTGAGTTGTTTTTTATTATTTTTAATTTTAACGATTTTTTTTAAATTATTTCTAATTTTGACGATTTTTTCAAATTTTGATGATTTTGATAACTTTGACGATTTTTAATAATTTTGACGATTTTTAATAATTTTAACGATTTGTACTAATTTTGACGATTTTTAATAATTTTGATGATTTTTTCAAATTTTGATGATATTTTTAAATTTTGACAACTTTTATTAACTATGACAATTTTTTCAAATTTTGACGAATTTTTCAGACCGAACGAAAAGTTACATTTTCAAGTAAAATATACAAAAAAATTCTAATATACACATAGAAAAAGCAAAACAAATAATGCTCAAAAACAATATGAATTTGTTAGCGTGTGTTTTTGCATACATGCATTCATTAACATTTTCGTTACACGTATAAAATATTTTTTAATGAAGAATACGTACTAAAATTTTTAAAGACATCGGAGACATCAAAGTCAATTTTTAGCAAAAATCTTACGGTCTGACATGGAATGACCCATATAAAAGAAATTAAGAAAAACGCAGAATTATGAAGAATTATGAAGAATGCAAACAGGTTATTAATTATCAAATCGACGAAAAACAACAATCATAACAAAAAATTAAAAAAGAACTAACATTAAATAATGGTAGAATTTCATATAGCAAAATGCATTTGGCACAGTATTTCCATAATTTCGCAAAATAAAAAAAAAAATAATTTAAAAGAATCAAAAGTAATCTTTGAAAGTAGTCGAATTATTTTTTGATTACTTTTTATTATTTTTGATTATTTTCTCGTAATTTTTATTAATCTTGATTATTTTTGGATTATCTGTAATCGTAATCAATTAGTAATCGTACGAATCTAAAAATAATCGTAATATAATCATTACTTCACCTTTCAAAAAAAAAATAATCTAATTACTAATTATTATGATTAGTAATCATTACTTAACAGCTATGGTTAAAACCTACTAAACTTGATTAAAAAATTTGTTCGTTTTGTCCTATCTCTTTCTTCTTTCGAGATATGGGTCATTTTCATAAAAAAAAGAAAATAATTTATGACATTCTTCTATGAAAGGATGAAGAAGTTATGCATGTTAGCATGTTTCATAAATATTTATGAAAAGTTTTATTATATTTATGAAAACTTTATAAATATGACAATTGTTTATAGAAATTTCGTCCACACAGAAAAAACTAAAATCGATTTTTAATTAAAATATTTGTTGATTCAATTAAAAGTTTAATTTAATTCGGTCCTATTAAAAAATTGTATTATTGATTAAAAAAATTTGTAACTATTTAATTGATTTTGTTTTAAATTAAGGTTTTAATCATATATATTAAAAATTTAATTGAATATTGCTTATAATTTCAAATAAATTTGTACTAGATACAATTTACCCCTGAATAAAAAATTACAAAAAATTGTGAAAAAATCTCAAAATTGGACAAATCTCCAAAATTAAAAAATTACGCAATTAAAAAAAAAAAACATCAAAATTGTTAACAAAATTGTCGAAATTTAAAAAAAAAAAACAAAAATATAAAAAAATTATCAAAATTGAAAAAAAACTAAGTTGAACAAAAACGTTAAAATAGAAAATTTATTTAAATTTGATGAAAATCACCAACAATAAAAAAATACAA
The DNA here is from genome assembly GCA_021234595.1 of Delia radicum. Lineage (NCBI taxonomy): Eukaryota > Metazoa > Arthropoda > Insecta > Diptera > Anthomyiidae > Delia > Delia radicum. The sequence continues at coordinate 232,964,085 of CM037852.1, forward strand.
ATATTTGAAATAATCGCCAATATTTAAAAAAATTTGAAAAAATCCTCAACATTGCTAAAATTGAAAAAAAATTGCCAAATTTTTAAAAAAATTCAAAAATTGAGAAACAATTGTCAAAATTAAAAAAAAAAAATTGCTAAAATTGAAAAGATCTCTCAACTTGGAAAAAGTCGCCAAAGTTTAATTTATTTATTTATTTCATATATTGAATTTAATAGCATTATTAATCATATAATTAATTATATACAATACTAACACACCAACCGAGCACTAAAGTGACGAAGACTGTTGGCTCTGATAGCGGCGTCTGACTAGAGCCTCTGATAGGAATCAAACCCACAACCCCCGCACTGAAACGTTATCGCGCTATTAACTAGCCTACTGGGGCGCTCTCGCCACAATCTCTCTCGCTAATATTTGAGAAAAAATAGCCAAAATTTTAAAAAATCGCTTAAATTTAAAACAAAATTTATGAAACAGTCGCTAATATTAAAACAATCACCGAAATAAAATTTTTAACGTCTATATCCCGAATTCATTTTTAATTTTAGTATAATTTTTTTTTAATTTTTATTTTTAAATTTCGGTGTTTTTTTTAATTTTTGGTGATGTTTTTTTTTTTAATTTTTTAGCGATTTATTTCAGTTTGTTGATTTTTTAAATGTTAACAATTTTTTAATTTTAGAAATTTATTTAAATATTAACTATTTTTTTAATTTTTGCGAGTTTTTAAATATTAGCGAATTTTTTAATTTGCCTGTTTTTTTTTTTAATTTTTGTGATATTTTCAAATGTTGGTATTTGTTTCTTTGTTTTATTATGGGTTATAAAAACTGGAATTTTTATATGAACCAAATTCATTTTAATTTAAACATTTATAAAACTTTAACTTAAAAGTGAGTTTGAAATCAAGCAAACGTTTAATTGAAATTTTTTTGACCATATTTTCTTTTTGGTACAATAAAACGGTTTTAAAAATATGATGATGTTTTTTCCCCTGCATGTATCTCTTAAACTTGTCTACCTATGCCCTAGGCGAAATTTCTTCAAAGTTTCAATTCGATCTACGTTAATCTACAATTTATTTATTTTTCAATTACAGCAAAATAACCGATCTCAAGTGATATATTTATTGCCAAGTCAAATTGTTATAACTCACAAATAGAATCAACATGTCGAAACCAAAGAAATTGCAACAGACTTTTAAAAATATAAATGACATCAGTACGATGATGATCTATTGGACATTGATGGGCATCCTGCTGTTACAACAAATTAAAACAACAGATGCTGTGAAATATAGTAAGTGGAAATATTGATTTAATTACACGGTGCTACTAAGAAAAAGATATTGCAATCGTTTTGCAAGTGACCAAGTGTAGGTTGTAAGTCTATACACATAGAAAAATTCGAAAAAACATAATTTTTATTTTTAATAAAAATTATATTAAACTTGTATAAAAGACAGAGTATGGTCTAGTTTACTACTTCCCCTGTACATTTTGTTATTAACAAATGTGCATATCAAAGGAAAAGAAACAAAAACGTGTATTGAATATTTACCAAAGGTAGACACACACAAAAAACAAGTTTTCAATTTATTTTTTGATCAATGGTAATAATCTTTTTTACTTCGAGCTCATATAATATATATTAGTTCTCATGTAGTGAGTAAACTAGTTTATATGATGTTTGATGTTTGGCATAGGATTGTTACCCGCTTTCAAAAAACGTGTTCTGATGATGGGAACCTAGAAAAATTCCCGAAATAGATCTATCAACACATTCCTGAAAGGGTCAAAGAATAAATTTGAAAACAAAAACTCTATAGATTATTTGTTAGGACAATATCCTAATAAAGAAATATAGAGTATGGCCTCGAACTTGAATAATTTTCATTTTCATTGCAACATTAAAGGTCGAAAAAACATAATTTTATTTTTAATAAAATTATATTAAACCTAATATATAATATATAATTATAATTATATATATATAATTATATAATTAATATAATTATATAATTATAATTATATATATATAATATATATAATATATATCTAATTATATAATATATTATAATAATTATTTAATTATAATTACTGATGTTTAAATGGGTACCGTGAAATAAACTCCCAAATGAATAACTCACAAAAAAAAAAAATGAAATAACTCCCAAAATTTTCCATATAATTGGGATTTATTTCATTATGAAATAACTCCCAATGCGTTAGACTTATTTCACAATCTTCTGTTAGAAATTATTTCATTATGAAATAACTCCCAAATGAAATAATTCCCAACCAGGTTTTGTTGGGAGTTATTTCATTCATTTTTTGTTATTTGGGAGTTATTGCACTCTTGTTGGGACTTATTTAATTTTCATTTTTAATGTGATTTTATCGTTGGGAATATTTCATTTTTGTTGGGAGTTATTTCATTTCTATTAAAATTGTCGTAAAGTAAATAATAGCAATACAATTAATTATTTTACCAAAAGAAACGCAGTTTTTGCTAGAATTTTGGTAAGTAAAGATCGGTATTAAAGTGATTAAAAATAATGAATTTGAAATAATGAGTGGCGAAAGAAGAAATAGTAAAGTGTTATATGTAAAAGTCGAAAATCAAATTTATTTAAAAAATTCGGAAGCTAGAGGAAGAAAATATTATACGTTTTACGACATAAGGTCCATGGACATTATACTCCAGTGTGGAAACAGATCAGTAATTTTGAAGTTTCTTTTGTGTCGCAGGCAGAAAAAACTTTATTTGGCGAAGCCGCCTGCCGCGTTCTATGGAGGAAAAAAACCCCTAAGAGCGGCCGAAGGCCGCCACCCAGAAGAACTTGTTTTTCAAATCAGATGTCGAATCCGTTGAAGTCTTATATTTTTAAGAAATCAAGTAATTTGTAAAAACAAGTTTTTCTGTGTGACGGCCTTCGGCCGCTCTTAGGGGTTTTTTTCCTCCATAGAACGCGGCAGGCGGCTTCGCCAAATAAAGTTTTTTTCTGCATGCGATTATACGATTTATAAATTTAGTTTTATTTTGTGATATACTACTAAAGAATATTTAAAAAAATTCTATTGATATACTAAATATTATTAATCTTTTTATTTTAAAAAGTCTGGACGCTATGCCACATTTGAAAGTGACATAATATCCAAAAAAATAATGTCGTAATGTCCATGGACATTAATTTTGTTGATTATTTTTGTATATATATGTATACATTAAATTCTATCTTTATAATATGTTTAATATTATGTACATTTTTACATTTATTTATGAAATAATAGAATTCGATATTTTTGAATTGGGAATTATTTCATTTTTTTGGGACTTTTTTCATTGGGAGTTGTATTATTCTTTGTTGGGAGTTATTTTATTACTATGAAATGACTCCCAAATGTTGGGGCTTATTTCATTTTTTCTTTGGAGGTTATTTCATTTATTAAAATTGGGACTAATTTCATTTTTTTGGGACTTATTTCATTGGGAGTTATTTTATTGGGACTTATTTCATTTTGAGTTATTTCACGGTACCGTTTAAATGCGCTAGTCGCAAAAAATACTGTTTTACTGTTACCCTCGAAAATTTGAGTGTGCATTGGAACTTCTCAAACCAGTTTTGTAATACATTCAGCTAGACTTACAGCCAACACTAGGACACTTGCAAAGTGATTTTAAAGTGTAGCTCTGTGTTATTTTATAAATTTATTATTATTTTGATATTTTTTCATTTTGTTTTAGAAGGCGATGGTTGTGAGACTAAATCCGAGCGTGGTATTTGCAAAGAATGGTCTGAATGTCCAATTCTCAAGACTTTAATAGATCGTGGTGAATACACAAATCGTGATGTTGTATCGTGTGGCTTTGGTGTACGAGAAGAATTAATATGTTGTCCTGTTATAAGGACAGAGACAAAAGTTGAAAGTACAACCTCGAGAAATATAGATCATAGTACGGATATTTTTGTAATGTAAGTTGTGATTTTTTTTTTGTTAGTTCGTAGTGCGTTTCCACTACACATATTTGGGGTAGTTTTGATGAGAAAAATGTGAAGGAAAGCATATACAAAATGCACGTTTTAGGCTTAAACAGTTTTAATGGAAACGTAACATTATTAAAATTTTGTGGTTTATGTTGTTGTAAATGTTGCACTGAGGGAAATAGTTTAGGAAAAGTTTGAATACAAACTAGAATTCCAATTTCTGTAGAAAGGAGAACAAAATATAACACTGCGCTACGAATTTGACCCCTGAAATTGAAAACAAGAGTACATTGATGGAAAATATTTCGTTTTTAAGGCGTTTCCAGTTTTATCATTCATGAGAAACATTTTTCGCAAAATTTTAAAAATAAGATATTTTCTCTTATTTCACTATTTTTGGACCATTTATTATCTTATTTAGCATACGATCAAATAATTTTTGTGTTTAAACAAACAGACAAATCTGAGCAATTATATAGGTTTCAAAAAACTTTATGGGTTTTAATCTACTGATTGCCGATTTTCATATCACATTGGTTTTACTCAAGATACAATCGGTGACTCCAAATTTGTTGTACGTTAGAATTTGTATCTCGAATAATATATTCTTGTAGGCTGACACTCGAGAATAATGACTTATCTGGTTTTGTGAAATCAATGAGCATTAAAATTTCAGAGACCCCCTTCTCCACTTCAGGGCATCTTAAACAAGTCTAAACAGTTTGGCTCATAAGCATTTATAATCCGCTTTAAAACTTGCAAAAATCCCATAAAGCGAAAATAGTGAAACACCCTAGAGTGCATTTTCGTCAAAATTAATAATCATATAATTACAAATTATATACTATTACCCTAACCGAGCACTAGCTACCATGGGCTTCGGCGCGTTGTAGCGAATACAGATAAGTGCCTCTGGTGGGAATCGAACCCACGACCCCCGCACTGATAAGCCAGCACGCTACCAACTAGCCTACCGGGGCGCAACATTTTTTGTAATTTGAACCATTATTTGGCAACCTTTGTTAAAGATTTTTACAATAAAATGGTAACCTTACAAAAAACGTACTAAAATTTAAAATAAAAGCAAAAATAGCCACAATTTTGCATAATTTGGATTTTATATACGAACCAAAAATTGGGAAGAAACGAAAAAAACAGTTAAATTTATAAAAATTGGCTAAATTAGAAAACATCTCCAAAATAAAAAAAATTATAACGGGTTGAAAAATTAAAAAAATCGCCACAATGGAAAAATCGTTAAAATTTAAAAAAAATCGCAAGAATTTAAAAAAAATTGTCAAAAAAAAAAAATCGCCAAAAATTGGAAAATATTTCTACGATTTAAAAAAAATCGTAACATTGGAAAAAATAGCAAAAACTAAAAGTAAAAATTTAAAAAAAATGGTTAGAAATAGAAAAATATTGCTAAACTTGGAGAAAAATTGATTATATTTGAAAATATTGTAAAAATTTAAAGAAATCGTGAAAATTTTAAAAACACGCAAAAATTTAAAAAGATCGCCAAAAATTGAATTGAATTGAAAAATTGATCGATAAAGCCACAAAAATCCCCTAAATACATTTTAAAACGTTCATATATCGAAAACATTTTTTATACATTTTTTTAACTTTTTTTCCAGAACTTTTAAGTTTTGACGATTTTTTTAAAATATTTTTTTGCGATTTTTTTAAACTTGATGAAAATTATGGCGTTTGTTTTAAATTTTGACGATTTTTCAACTTTGACTGTTTTTAAAATATGTATTAGCAATTTTTTCAATTAAATATATTTTTTTTAAATTTCGGGAAACATTTTAAACTTTATGTCATTTATGGGGTTATAAAAACTGGACGTTTTGTGTGCACGAAACCCATTTTCAATTAAACATTCCATAGATGTTATTGAACTTTTAATTGAAAGTGAACTGGAAATCAAACAAAAGTTTAATTGGAATTTGTTGACCAACAATTTCGTTTTGTATGTGAAAAATAAAAAAATAGTATGAAATTTAGTTTGTGAGACCGTTTAAAATAGTTTTAACCGAGGGTTCGTCTTAAGCGAGTTTGTACTCACGGTGAAAAAGGGTTTAGTTGGAAATTGGGACTTCTCTATCACGTGATGTGTATGAAAGTACCAGTCCTGTGGTAGGTGAAAATAAGACCTAAGGCACTTTTTACTTTTCTTTTGCGATAGTTCCTGTAACATGTTCTTTGGAGTTAGTTGGGTGACATGTTCTTGTACAGCGGTCCTGTGACATGTCACAGATGGCAATTGACTCTTTGCTAGAACAATCCCAAGTTAAAGTAACCGGTCCCTTTCATATAAAAAAAACCGTGCCGTGACGTGTCCTGTGATAGTTCCCTTTACCGCAGGGTATTAACAGATGTTTTTTATATGAATATTGTTGCAAAATTGTCAAAACTTGCAATTTAGTTCATATTTACCGAAAGTGCGTCTTATCCGAGTTCGTCTGTAATATGAGTTTTACTGTAATACCAATGTATAGTTAACTCAAACAAAATCGATATAACTTTACTTTTTCTCCGACTACTTTTAAACCATCGAACCGATTTTGCTCATTTTCAATACCAAATTGCTTATAATATCAACAACAAATTTAAACCCCGTGTGTGTTTTGAAGGCGAATTTCGTATTTCATAAAACAAATGAACGAACAGACGGACATCACTATTCATGCTGATGGGGTCCCAGAATAATTTTTAATGAGTTACACATGGAAAGGAAAAATGATATATATATCTCCTGCACAATAGAATGAAGAATATATACACAGATTAAACCTAGTGATAGTTATTTTTACTACTTAACCAAAATTTTTGAAAATAATTAAGAACATTTCCTTGTTAGGGCCCCGAAAATCGGTATTTTATTGTGAATTCAAGCTTCTAACTATTTCTATCAGTGTATATTTCAGTTTAGTGTGTTGTATTAAATTCATATTAATTCATTCATTTTGTTTTTTGGTATTTCAAAACTAATTGGTAATTGGTTACTATCACTCTATATAACTATTGCTTCTTTCTTCTTTCCAATTTTTTCCCATTCTCTCCTTATCGAAAATAACAAAATTTTGAAAATACTAATTTAGACCAACTCCTACTATTACGACAACGCAAGCACCTGAAAGAGATTTTTGGATGGATTTTTTGGAAAATATAAATACAACCACAACACAACTCCAGCACCAGATTTTTGGTTAGATTTGTTAACTACATCGACCACAACCACAACTACTAGTACCACGACCATGAAACCCCTGATTGTGGGTGAAAAACGTTTAAACGAAAGTTCGGAATTTTTTGATTTTAATGCTTTATTAAACAATAATCAGGAAGGATCACAGAAACGTCAAATAAATGCAGCAGAATCTCAACAAAGCAATCAGGAAAATACTGGTTTTGTTCATCCAAGCAGCAACCATAATCATCATACCAATATGCAAAATACTGGTTTTGTGAGACAAAATAGTAATAACAACAATAATAGGGGTAGTAATTTAAATTCTGGACCTATTAATTTAAATCAATGGAATTTTGAACAAACATCTCAGAATCAAAGAGGAAATAATGGAAATCGTGGTCACCAAAACAAGGCTACAGCAAATAATGGTTCTAATGGGGGATGGGGTCAACAAAATAACAACAACAATTTCCGAGGAAATAATGGCAATAATGGTAGGGGACAGAATAACGGTAATAATGGTAGGGGACAAAATAACGGTAATAATGGCAGAGGTCAAAATAATGGTCATGGTCAGAATCGTAATGTAGGGCGTAATTCTAATCAAGGTTTTGTATTTCCCAACGATAACGAACGCTCTAATCTATTAAATGAGTTTAATCATAATGAGCCAACAATTAATCGACCTAATAGACCAGTTAATAATATACATGAACAAAATCCGAATAGACCAATTATGAACTCAAATGATAATGATAAGGATAATGTAGATGAACTAATTAGAGAAGTATTTGATACATCAAAAAATTATAAAGAAAATTCACCAACGATTCCGCCAAAAACTTCTGAAACAAACTCGGGAAAATCTATAGATGATTTGATAACAAATGTATTTGAAGTACCGCAAATGCAAAGTAATCAAAATAATTTGAATTCTGCTTCCAGAAATCCTCAAAATAATCCCTTACATCAAGTGGAAATTTTTAATGCTCAACAAACCAATCGTCCTTTTCAAGTAGTACCTGCCCAGGAAACTCAAATGACTAATAATGATCTGGAAGCAGCGCCATCTACAAATTTTGCCCAACAATCTGTAGGGGCCTGGTCTCACAATCCTCCAGTACGCAAATCACAGTTTGATCCTATACAAATGGTTTATGAAAATTTAGTTAATTCGGGTATGGATATTTCTAAGGCTAAGGCTGATAATGTGGAGAATTTCCGGAATCAACATCATCAACAATTTGGAAATCGTCCACAAATACCGGCAATACAAACACAATTTGGTCCCCAACAAATACCAGCACAATTTGGACAATTTACGCAACAAAATATGCAACAGCCATCACAGCAGTTTGTGCAACAACCCTGGAAACCTACTCAATCGCAGTTTGTACCACAACCACAATCTGGACAGCAACCACAGTTTGATCAACAACCATCACAGCAATTTGTTCAGCAACCATCACAAATAGCACAATTTGTAAAAGATCCCAGATCTGCAGAGCAACCCTCATTGGCTAAAAATCCTAATATACAATTGCCACCCTCTAATATATTGGATCCCTTTAAACCATTTGAATTTCGCCCACCACCCGAAGATGCAATTAATTTCTCGGAAGACAATAACTCATTAAGGTTGTTATAATTAGTCCTTTATACACTTTCGCATATAGAATTCATTAAATTCATAACATTTAACAAACACATAAACTAACATGTCAATAAAAGCTTTCGATTTTTATAAACTTTTTTCTCTTTTTTATTTTAGCCCTACAAATACGGAGAGACCAGCAGTTAAAGGTTAGTATGACAAAAAAAAGCTCTCTAAGCTTAATTTTATATTAAAGTTTAGTTAAATTTAAAAGTTTTTGTTTGTGCTGATAAAAACTTTATTGGGGAAGTTGTTGAAATAAAAGCTTTCTGTGTGTTTTAAGTTAAAGCTCAATTTTGAGGTATAAGCTTAGCTGCTAGATTTGACGATTTATCGTAATTTTAATGATTTTTGGTCAAAAATTGGTCAAATGATGATTTTGAAGACTTTGGGTCAAAAAGTAAAGATTTTTTTGACGTTTTAAAAAACATAACCAAATCTTTTATTTGTATAAAGATTTTTACGACTTTCGTAGGAAATAGATTTTTTTAACTATAATAAAACTTCTAAAATAGAGACATTTTACAGAGTGATTAGTAGACTAACTTTCTTGCCAACTAACTTATTTGTTAGTTAAATTATTATTTTTTCAAATAAGAAGAAAAGTAAAAAACTTGGAAGGGAAGTGGTAATGTAACAGAATTAAAGACAATTATATATAAAAATTATATAAACCCAAAAGAAAGAGATAAGAAAAAACATAAAACTAAGAAAATCAACTAAAAATCAAAAATCAATATAATAATCTTCGTCCGAAAATTCCGAATCATAATGGACACAGTTGAAATAGTTGGCTGTTATGTTTGCATAATTTAAGTGAATAGCACTCTTGCATGTGCTGCAGTTTACGGAATTCTTACCCACGTATTCATAAAAATATTAAACAGCATTTCAAATGTAATTTTGTTAAAACACAAATTTTAGCCTTAAAACTGTTTTTATAAACGAATATTAGCTTTTACACAAGGTTTAAAATAGGGATTTTAAGCTACTATTCGTTTATGAATACAGTTTTAAGGCTTAAAATGTATTTTAACTAAAATATATTTGAGATCTGAATTAAGATTTTTTATGAATACGGGCGTTAGAATTTCATTAATGGGCATTTTGTTTAAAAAAATTGTGCATATATATTATGTAATGAAATGGAATAGTATGATGAGAGTCTGGCCTTTTAGAGGTATAATTTTGAATAGGGATATTATAATTACAAGCGATATAATAAGCAGTTCTTTTCCTTAATTTGTCATCCTTTATATACTTCTAACAAAACAGTTTTGTTTATGGCAGGCTTTGTTGTGTTTTCTATGTATTTTAGCAGCATGTCTCTTAAACTTATTAAAAAAAAATCAAGTTTACAAAAGATTCTACTAACACAACATAAATACGCTCTAATATTGCCTAAATTGCAAATTATATTTTCCCCAACAATACAGTTAAAACTTCACGCCAAATTGAACATATTCACAAAAATTCGCATAATTTAAACAATTTGCAAATTTTTTTGCGGATATATGTTCGTCATTCAAATGATAGGTAAGTAAAATGTTTTTATGTTTACTAATTTAAAAATGTTAACGAGAATATTTTTGTAAAACAAATTACGAACATAAAAAAACAGAACTTCAATGAATTTTCCAACTCCTATTAAAATACAAAACAAACGAACGCTAATTCCACAACGTCTCAAATCACCGCACGTTTTCTTCATCGAAAAGATCGTCATGAAATCCAACTAACGAATATTGTACCACCACTGACCACTCTATGGAATGGATCTATTAAAAGACTAAAAACGATAGAGGTGCGTGCTTTTTAGGAGCTTAATGAAATTACTCCAACTTCCCTTACTCAAACAATTTTTTGTGATATATTAGAACTTAAAAAGAAAACCGCCATTACTTTCGAAAGTACGCATTTTTCCGGTTTATGATATTCGATTGGGTTTAAGGTTACTTGTTTGTAGGAAATCATATTATATACTTTAAAATCGCAAAAATTTATATAAGCCTATTTTTTGGCGTTATGAAAATTTAGTTTTGCTCCATAAAATTTAAAGTACGAGGGCGGTCCCAATATTAGCCGATAGCGGCAGTAGTTTGAAAAAAATTACTTTGGTGAAAAGTGGCAACCTTATAAAACATATGTTTTAAGTTTCAAGGCTCCACGTTGTTTAGTATTTGTTGAGCCATCAAAAATAAACGATCTCAGTGAAATTGAAAACATGGAAAAAATTGGTCACCGTTATGTAATTCAATACTTTCATTTGAAAGGTCATAGTCCAAACAATATTAAAGCCAAGCTAGATTCTATTTTGAGTTTACTCCTTCGTTTACGACTATAAAATATTGGGTATCAGAGTTTAAACGAGGTTGTACGAGCTGCCAAGACGAACACCATAGTGGTCGACCAATTGAGGTGTCCACACCAGAAACGGTTAAGAAAATCCGCAAAATAGTATTGAATGATCGTCGGCTGAAGGTGCGTGAGCTGGCTGAAATGAAAGGTATTTCAAAAAGTGCTATAAATCGCATATTGACCAAAAATTTGGAGATGTGAAAGCTGTGCGCTAGATGGGTGCCGCATTTGCTCACAATATAAGAAAAACAGTGTAGTGAAGATGGCGATGTTACACCGCAATAAAGCCGAGTTTTTGCGTCGATTCGTAACCATGAGTGAGACATGGGTCCACCAATTTACACCTGAGAAACAGTCAAAGCAGTGGACTAGAATGGTATTATCGTGTCCAAAGAACAGACAGTTCCATCCGCAGGCAAGGGCATGGCGTATGTTTTTTCGGGTGCGCGTGGAATAATTTTTATTGATAATCATCAAAAAGGAAAAATAGTCAACGGCCAGTATTATGATAACTTATTGCAACGTTTAAATGCAGAAATTAAAGAAAAAAGGCCGCATTTGGCGAAAAAGAAAGTGTCGTTTCATTAAGACAATGCACCCGTTCACACATCCACTATTGCGATGACCAAAATCAATGAATTATACGCCAGTTTAGCTGCCTCTTATTATTTTCTATTTCCAAAGTCGAAAAAATGGCTCGGTGGAAAAAGATTTGCCAGCAATGATGGCTATTTTAAGGAGCTAGACAGTTCTTACTATAAACAGGATATCGAAGCTAATGAAAAAATAATATGAAAAACAAAATTTTCTGAAACTTTAAAGTGAAAACTTCCTATAATTTTTTTTTAATAATAAAAAGGTTAGTGTCATAATATAAATTAAATTTATTTAGTAAATATTGTATGAGTTTCTTTTGTTTCAGACCTTTAATATTTTCATCATAAATTTCTACCACCCGTATTTGTTCAAAAAGAAATCAAATAATATTGCGTTTATAAACAAGCGTTCTTTCGCAAAGAGACTTGGCGGAAATAGTGCTACAGAAAAATGTCTTGAAAAGTAAATAACTATATATTATATTTAGTGTAAATGTTTTTGCCCAGTTGTGGAATTAATTTGAAAATAAAATAAAAATTATTTACAAAAATTGGTTTTTATTTAATATATAATTGGTAATTGTATTGGTACTTTGAGCAACAAGTTTTGCAGAATTCAACTGGACGATTTTCATTTCCATTAAACAAAAATTTTACAAAATATTTACTAACTTTTTACGCAATAATTTTTATTTTCATTTAACAATCATTTTCCAAAAATTTTTGCATTTTATATTATATTTTTTAGCTGAAATTTAGCTCATCTAAATTAAGCATATCATGATTCGTTATTTCATTGAAATTACACAGAACAAATTAAAAACGTGCTTTAAATACGTAATTGATAATATCGATTAATATTTTAATTGATTTTGCACTGATCACGCAAATGAGATCATTAATTACTAAAAAATTATACACGATTAATTAAAATATTAATTGATTCAATTAAATATTTGTTTAAAAGCTAGTTTTATTTTAATAAATTTGTTTATTACACTCATAGAATTTTTTGCGTAGTATTAATGAATTCCTTCATTAATGCAATGATTTTTTAATAAAAATTCCCCAAAGCAATGTTTTATTGAATCAATGAATCATGTTTCATTAAATTAACTTTAATGAAAGGCTTCATTGACCCAATGAAAATTTTATAATATATATGAAGTTTTGTTCATTAAACGTTATAAAAGTTTCATGTGTTTAATGAATAAAATTCTTAGTTTAGATTAAATATTTGCATTGATATTTAATATTTTTACTTTTTAGCTTTAATAAAGTTAATTCATTAAAAAATTACAAAATAAAAAGTAATTTATATATAACACACTTTTTAATGAGGTTGAAATAGTAACCAACAACATTTTCTTTAATAAAATATTCTCTTCAAAATAATGTTAAAAAAATGGGCAACGTGTTCATTACATATCTGTTGACTTTTTACAAAAACATCTATGTCGACTTAATACATTTTTTAAAATAATTTTGTAATCCTTTCACATCAAGACTTTATACACGAAGACTAATTTTCTCAATGTCCCGTTAGCTACTAACTGGGGTTTTAACTGAAACATATGTTGTTGTTTTCCATATAAATTTAAAATTTAACTATTTGCTAAATTTTAACTTGACATTCAGTAATCGGGCCTAAATGATATAAGATCACGTTAAATCAATTTATTTTAAAGTTTTGGTTAAATCTGTTTGACAAAGGAGTATATGTCATATGTAAATTGAGTGTTTTACTTCAGTGATTATTTTTTTACAGCGTTATTTATAAGTTAAAACGAGTGTCTAACATAGAGAGCACAATTTTCCCTTATGGGAATTTGTGTGTAAAAAAAAGTTATGCACTCGATGTTAGTCACTCGTTTTACTTATGACTACAGCTGTTAGCCCGCATATACTATATAGTAATAAAATCAATAATTACACAAAACTATTTTTTTTTTGCATATTACAATTTAGAATTTTAATTGAAAAAAACTTTGAAAAATTTTCATTATTTTAATGAATTTTTTTTTTGAAATTATGAAAAATCATAAAAATATTTAATGAAAAAACTAAAAACATTAATGAATTTTCATTCAGTTAATAAAAATGTTCATTCAATCAATGAATCTATTTTAATGAAATCGATTCATTAATACTATGAAAAAACTTCTATCAGTGTAGATATTTTAGGTTAATCATTTTTTCTGTATATACATTAGGCTGCTTCTTAAAAAACAAAATAGCGAATTTCGGACGTGGCAACTTTGATTTAGATTAAGATTCGAAAAAAAATCATTCTCTACTTTTATTTAAAAATTTTGGAAAAAAAAAAATTAAGGGTAGCTACCAGACTTTAAACAATTTTCCCAATTTTCAAAAAGAACATATTTTTCCAACATTACCATATAAGTGGTTATATATATTTGGTAATGGTAAAAAATTACAATCGTCATTACAAATCTTTACTAACCACAAAACTCAAAAAATATGCGGTTACTTATATGCTTACTAGCATGTACAAAAATAGAGTCTAAAAACCAAAATTTAATAAAAAAAATATTTTTTATTGAACATTTTATTTTTTAAAACTCGAAACTGTTAAAAACATAAATGACTTGCTTGCACAACATGTCATTACTTTCCAGCTTACAAAAAATCAAAATTAAGTAGTTATATATGTTCTCACTAGATTTCAAAAAATAATGAGTCTAAAAATATACGTTCAAAAAAATTTTGAGATCATTCACTTATGACTTTATTAAATAATTGAGCTCTAGGTCACGTTTGTATTTATAAAAATATCCTTTAATATTTTATATATCTCCAATATTTCTTTGAATGACATGAGTGGAGGGCAGCGGCAAAAAAGTTCTGTTTTTAATATTGTTTGTTGTTGTTCGCACTCCCTGAAGATGTCATTCAAAGAATGACGAAATATTGGAGATATATAAAATAATAAAGGATATTTTATAATACGAACGTGACCTAGAGCTCAATTATTTAATAAAGTCATTCATTTCAAAGGTCGAAAAACTTTTCATAATTTATAATCATTCAATTATATTTAAAATAATGATAAAAATAAGTACTTATATGTAACGCAAATATTTTTTGTATTAAATTAATGGTAAAACTACTAAGTACTTATTATTTGTGTTAAATTAATGCTGAGAGTAAGCTGCACTCTGGGAAAAAGCTCATAATATTTATGAAAAACTTCATAAATATGATGAAAAACTTCATTGATTTTCGTCCCACTTCATATATATGACGAAGCTGTTTCATAAAAGGCAAATTGATGATAGGATTCTTCATATTTATGAAATCTTTCATTACTTTTTATCAAATTATTTATAAATGTTATTAAATATTTCATAAATAGGATGAACCAGTTTCATAAATTGTTATGAAAGTTTAATACATTTTTATGAAACGTCTCATAAGAGTGGTAATCTTGGTTCGGCCTAAAGTCATTTATGAGTTGTTGAAATAAAATGCAAATATATAAATAAATAAAAACTAGTTTTTTATTCTTAACTTTTATATCACATTTGGTTGCTTTCCTGATATTTCGATCTAATTTCTAGATCATCATCCGGAGATTTTAAACAAAAATGCAATTTTTGTTGAGTTGCAAGCTCTTAACTCCAATCTTAGATTTTTTCAACTTTGGCAATCATATATATTATGAAACATTTCATATTCCTGAATTATATTTCAAATTAAGAACACATCACATCATATTTAATTGATATTTCAGAATTTTAAATAATTTCTGGCAGTTTTTGAATTTTAAGAAGTCTAAATTGCAAATTATTTGTTCTAAATTTTATAAATTTCAAAAAAAAAACCAAAAATTTATTTTCGCAAACTTTATGAAACTGAAGTTTTATAAAACATTTGTCATACATTTTTATGAAACTTTTCATCGTATATATGAAAACTTCATAAATATGATGAATAATAATATGACATACGATTTATGAAACCATATCATCAATATGGTGAAACTTTTTTCCCTGAGTGTGCAGTCATTACAGGTAGTCTGAAAAGTAATGACATGTCTTTACCGTTTCTACACTGGTTTTTTTTAGAAAACTTGAAAAAATTAATAGCCGTATTCATGCAACGTTGTATATTGTGTAAATATCGCATTTTAATCATAGAGCAATTCCATATGAAAACGATCAAAATTGGCAAATTTTTGGACGACCCCTCTCCGATTTTAAAATAAATAGTCTCAATCGATTGCCCAGCAAAAAATAATGTCCCTACATATTTTTTTTTTTTATAGTGATTGGTTTAGTGTGGTGTGCACCACTGTCATGTGACAAAATTGAAGAATTCTTCATAAGGGACCTCATTGAAAGTTGTTTTAAAACTAAAGCGATCGCAACGAGTGATAGCTCGTTGGAAAGGTATTGAATCAGGCTTTAATTGAAAAATAAAATTTTCCTAATTTTTCTCAGAAATTTACCATGAAAATTAAATTTTCCGATTTACCACAGAAACTCCTAAATTTTCCGGCTATTTTATTTTTTTTGGATTCCTCATAATTTTGCTTTAAGAATCAAGCAATAAAAAATGGGCCCGACTCCTTGTTTGGACAGGAGAAGAGCATTTAAGAGACCACCTCGTTCTCATTGTTTTTATATTTTTTATAATTGAATTATTTTTAATTATTTAACAAGAAAAATTAGGAAAATTTTATTTTTCAATTAAAGCCTGATTCAATACCTTTCCAACGAGCTATCACTCGTTGCGATCGCTTTAGTAGTTTTTTTTTAAACAACTTTCAATGAGGTCCCTTATGAAGAATTCTTCAATTTTGTCACATGTCATATGGAATTGCTCTATAGTGACTGGTTTAGTGGTGGTGTGCACCACTGTCATGTGACAAAATTGAAGAATTCTTCATAAGGGACCTCATTGAAAGTTGTTTTAAAAAAAAAAACTACTAAAGCGATCGCAACGAGTGATAGCTCATTTTTAAAACAACTTTCAATGAGGTCCCTTATGAAGAATTCTTCAATTTTGTCACATGACAGTGGTGCACACCACCACTAAACCAGTCACTATAAAAAAAAAAAAAAATATGTAGGTACATTATTTTTGCTGGGCAATCGATTGAGACTATTTATTTTAAAATCGGAGAGGGGTCGTCCAAAGGTGATCGCTTTCATATGGAATTGCTCCATATTAGTGTTATAAATGAAAGACAACACAAATAATTGTTTTGACTATTTTTCAAACAATATTGTATTTCTTATATACTCAAATAAATATTTTTTACAAGAAATAATCTTAGTATTTAAGAAAATACAAACGAAAACTATTTAAACTGCAGCAATTGTAAAGGTGTAAAAGTACCTGCAAATAAGCATTACCCGGGTAAACATTTTAATATGGAGTCTAATATTATTATATCTCATTTGATAAGTTCCCATATATAAGCACGTACAAATTGACCCAAAAAATGGGTCTAATTATATCAAACTAGATATAATTTGATACAATTTTTTCCTTAGAGTTGTCCATATCCGGGACATTAAATAATATCTAATTGGATATAAACAGATCTGATTTTATATAATTTTAGCCAATAGTCGTTCTGCTATTTTTAACTTGAAGTTATACTTAAAAGTATTTAAGTTTAAAATGGTCTTGGTTTTGTCATATAAATATACCAATCAATGTACCAAGAAATAACTTGAAAATGATTACGTCATAAAATTAATATGGTTCTATGTAAATCCATATACAATAAAGTCTTAACTTGCAAATAACTTAATTTGATATTGAACTTTACCAAATATGTATAGCACTATGTATAAAACTGACATATGTATAAAATTATATGAAAATAGTTTCAGTATGAAATTATACGAAAATAGTTTCAGACTTAGCATAATCATATCGGTCACTGCATATATTTGGATTATTATTATATGGCTTGTGTAAATATATATGGAGTTAGATTTACAGACATATAATTATATTCAAGAACCATATAAAAAATTCTCTCAATAAAAATGATCGTATGTATTTGTATATATTGTTATAAGCCGTAATGTGACTCCATTCAAAGTCATATATGACTTTGTCATATTATATATGACTAGATAGAACTATTTTTACTCGAGTATACACGATATTACGAACCTATCATGAATATCCCCACATCATCATTTATGATAAAATATCGAAAAATAAACTTTTGTTTTTAATTTTTAAATTTTAAAACTAAAACATTTAACAACCAAATTTTATTTTGTTTTATATTTAACCCCAAATACTCATTAAAAATATGTAGTTTTTATAAGACTGTTAACCCTTAAATAAACAAATTTTTTAAATTTTGCATTATGAATAAAAAATTACAAAGATTGCAAAATTTTAAAAATCGCAAATATTAAAATAATTTTGGTCGCTTTTCTTTAATAACATCACAGTAATTAAAAGAACAATAATACTGAAGGGATCGATCCCTCAATTCACTTAGCGTGTGTACCGATTTAGTTTCGGCGTATTTGAAAGAAAGTCAGTATTTTTGATAATAAAAAAATTTGTAAATATATTTTTGGTAAAAGAAACTAGTTTTAAATTGTTGAATTAAATCATAATTATTTAGCTCTGAAATATTAAATATTTGGCGCATCGTTAATCCATGTTAACCGGAGGTCAAAATTGTTCCACAAAATATGATGAAATATGATATAACTAAATTTTGTTTAAATTAACAAACTAAAAATAAGTTCAATTCATAATTGAGTAAAATTTTTAAAGTAATTAGCATTAAAATAAATTAATACTTGTTTACAGAATTGCGAAAAAGTTTCGACAAAAATATCGAAAACAGATTTTGTACATGAGGTGATTTTGATAATAAACAATTTGTGGCAAGTATTAGGATTCAAGCAGAGAATAAAGTGGATAATATTAGAAAAAAATGTTGTTAGGACAATATCCTAATAAAGAAATATAGAGTATGGCCTCGAACTTGAATAATTTTCATTTTCATTGCACAAATATAATTTTTATTTTTAAAACAAAATGTACTCCCCCTGTACATTTTGTTTTTAAACAAAACAAGTGTACAAATAAAAAGGAAAAAAAAAAACAAAAAACGTGTATTGAATATCTACCAAAGGTAGACCTTGCACACAACAAACAAGTTTTCAATTTATTTTTTGATCAATGGTGATAATCTTTAACTTCGAGCTCATATATTAGTTCTCATTTACTGAGAAAACTAGTTTATATGAATGCTTGATGTTTTGCATGGGATTGTTACTTCTAGAAAATTCCCGAAATAGAAATATCAACACATTCCTGAAAGTGGTCAATTAATAAATTTGAAAACAAAAACTATAGATTATTTGTTAGGACAATAAAAAAATATGGCCTCGAATTTGAAAAATTTTCATTATAAAAAAAAGTTTGTTTTCTACATCATGTATAAAAATTTTGTTCTTTTTTAAATATTCGTTTAGAATAATTCTTTTTTATTTTACATTTTTTGACCTACGGAAAACATGGGTTAACAAAGCGCCAAATATTTAATGTTTTGGAACTAGGTAACTGTGACCAAATAAACTAATTTACTGTAAAATTTGTTTCTGTCGTCAAAAATATATTTTTTAATTTTTTTTACTGACTTACCGACTTTCCTCCCAAATCCGCCAAAATTAAATCGGTCCACACGTTAGGTGAATTGAAGTATTCCTTATTTTTTCATTATTTTCCTTATTCTTTTTTTAAATTCCCATGATAATATTTTAATTTTTGAAATTTTAATATTTGCAATTTTGAATTTTTTTAAAAGGTTTTATTCATAATTGGAACTTTGAAAATAATACAAAATTTAAGACATTTTTGTAGCCTAGTGTGCTTAAGGGTTACCGATCTTATAAAAACTGTAAAAAAAAATTTAATATTAATTTTTTTTTGAAGTTTTCAAAAAAACAATTTTTATGTTAATTGTGTCCTTTTTGAAAATCAGAAAAAATTTCAAAGTCTGGTAGCGACCCCTAATTTTTTTTTCGGAAATTTTTAAAAAATTAGAGAATTTTTATTTATGATTCTTAATCTAATACAGGGTTGGAACGTCCAAAATTCATCGTTGTTTTTTAGAAGCGTCCTACATTGATACTATTTTTTGTTATATTGGCATTAGTTTTTTTTTTGCACTTACTTTTTTTAATGAGTGTGTTTCTAAGTTTTTTTTTCTCCAACCTTTGCAGCTTGTCGCCGTATCGAAAAAGGATTAACCCCGGGCCTATCTCCTCACATATTGGGTGGTACACCGGCTGAATTGGGAGAATTTCCCCATATGGCTGCCATTGGTTATAGTCGTATTGGTGGCGATAATAGACCTCCCTACGATATACGTTGTGGTGGTACTTTAATTGATAAAAAGTTTGTTTTAACGGCGGCTCATTGTGTTTCGGATAGAGAAAGTGTGCCATCTATTGTACGTTTGGGTGTTGTTAATTTCACTGATGTCGAACAAATGAAGGATGCTGTTGAAATAAGAATAAAGGTACGCATTTAAAGGATTAAGAAATTTTTATCAGGAAACAACATGCATTCTTATAAAAAAAATTTAATTTTCAATTCAAAGGAAACTTATATACACGATGACTATTCAACACGTTTGACTTATAACGATATTGCCGTATTAGAATTGGAACGCGAAGTTCAAATGAGTGATATTATATATCCAGTATGTCTGTATACCAATGAAAAGGATCCGGATACAAAAATAAAATTATGGGTTTCTGGTTGGGGCACCATAAATACAACAAGTAAATTGATTATTTAAAAAACACAGCGCTACAAAATTGACCCTTAAAATCGAAAACAAGGCTACCGACCATTGTTGCTAAATATTTCAGCCACTCTGATTTTAATGGCGTATCCAGTTTTATCACTTATAGGGCAGCTTTTTAGGACCTGGTAGACTGGGCTGACACCATGCATAGGACCATCTTGGAGAATGCGGGTGTTGGCAGGACCACGGGTATTCTCTGGGGCAACCCGGACAGGGACAAGACTAGGGAAATTCTGAATCTCAGTAGGAAGAAACTGAGTCTTTTGATGGAAATCCTCACGGGACACTCGACACTAAGGGCCAATCTCCACCGTATTGGTAGGGTGGACTCGAGGGTGTGTAGAGCCTGTGGGGAGGACAAGGAGACCTTGGAACACTATCTCTGTGAATGCCCGGCATTTGCCGGTATCCGGGTCGAAATACTTTCCAGTGACCCAATATCCACATTGGGGGATCTTAGGGGCATAGGATAGGCAGAAGTTGAGGAATTTCGTCAGTGCGACGGAGTTCCTGGGGTAGAAATGTGACATAGGACCAATTGTTTAGAGCGCACAACAAGCCGACAAGAAACACTTTTTTTGAAAAATTTCAATTTAGTGTTCAGATTATTGTAGTATTAGGTCTAAAAGTTATTTGTTGCAAATTTGAGAAAAATTGGATAGCTTTAACCCGTGGCGCCCTGCTACCAAAGTTTTCGATTTCCGATGTTTTGCTTACTTCTTTTTTTATTAATTTTTGCATGTTGAACACGAATATTTAAAATTTTAGAATTTGGGCTAACGGTTTTCGAGATATTGTGATTTGATTTTCCCTAAAAGTGGAGTATTTTTCCTCAGTTGATCATAATTATGCCTGAAATTGGAGATGATGTATCATAAAATATATTTCTTAAAATTAATTTGAATTGTTTGCTCATATATTAGAGGATTTTTGCGCAGGTCTACAAGGGTTAAGTAATCCGATTTTTCTTAAGTTTTGCAACACAAAACTATTGGACCTATAGCTGCAACAATCAAAGCATTAATAAAAATCAAAAGTTGAAATAAATATTCCTTCAATAATCATGTGTATAAAATTGAAAAGCATAACAATTTTACTATATAAATTTTCTGGTGCGCCCCGGTTGGCTAGTTGGTAGGGTGCTGGCTTATCAGTGCGGGGGTCGTGGGTTCGATTCCCATCAGAGGCACTGGTCTATTTTCGCTACAACGCGCCGAAGGCCATAGTAGCTAGTGCTCGGTTAGGGTAATAGTATATAATTTGTAATTATATGATTATTAATTAATAAAAAAAAAAAAAATTTCTGATTTTTCGAAATATTTGTAGGTAAATTTACAAGTTATCCTTCAACTGCCATAATTGTGCTGAAATGAAAAGAAGATTTCCTTGGGCAGGAATGAAATCCGGATAGGGACACGCCTACAGCAGATTGTTTTTCACAATTTGTTAAATAAGTTTTGGGACTTTAGCACATTTAATTACTATAAATGCAAAAAAAGTAATTTTGTTTGTTTTTCTAGTGCAAAAATAAAAAATTTAGAATGATTTGTAAAAAAATTTGTAGAGTGGAGGAATAAAACTCCATTTTTAGTAAAAATCAAGTTGCGATATTTTGGAAACCTTTAGTCAGATTTTAAAAGTTTTTAAATATTCGTGTTTAGCATGCAAAAATTAATTATCGCAAGACATATTTTAATTAAAGCAATTTAAGAAAAATTGTCGAAAATCAAAAACTTTGGTAGCAGGGCGCCACGGATTTTTCTGATTTTTCTCAAATTTGCACAAAATAGTTTTTAGACTTAGTTCTACAATAACCGCAACAAAAATTGATAAAAATCGAAAGTTTAAAAAAATGTCGCTCTACATTACATCTCTCTACCGAATTTCATTAAAAAATTCCCACGGAATGGTGAGTGGTATAAAATGGGTTAAAGTTTTGCATGTTTTAACGAGGTTTTTTATACATACAATGTAAAAAATAAGATACTTTCTCTTAATTGGTAATTACTGATGAGACCTACAACAACATTTGGATATTAAATTTGTTAAATATATTAGTAAAAAAACTTGCGTACGCCATTAAAATTAGCGTGGCTAAAATATATGGAATCCCGGTGGTCACTACTATTTTTTATTTTACGGGTTGCGCAGTGTTATTGTAGATAATATTTAATTAACAATTTAATTTCAAACAGCTCGTAGCTTTTCTGACATTTTATTAAAAGCTCCCTTACATACATCACCGATAGAGCGTTGTAATCAAAGTTTTACCGAATATGGTTTAAATAGAAGAATACCAGATGGTATAATACGTACACAATTTTGTGCCGAAGATAAGGATCAAATAAAAGATGCCTGCCAGGGAGATTCAGGAGGACCACTGCATTTGGTAGTAGATGGTAAGAATTTATTGCATACACTCAGAATAATATGTTTGTAATTTAACAGAAATACTTCTTACACTCCAAAAAAAAAAGTATAAACTAAAATTAAGTTAAGGCCTTACTAAAATTCAGTGCCTAATATTTTTCTTAAAGTAAATAAAATTGCTTACGAATAATGCAAAATATATTAGATTTTAGTTTATATTAATTTTTCATGAACTCAAAAATAATACGCCATTTTCTTTAATTTCCTTTTTTGAATTCGGTTAAAATTCTAAAAAAATATTACAAAATGTATTTCTTTTTAGTAAAACATCTTAAATGTTAAGAATTTATTGAACTAAAAGTTAAGAAATTTGAAATTTTATGAAAAAACTAAAAACCAAATACGCACCTTACTAAAATTTAGTTTATAAATTTTAGCTTCTTAAAAATTTTAAACCTATATAATTCTCATTTAGTTTATAATTCATATTATATAAGTGTTTTAGTTTTGTCTAGTAAAAGTTAAGTAATAAATTTCTGAAAATGAAAATTATTCAAGTTCGAGGCCATCCTATATATTTCATTTTTACTATATTGTCCTAAAAAATAATCTACAAAGTTTTTGTTTTCACTTTCAGGAATGTTTTGGTATAGAGCAATTCCATATGAAAGCGATCACCTTTTGGACGACCCCTCTCCGATTTTAAAAATAAATAGTCTCAATCGATTGCTCTGCAAAAAATAATGTACCTACATATTTTTTTTTTTTTTATAGTGACTGGTTAGTGGTACCACTGTCATGTGACAAAATTGAAGAATTCTTCATAAGGGACCTCATTGAAAGTTGTTTTAACTACTAATGCGGTTTAGTGGCACCACTGTCATGTGACAAATTGAAGAATTCTTCATAAGGGACCTCATTGAAAGTTGTTTTAACTACTAATGCGATCGCAACGAGTGATAGCTCGTTGGAAAGGTATTGAATCAGGCTTTAATTTAAAAATAAAATTTTCCTAATTTTTCTTGTTAAATAATTAAAAATAATTCAATTATAAAAAATATAAAAACAATGAGAACAAGGTGGTCTCTTAAATGCTCTTCTCCTGTCCAAACAAGGTGTCGGGGCCCATTTTTTTATTGCTGATTCTTAAAGCAAAAATTATGAGGAATCCAAAAAAAATAAAATTAGCCGGAAAATTTAGGAGCTTCTGTGGAAAATCGGAAAATTTAATTTCATGGGAAAATTTAAATTTCATGGGAAAAAGGTAAATTTCTGAGAAAAATTAGGAAAATTTTATTTTTCAATTAAAGCCTGATTTAATACCTTTAAAACGAGCTATCACTCGTTGCGATCGCTTTAGTAGTTTTTTTTTAAACAACTTTCAATGAGGTCCCTTATGAAGAATTCTTCAATTTTGTCACATGACAGTGGTGCACACCACCACGAAACCAGTCACTATAAAAAACAAAAAAAATATGTAGGTACATTATTTTTTGCTGGGCAATCGATTGAGACTATTTATTTTAAAATCGGAGAGGGGTCGTCCAAAAATTTGCCAATTTTGATCGTTTTCATATGGAATTGCTCTATATCTATTTCGGGAATTTTCCAGGCTCCCATAATAATAAATTTCTTATTTAAAACGAATATAATCTTATAATAATTTTCGTTAGTATTAACTTAAACTATAGATGATAGGTGGCAAAACAAAGCTAGCTACTTATATGCTTGAAAGTATATACCTTTTGAGAATTACCAATTCATAAATGATATTAAAAAAAAAAACAAACAGACAAGCAAACTTTTTGTTATTGTTTATTTTAAATATACCTACTTAATATCAGTATAACTTATGAACTTATAACATAATTTTAAGCGTCCAGGTAAAAAAGTTCATATATTGTCATATATGGCCACATATATGAGTTCATATATGAATCCATATATGTTCGGATCCGAAATTTGAGGGTATATTTACATATATGCTCATATATGGACATATATGAATGTTCATATATTGTCATATATTATAACTTTTCCTATATTCTCGTATATAAAAAAGCTTTTTTAGTTTTTTTTTTTCAAAAATATTCTGTTTATTAAAAAATACAGCCATTCACAACTTTTTGATAAAATCGCAAAGGGGATGCGTGTGCCAACAAATTTTACCAATGGTATATTTAGCGTGATTATATTAGTTGATGGACCAAGTTTCATTAATTTTTGAAGCATGCGGCCAAAATATTTCTTCCAAAAATTATAAAAAAAAATAAAATAAAAAATTAAAACATATTAACCATATATGGAATAATATATGAATTCATATATGGAGATATATGGCATATATGAAATAATATTTGCAATATATTATCATATATGGTGTCATACATATCCATATATGAACTTTTCATTTGAATGTATTTACCCATATATGCTTCCATACATTACATATATATTCATATATGCCCATATATGGAACCATATATGCTCATACATGAAACCATATATGGCAATATATGAACTTTTTCAAATGGGCGTCTTAAAATTTAAGAAAACTTAATTTGATTTTAAGATATTTTTATTAGATTTAAACCAAATTTTTACTAAGTTTAAGTCGAAAATATAATAAATTATAAAATCAGATATATTTATATCTAACTATATATAATTTAACGTTCCACATATGTAGATTACCTATTTTTCGGATCAATTTGTTTGTGTTTATATATGGGAATTTATTAAATGAGATATAATTATATTAGACTCCATTTTAATGTGTGTACCTGGGAATTTTAGTAAATAGCTTTTACTGTATACTTGATTTGAGTTAAAATTTCTTTGGAGCCAAAGTTCAAAATACTTAATATTTGGTAAACTTTTTTTTGAGTGTAATTTAGGCTAAATTTTATATTTGAAGTTTTGTATTTTATAATAGTAAATTTGCAAAAAAAATCTGTAAAAAAATAAAATTCTGTTAGAAATTTTGTAAATTTACCAACTTTTTATACGAATTGTTATTTGTTTTTATTAAATTACCTTCATATTATTTTGCATGTAAATTCTAAAATTTGTATAATAATTTTTTTTAAATACTTTTCTATAGAATCTTATAAAAATTATCGTTTGGTTGGTGTTGTGTCTTCTGGTTTTGGCTGTGCTTCTTCGACACCAGGACTTTATACTAGAGTGGCAGCTTTTCTAGATTTTATAGAACGAGTTGTTTGGCCCAATGGTGGAGATTAATGGACGAATGCTTAACATAATTAAATATAAAGAATTCTAAATATAAATATATAAAAAATAAAATAAAACAGTAATTTTTTACTTTAACTGCAATTGTATTTCTATTTATAAATAAAAAATATCACTATTTCTGGCAGTTTTTTAAAAAAGTAGCTTACTAAAAATACTGATTTGTAGTAAAAGTTATTTCTGGTAGTTGTTAGTTTTTATTCAATAATAAGTTTCAGGTAATAAGCAAAAATCAGTCATTGTAAGAAATTTCTTAGTTTGTAGCAGGGCCGTAGCCAGAGTTGGGCCTATGGAGGCCTGCACCACGATATACGTCAAAGCCATATAAAAACTTGTTTAAAATGAACTTATAGGGTACATATTTTTGGAATAATGTTATAATTTTTCTAATTAATATCTTCCATTTCACTGAAGACCGGATAAAAAGAGGTAATTTTTTGACCTTGTGTCTTCCGATTTCAATTAAATTTTCCAATCATAAACTCTTTAGAGCCACTCCAAGATTGGCGTTTTCAGTTTTTCAAATTTTGAAAATCCGGCGGTTTAAAAAATGTGAAATATGCAAAAAGTGTATAAGTTAATTTCATTTAATTTGCATTAAAATAGTTCACTCCAATTCTTTATTATTACAGAATACAATTTTTCCAGCATCTAAAAGAAATGCATTTTTTATGCGATTAGTTTTTAAAATACACTTTTCATGAATTTGACCACTCTCGATTTGAAGGAAAGATGCATATTTGCAAACTTTGTTTTTTTGAGTCCCGGGGTTTGTCTATTATTTATGAATTATTGAAAAAAACTTGTATAATTTTTCTATAAAAAAGCACAATTTGTTATTTTTTTATTTATCAAAAGTAAAAGGATTGCATTTAAAAACGCAGTGTTAAGGCGCGGTTTAAATGGCTATAACTTGAAAGATAATCGAATATACATATATGCCACCCAAGTAGCCCCAAATATCCTCTTGAAAGCGGGCTAAGAATACTTTTTGTAACTATTATAGTTTTCGAGATATTCAACAATTAAACTAGTAATTTGAAATATTGAATCCATAAACAAAAATCCCCGACAAAATTGCAAATATTCGGTCGTCAAAGTGTTAAAAAGGTATATTATTAAAGCAAATTAATAATAAAACTCTTTATTCATTAATAAAAGATAATTTTTTTCTTTCAGCAATAAGCATTTTTGAAAGCAGTGATAGTTTTCTGCCTTTTTATGAGTGGCTTAATGGCTGAAAAATTCAAATCGAAAATGGTTAGTAATTATTTCATAAATTGTGTGCGTATTTTAGTCTAAATATTTTTTTCTTTCAGTTTTTAACAAAATGTACAACCCATCACCGGTGGTGATTTAATTTTTACGGATTTATATTTTTTATTTTTTATAGTAAATTTAAATAAAATTACAAAAAAAAAGCAATTTTAGTAATTCAGTAGTATTGCTTGTTATTTTAACTTCTTATGTAGTAGATTCCAGTTTTTATTTTTTATTAATTGCATAATTACCCAGGTAGAAATTGCCAACCGTACCAAACAAATAGTACTGGCAAACCATTGCTATTTTTGTAAAAACCCAACTAATATTCTACTACACACAGAAAATAGTTTTTTAGTTGGAAGCGAAATTTTTGACAACAGAATTTTTGTGGTTCCACGTACTATCACTATTTTAATACTATTGTAACAACCGACATTTATTATAAAATTTTAAATTTATATAGTATCAATTGATTAGTTCATGTTTATGGACTATAATATTTATTCACATGCGTTCCACAAAATTTATTTTATTAATACAAAAAATTGTATGCCTTGAACTGTGCTCGAACCGGCGATCATCCATTGTTCAGGCAAGTACTGTAGATCTAGCCTAAACCCAATTTAAATATTTTTTTTTTCAATTTTAACCTTGAATATTTTCTAGTTTCAAATTTAAATATTTCTGTATAACAGAAATTCGGTTGCTAATTTCAATATTTTATTAGACTTACCAAAACTATAAAAAAATGAATATATTATTTTAAAATTATTTTATTAATAAAAAATTCTTATGCCGCTAACTAGACTCGAACCGGTGACCTTCTGCTTGTCAGGCAATTGCTTTACCACTAGCCTAAACCCGATTTGAATTTGTATTTTTAAATTTCTACCTTGAATATTTTTTTTGCTTTCTAGTTTAAATATTAATGTCTAAAAATAGATTTGTATGCACAACAGAAATTGGGTTGCTACACTTAGAATACTAAGTAGGTAAAGACCACTGCAAATGTAGTTGAAAACAAATGAAATTTCATTTAAAGAAAGGACGACTTACATTACAATAAATTCAACTAACATTGTCATTTGTTTTTTAATGTTCAAAAAATGACTAACAATTGTAGTAAAAATGAACCACATGGTAGTAAAAAATAAACAAACATTTTTTTTTACTTTTTTAAATAACAAAAAACAACTGTAAAAATTAATATAAAATCATAAAACAGCCATTTGATGTGGGTTGTTTTTTTTAAATAAACTACAAGGTTAGTAAAAAATTTAATTTGGTCTACAAATAACTGACATTTACATTAAAATAAAGAAACTGTATTACAACCCAAACAACTACATATTTTTAAAGCAGAAGTTCCCTGAGTGTAATCAGTGTTACCATATTGCCAGTTTTAACTGTTTTTTCCAGTTTTTAGGATGCGTAACAGTTTTCCAGTTTTTCATGAAAAAAACAGTTTTTGTTTAATTTCAGTATTTTTTTCAGTTTTTCCAGTTTTTAACAGTTTACCTGCTCGATTTACTTTCTTTTACTTAAATTTATAAATTTAATACAAAAGTTGCACAAAATGTTTCAATAAAAAATAATACTACGCGTTGAATGCAACTGTGTAGTAAGTTTTAATTCCCTTTTTAGCATTTGTTTGTGTTAAAATTTTGTGGAATCAAACGAAATGAAAATCAAATTTAATCAAAAAATGTATTTTTATGTAATTAAGTAAGATCTCAAAATGGGATGAATTATTTTGTTTTTTTTATGGTTTTGTAGCTATTTTTTGCTATAAGTTAAATAATTAATATAAATATAAATATGTTTTTTATATTATATTTTTTTTTACTTTAAACAAGTACACAGAAAAAAAAACATATTATTCCTATTGTTAATTAAAATGTAATTTTATAACAGAGCACAAATTGTGATCTGTAATAACATAAATTTGAAAATATTTGTTTTTTGTTAGTATAATTAAAAGTTAGTCTACAACCAAAAATATTTTTTTTCTGTGTATATAAATATGTTATGTGTTTAATGTTTTTTATGTTTAAATAAAATGCAATTGAATTCAAAATGCACATATTAACTGTTTTTCTACTGTTTTTTATTTAGAAAAAAAAACAGTTTTTTCTTAAAAAAACAGTTTTTTCTTACAGTTTTTCTGAAAAAAATACATGGCAACACTGAGTGTAATCTTAATAGAATTACCAAAACTATTAAAAAACTTTATATTTTTTTAAAAATTGTTAACGAAAACCAATATTTTAGATGGAGTGATTATTTTTTGCCGGCGAAACTAATATTTGATTTCAACTGTAAATATTTTTTTTTCCAAGATTGTTATAATTTTTATTAAAAATAAAAATTATGTTTTTTTTCGACCTTTAATTGTGCAATAAAAATGAAAATTATTCAAGTTTGAGGCCATACTCTATATTTCTTCATTAGGATATTGTCCTAACAAATAATCTATAGAGTTTTTTGTTTTCAAATTTATTATTGACTCTTTCAGGAATGTGTTGATAGATCTATTTCGGGAATTTTCTAGGTTCCCATCATCAGAACACGTTCTGAAAGCGGTAACAATCCCATGTCAAAACATCAAACATTCATATGAACTAGTTTACTCACTACATGAGAACTAATATACATATGAGTTTGAAGTTAAAGATTATAACCATTGATCAAAAAATAAATTGAAAACTTGTTTGATGCGTAAGGTCCACCTCTGGTGGATATTCAATACACTTTTTTTGTTTTTCTCTCCTTTTTATATTTTTATATTTTGTTTAGTTTGTAAACAAAACAGGGGAAGTAAACTTGGCGGTACTTTGCCTTTTATACAAGTTTGTTATAATTTTTATTAAAAATAAAAATTATGTTTTTTTTGTTCAATGAAAATGAAAATTATTCAAGTTCGAGGCCATACTCTATATTTCTTCATTAGGATATTGTCCTAACAAATAATCTATAGAGTTTTTTGTTTTCAAATTTATTATTTGACCCTTTCAGGAATGTGTTGATAGATCTATTTCGGGAATTTTCTAGGTTCCCATCATTTATTTTTTATTTTACAAATGTTGAGCTTAAGAAGAAGAACAAACGATTTTCTCTAAAAATTATAAGCACTATTTTTTTTTTAAATCAGACTAGACTAGTTTCTGCCTTTGTATGGACTGGCCTCATCGGTGATTTTATATTTTTAAAGTGTATTATTATTTGTGTATTTATAATTGTCAGATTGTCTCTATACGATAAATTTTTCAACAACCAGCTGCTGTAAGAATCAAACCTGCGCTCTTCTTACAATACAAACGTAACAATACCAAGTCACGACTGTGTAGCGATCACACCCAAGTATGGCCTCGAATGTAATGCAGCTAAATAGCAGTTTTCTTTTCTATTAGCTTTTTCTGTTATTGTATATTATACTCAGAAGTGACAACACTAACAACACAAATATTCAATTTTTAGATTTTTTGTTTATTTTTCTAATCTCCTCCGTCTCTATTTCACAATGTTACCAGATTGACGTATGGTTTTTACGTTCAGTGTTGACAACTTTTGAGTTTTAAGTTGAGACATCGCCTCAGGGCAAATTTTATAAGGTATTTTAGTCAAGGGATAAAATCTCCGAAAAGTGGTTGGTAATGTAGAAGATCATATTTTTTTCAATATTGATAAGGAAAACCAATAGTTTGAATGATGTGACTGTGTTTTGGTCAATTTAATAAATTTTCTGTTTACAATATAATTTAATTATTCTGATGATGAAGTACTTACAATTAAAATTATTGAATAATGATCAAATTTTGTTGGTTACAAAGGAATTCCAACCAATTTGTTCTCTGTGTGTAGGAAACCACTATTTTGTTTACAAAGCATGTGTTCTGCCAGTATCAACCTCAACATTTTTTTGCCAATATTATTTTTAAAAATAATAAAGGGTCCGCCATCTAACGTTTTTTTTCAATTAGTGCTTATTTCGTGAATGGTAACACTTAGCTCATGTCTGATTTGACAGATAACTAGTTTTATCCTTCCGCTGAACGAATATGGTCCGTATGTTCGTTATCTTGTGAAAAAAGTGCAAGAAACTGGCATCCTCATCGATAAACCATAGCGCGAAAAGCCAAAAACAGTGAGTACCCCCGAGAATATTGCTGCTGTGGCAGAAAGTGTGCGTGAAGCGCCATCAACATCAATTCACCGTCGTTCTCAACAATTGATCATTTCGGAGACATCATTGAGACGAATTTTGCATAAAGACCTTGGTATGACGCCAATTAGTTCAGGAGTTCAAAAAAAAAAAATTATTTGGCGGACCCTTTATTATATTTCACGCATTTAAATATGATGTATAAGATTTAGACCGAATTGTATTGCTGATTTTTAAAAATGTTTCTCAAAATTAATTTAATTAAGGCTATTTTGAAAGCATACATTTTTTTGAATTCCCAACAGTGGTGAGTTCGTTTAAACCTACTTTTGGCCACTGTTATCAATTGGGTAACAGGACAATGCTGTCGAGATTGTTAATCCAACGTTCTACCAACGCATAACCTACCGTTGACGACTCTTTGCCAACACTGTGCCGATTGTATTTTTCTGACTCTTTAGTTATTTTGACAGTTTTTAACGGCTGTTTTTACTACAATTTTAGTTGTTTTTTTAAGAGTTAAAAATAAATTAAATTAAATTTTTAGTTATTTCAACTGTCATTTTTAATAATTTCTACCTACATAATTTCATAAGTGAATTTTACAAAGTCCGAATTCTAATGAAAAGGATTGGGTAACTTTAAAGTTTTGTTAACAAGTGACTTTATGGCGGGTTATTCTCTTTCAAATTTCAGCTTGTCGCAGAATCGAAAAAGGTTTAAAACCCGTCCTATTTCCACACGTTTTGGGTGGTATACCCGCTGAATTGGGTGAATTTCCCCATGTAGCTGCCTTGGGTTATAGCAGCATTGGTGGTGATAATAAACCCCCCTACAATATACGCTGTGGCGGTACTTTAATTGATAAACGTTTCGTTTTAACAGCGGCTCATTGTGTTTCAGAAAAAGAGAATGTACCATCCATTGTACGACTGGGTGTTGTTAATTTTACAGATGTTGAACAGATGAAGCGTGCAGTTGAAATAAGAATAAAAGTGAGTTATTAAAGTAATAAAAATTGTAAAAAAATAAAACATTTTCCTATGACACATCTCGATATATAATTTTAATAGATTTTGACTTAATGATTGCATAACAAAATTTCCATATTCGCTATTTCCATATTAACAAAAATCATCAAATATTGCATTTTTAACAGCGGAATCTGAATATGAGATCCTAAATTCATTGAAAAAATTATATAGAATTTCTTACCGCAGAACCTATGCGGTAAATTTTAAAATTAGTTTTAATTACAAAATTAAATATTTCAATTGAGTTTGCTACAATTACAAAAATGATAATATTGATTACTAAAAAATTTTACACGATTAATCAAACATTTTAGGTTAATAATTTGTAAGGAATTTAAAAAATGTTCTACATTTTGGGGCAAAATATTTTCAAAATTTTGTTTGTATAACATGAATAACTTTTTGTGTATATGTTAGCCGATGTTTAAGCGTGCTAAATCCATTCGCCTTAATCATACAGTTAAGGAAAAAAGTCTACATACACCCTTTGATTTAGGTGTTTTATAGAGTTTGTGAAGAAATTTAAAAATATATTTATGTCAATATTTAAGGCATTAATAAATAATTTTATTTATAAAATAAAAAAGTAATTATTTTACATAATAAAAACAATAATAACAAAAACATTAAAAATTCGTTGGAAAAAAGTCTACATACAGCTACAAAAATTAAACATTATTTCAAAATATTATATAAAAAAAAAAAAATGTTAACTTTTAGTATTTGGTCGGTCCACCTTGAGCATCAATAACTGCTTGAAGACGACGCGGTATTGACCTCATCAAATATTCCGTAATATCGGGTGCTATTTCGGCCCATGTACGAATGAGGGCGGTTTTTAATGTTTCACGGCTACTAATGTTATATTTTCGTACCGATTTTTCCAAAACGTCCCATATGTGCTCTATAGGATTTAAGTCTGGAGACTGGGGTAGTGAATTGAGCTGTCTTGGGGCATAGTAAAGAAGCCAGTCTCGTACAACTTGTGCAGTATGCTTACAGTAGTTATCTTGTTGGAAAATCCATTGATTTCCCAGGCCCAAGCTATCAACAGATTACGTTCCAATATGTTCTTATATTGATAGCGGTCCAAATTACCCTCGACAAAAACCAATCGTCCAACTCCAGATGACGCAATGGCGCCACAAGCCATAACGTTACCACCACCATGTTTGACAGTACACTCAAAAAAATAAGTTAGTAGAAAAGTTAGTAAAACGTCTTGTAAATCAGGTATACTATTTTTTAGCAAAATTTTTTGCTAAAATCGTGTTTTCAGCTAAAATTTTTGTTATACTTATTCAGCACTTAACTGTTTTATACTAATGCTTTACTAATATACTAATGTTTTACTAATTAATTTTGCTAAAAAAAAAATTGTGCTGATAAGCACATTAACAGTGTGGACGACAACCAGATTGAAAAATATACGCAGAATGAAGTAGATGTCGCGGCATGTCAAGATGTAGTAGAGAAGAGGAAAATGATACTAAAAAGTACAACTCTAATAAGAAATATAAAAAAATCAACCATGGAAGACTTTTGTATCTCTTTTTCATACATAAAACAAAATTGAGGATTAAAACAACTTAAATTTTGCGTTGTCACCGGCTTGTGAAAATAATTGTCTATTAATTAAATAAAAGACAAAATAAAATATTTATTTATTTAAACTTATATATTATATATAACTTATAGATTAATAATAGTGTGGTCAAATTGCAAACAAACATATACAGAAATGTAGACAGAGTAAAGCGAAAGACAAAGACACACATCTTAGGTAGATTTTTATGGTTCCCTTTTCTTATTGCAAAAAAGGGTTGTTTTTTTTTCGTTTGGTTTGTTTTTGTTTATTTTTTCGTTTCGTTTCTATAATTATCATCGGCAGAAGCGTCCTTTAAACGATAGCATCATTTAGACAACCATTGATGTAAGTAATTGAAAGAAAGTTTTTGTTATGTTATATATATTTATTTCTATATATTTTCAGATATTAAATTAATTCATGTCGTCAATGTGGGAAAATGAAAATTTTTATATTTCGTTATTATAGTAAATTATTTTTAAAAGAATCACAAAAATATGTTTTATGCTTTTCAGCAAATATATTAACTAAATTACAAGTTTTTTACAATTTTTTTGCGTTTTTTTTCAGTCTACTAAAATTCAGCAAAAAATTTATTAATTTTTAGCAAGGCTTTTTTATTTCTAATCTACTAAGTGTTAGCAAAACTTTTGCTGAATCTACAAATTTTGTTGCTAAAAATCAGCTCGCTGATTTTCAGCAAAAGATTTTGCTGACATTAGCAACTTTTTTGCAAGCATCCTCCTGACTAAAATTTTGCTGACTCAGCAACATTTTTTGCTGACTTTACAAACTTTTTTTTTTGAGTATAGGTATTATATTCTTTGGATCAAGTTCTATGTTTGGTTTTCGCCAAACTTTGCATCGATCATCACTTCCAAAAATGTTATACTTACTTTCGTCGGTAAATATAACACGCTTCCAAAAATCCATATCCTTGTCTAGATGTGCTTTATCAAACTCAAGGCGAAGTTTACGATTCTTCGCTGAAATTAGTGGTTTTTTGCGTGCCACTCTGCTATTAAATCCATTGTCATGTAAAACATTTATTATTAAGCCAGATCGTGGCTTACTTTCGGTACTATTGGTATTATTATAATTTCTAATGATCGTCTGTACAGTAGCACGACTTAATTTAACTGTCTTAGCAATTTCTCCATAATATGCAAGGAGTTGCCACGCTGTATGTAGACTTTTTTCCCGCTAATAATTATGTTTTTCCCTAAAAATTTCTATGTTTTATTTTTTTCATATTTTTTTTTCTTCAAAAAATCTTTTTTTTAAATGCCTTAAACATTGATATAAAATGTTTTGCAATTATCGCTACTAATTCACTAGAACTTCAAATCCGTAGGGTGTATGTAGACTTTATTCCTTGACTGTATATCTTTAACGGCGCAAAAATTATGGCGGTTTTAAGTTTAAATCAAACTAAAAATATTGAAATTACAGGTTTTCTTGGAATTAATTATAGTTACAGTAGGTGGAACATTGTATATATTTATTTTTCTCTTTAAATATATACAATTTTTTGTACTGCACTGTACATTGTAAACAAATAGTTTAAAATAACCGTTATTAAAGAGATATTCACCCTGTTCGTCGAAGGCGTTGTCGTGTCGATTATTGGGCGTTTTTACAAAACGGTATTGTGTGTGTCGAAAACGACTAAATTGTAACACTGTCGGTAAATCTATTACAATATCCGTATTGCGTATGTCGTATTTATTCTAAAATTTTTTGAAAATTGTAAAAAACTTTAATCACGACAACCTTTGAAAATGGCAAATAAAGTTTTTTCATAAAAATGTTCTTTAATTGCATTCTTTTCACTTTCATTCATTAGAAAAGAAATCCATCTTGGACAAAGCTCATTGTACATAACATCAATGCACTCCCTAAATACTTTGCTTACTGAAGTTTGAGATAGACTTATGTTGAAGTCATTACCAGCACCCGTTTGGTAACTACCCAGCCAGAAATTTCCAATGGTCTGAAAAATCAAGCACTGGCAGAGCACTGTTTGCCAATGGACCAACAAATAAAGTACTGGCAAAGCACTGATTTACAACGCTCTTTCAACGTTAGTAAAAAGTGCTTTGCCAGTGCTTAATTAACAAAATTTACAACAGTAAAAATAATAAAAGCACTGGCACAGCTCTGGCTTAGAACGCTCTGCCAACGTTAGTAAAAAGTGCTTTGCCAGTACTTGATTTACTAAATTTACAACCGTAAAAATAAAAAAGCACTGGCACAGTACTGACTTAGAACGCTTTCCCAACATTGGCAAAAAGTGCATTGCCAGTACTTATTTACAAAATTTACAACCGTTAACTTAATAAAAACAGTGCCTCATCTCTTGTTCAAAACAAGAGTGGAAAAATTCAAAACTAAATTGCAATTTATGATTTGAAGATAAGAATGTTAAGGTCTCCTATTATAGTCAGCACAAAGTATAGTTTTTGTACTAAAATTTTAATTAAGAAATTTATTTTCAAATTTCTTTCTTTAATGAAATTGTAGTAAAAAATCCTGCTAACTTATCACAAAAATAATTTGATAAAAAAAAATATTCAGTTATTTTGTAATTAACTTAGCTGAAGCAAGCCTATTGTTATTTCTGTTCAAATTACCAAAATCATTCAATAAGAAATAATACAACTCTTTACTGAAGTGAATTACTAAGTAGGACTCGTTTTTGGTACTGGCAAAGCGCTTATTGCCAGTGCTTTGCCAACGTTTTAAAAAAGAAACGGCCAAGCCCTGCCCGGTGTTATCATTTTAGAGTTGGCAAAGCACTTATTATATTATTAAAAAAGCACTTTATTGGTTGTTCTACCAATGCTTTGCCAACGTTTAAAAATTATGGTTTTGTAACTGGCAAAGCGCTCATTGCCAGTGCTTTGCCAACGTTTTAAAAAAGGAACGGCCAAGCCCTGCCCGTTGTTATCATTTTGGGGTTGGCAAAGCACTTAAATCTTCAGATATCCAACGCTCTGCCAACGCTCATACCACCGTTGAAAGCACTGGGCCAATGCTTTGCCGTTCGTATTTTTCTGGCTAGGGACCTTCAGCAAGTAATCTCATCGTAGCTTCGAGCTTTAAAATATTTGGAATGGATGTTGATCTCTTTGGTTCGTTCAATTTTCCATTAATTTTTTCCAAAAAATACTTAAACGCATCTTTTTTTAATCTAAAATCACTTATAAATCTACAAAAAAAAAAAAAATTAGTTGTCTCAAAAAACTGTTTCCTACTTACTTGCGGTTAGGAAGCGAATATATGTTGGATTGCTGCCTTAATTGTCTTCGCAAGGCAACCAACTCACTTATTCCGTACTCTTCCTCTTCATCAGATGATGAAAATGCAGCCACACTTAACATGTTTATGGCTTTATTAAGTTTTTTTTAAGAAAAACAAATTTTTAATTTAAATTTAATTTGTATTTGCCACCGAGCAGCTGTTTTTTGTTGACATAATTTTAAATATTTTTTAACAACTCTGTACTATTTATGCTATTACAATATTGTCGTTGTCGTTTTATTTACACGGTACCACAAAAATTTAAAAACGACAACGACAACGTCAGCTGTCGGATTACGACAACGCCTTTGACAATCAGGGTGATTATGTGTGTTGTTGTTGCAATTAATTGCAAATTTCTTTAATTTATCAACATTTTGTGAAAATAGTCATTTGTAAAGTGTTGCAAAAATAAGTTGTCAAGTGAAGATAGGTAATTGTGAAGCCATTAAATCAGACGCTAAAATTTAAATTAATGAATATTTCACATTAGGAAATTTTTTATACTGATTTAAGTTTCCAGTAAATAAGTTCTCATGACATCACTACAAAGTGACTTATTTCAAATGTTTTTTACAAAATTATTAGAGCTACAAAAATGGGGAAATTTAAGCAGTTGACTGACGAAGAGCGTAAAACAATAATAAATCTATTCAAGGATGGCCATTCTCAAAGATACATCGCAGAAAAATTAAACAAATCACAAACTTCTATATGGAAAGTCATTAAAGTGCATAAAAATGAGAACAGAGTTTCTAGAAAATCACGCCCTGGAAGGCAGGAAGAGTCGAAAAATGAATATTGGACATTTCAAACTCCGATCCATTCAAATCAGTAACAAATATTAGAGCCCAACTGCTTAATGAAGGCAAAGAGGCCTATTCAGTGTACACCATTCGAAACAGGTTATGCCGAAACAATAAACATTTTCGTGTTGCCCGTAAAATCTAAGTAATATTAATGGGGAGAAAAGACTTTACTTTTATGAAGAACATGTTTTTAAACCTAAAGAATTTTGGCATAATGTGTTATGGACTGATGAGTCTATGATTCGATTAAAATATTCGCACAGCATGGTATACCTATGGCGCAACTTGAAAGAACAATTGTCATACAAATGCACTTAACCCACTGTGAAGTGTGTAGAAAAAGGTTTAATGGTTTATCATCAAATGGCCCTGGTAATATTGTAGTGTTACAACGAAATATTACTGCCGCAGTGTACTTACAAATATTGGAAGACCATGCTATTCCTGAGGGCAGACGTCTTATAAGACTAAATTTTATCCTTCAGCAGGATAATGCGCCAATTCACACTGCAAAAAAGTTTCCGAATACCTTCAACACCAAAATTTATAGAGCAATTCCATATGAAAGCGATCACCTTTTGGACGACCCCTCTCCGATTTTAAAATAAATAGTCTCAATCGATTGCCCAGCAAAAAATAATGTACCTACATATTTTTTTTTTTTTTATAGTGACTGGTTTAGTGGTGGTGTGCACCACTGTCATGTGACAAAATTGAAGAATTCTTCATAAGGGACCTCATTGAAAGTTGTTTTAAAAAAAAACTACTAAAGCGATCGCAACGAATGATAGCTCGTTGGAAAGGTATTGAATCAGGCTTTAATTGAAAAATAAAATTTTCCTAATTTTTCTCAGAAATTTACCTTTTTTCCCATGAAAATTAAATTTTCCCATGAAAATTAAATTTTTCGATTTTCCACAGAAGCTCCTAAATTTTCCGGCTAATTTTATTTTTTTTGGATTCCTCATAATTTTTGCTTTAAGAATCAGCAATAAAAAAATGGGCCCCGACTCCTTGTTTGGACAGGAGAAGAGCATTTAAGAGACCACCTTGTTCTCATTGTTTTTATATTTTTTATAATTGAATTATTTTTAATTATTTAACAAGAAAAATTAGGAAAATTTTATTTTTCACCACTAAACCAGTCACTATAAAAAAAAAAAATATGTAGGTACATTATTTTTTGCTGGGCAATCGATTGAGACTATTTATTTTAAAATCGGAGAGGGGTCGTCCAAAAATTTGCCAATTTTGATCGTTTTCATATGGAATTGCTCTATATGTTTAAAAATGGTGGGGGCCATTTCCGGATTTGTCACCAATTGAGAATGCGTGGGCTATCCTAAAAATACGCATATCCGAAGAAAAACCTCAAAATCTCGATGAGTTGAAGGACTGCATTTATAAAAATTGAAGCAGTATTTCTAAAGCAGAGTGCTTAAAATTAGTGGACTCTATGCAGGATAGACTAGGTAAGTTACCAGCTTGTGGCTATGGACACACTGGCTACTAAAGTTTTGACAATTTACTTTTTCAACATAAATTTCTTTAGCTAATTAAGTTTTTTTATTTTAACTAAAAGAAAATGTGTTAATTTAAATAAGTTTTTGTCTAGTTTAAGAATATCCCTATGGGGAATGGGACCGGTCCTGCGTGTGCCACACGATCGGTCCCTTCGTGCCAGAGACCGGTCCTCTGCTAAACCCTACCGTATGTAAACAACTGGCAACTTTAACATGGGCCCGTCATAGGACGGGTCATTTGTCTTGCTTTAAACCACATAGTGGCATGCCACAGGACTAACCAAAGATGGGCATACCACAGGACTGTCGCAAAAGGGGCATGTCGGAGGACTAACCAAAACGGATTAATCACATGACTATCCTGAAAGGGACATGTCGTACAATTTAATAATTTTTAATGTAAAAAATGGTAGAAAATGATACAATAAATTTCTAACTCATTGGCTTTTTCTAGTCAATATGTTTACCAGTTAGGTGATATGTCCTACTTCCACCAGTCACGGAACTAGTCTATTTAGATCAATTTACACTACATAACTCACATCAATTGTAAATAATACTAGTCCTGTGATAAGTCCTTTTCCAGCAGTCCAGGTCCTTTTAGGTTAATTTTCGCATGCCTATAATTTTTTAATCAACCCAAAAAAAAACATAAATATCGACAAAAAAAACAAAATTAATAATTTTTAGTTTAAAAAATAAACGAAAACTAAACAGCTTCCAGTGGGTAAAATTCTGGCCAACTGGCTTTTTCTTGCTAATAAGCATTCTGGTTAAGTGGTATGTCCTCCCTTTACCAGTCAAAGCATTGGTAATTTTAGGACAATTGACACTGCTTAACCCACTTCAGTATTAAATTATTCCAGTCCTGTGATAAGTCCTTCTTTAACCAGTAACTTTTAGGTCAATTGACTCCTCATTCCCCATAGGGATATTATCTGTACAAAAATTTGCTATTAAACTTTATAATAAAATGTTGCTCTTGACAACTTATTTTTTCCATCTACTGTACATCAATTTATACATATCCTTGTATTTTTCACATTTCAAAATATAAAAAAATTGTTGTTGCAATACCAAATGTTTTTTAACAGCTTGAATTTTATAACAATAAATTTAAACCGGCATGAGATTCTCATTGAGTTAGCAGATTTATTTATACTTATGTGAACAAAGCGTAGGGGTTATGGCAACATTTTTTTTTTTGATTTTTTCTTTGCAGAAATTAGCCCTTTAATTGAAGTCAGAGTATTTTTTTTGTTTAATATAATTTTTAATTTATTTTTGCGTCTTCTTTCTGTTTAAAATAAAAAAATTAAAATTTTCATTAAACGAAATTAAACTTGAAAAATTACATTATCAATTTTATGATAATGTTTTAGAATAAATACATAATCAGATTTAAACAACTGAAACTAATTGGGTTGAAATTAAAGAAAAAAGTCTTGTAAATTTCAAGTCACTATTCAAATTTTTCGACTTTTAAATGACCATAAATTCTTGAGGTGAAGACGTTTCAGCGTGAAACTTTGCATTTTGGACAGAAAAACATACAAAAATGTGACTCCGCCAGGAAAGTTAACATCAAAAATACAAATGTGCTTTAAATAAAAAAAGTTGAAAATATAAAAAACACATTTTTGAAATAACTCGTATGATGAATAAATGGCTCTATGCAATAAGTCCCAGTGCAAAAGCTCCCAATGAAATAAATTCTAAAAAAATAAAATAAGTCCCGTCTCGAAAAAGTGAAATAAATTCAAAAAAAAAAATGAAGTAATTTCCAAAACAAAAATGAAACAAATCCTAGGTTTTGGTTGTTATTTCATCATGAAATAATTTCCAAAGAATAAAAACTAAATAAATCCCAAAAATAGTCCATGGAACACAAATGAAGTAAGGGCGTACCGTTATTTATATTCCCCAAAGTCGTATTGCCCAAAAACCAAAATGACATATTGCCCAAATGTCAGCATATCCCCCAAAATTGTGGATGTTAATATGTTATAACCAAATCCAAAACTGTTTTTGGGTGCTATGGCATTTTATTTTGAAAACACTTTTTTTTTTGGGCGCTATGACGGTAAAAAAAAGAAGTTATTGTCCAAAATCATAATTTTTTTCTTTTTTTTAAATGTCATAAGACATAATGTATTTTTTGTCGCACACAGAAAAATCTTTATTTCGCGAAGCCGCCTCCCGCGTTCTATGGAGGAAAAAAACCCCAAGAGCGGCCGAAGGCCGCCACCCAGAAGAACTTGTTTTTCAAATCAGATGTCGAATCCGTTGAAATCTTATATTTTTAAGACATCAAGTAACATTTATTTGACCTGTCATAACTTTTTATGTCCCAAAATACCAACCCACACCAAGATTTATTGTTTTTTAATGATTATTTTTTAAAAGTCTATTTTATTAAAAATTTTACGTATAAGTGCCTAAACGTAAAATAAACAGAAGGCCAATGCTCTACATTTTTGACAAAGCTATGACTGGTCAAATTATATCATTTATTGCCTTAAAAATAAGATTTTAACGGATTCGACATTGGTTTTGTAAAAACAAGTTTTTCTGTGCTCTTAGGGTTTTTTCCTCCGTAGAACGTGGCAGGCGGCTACGCGAAATAAAGTTTTTTCTGCGTACACAAAAAAATAAAATTGAAACAATTTTTTTAAGTTTCCTTAAAACACTTTTGTTTAATTTCATGAATCAGCCTTGACATTTAAGGTCTTATGACATTTAAAAAAAAAAATAAATTATGATTTTGGGCAATAACATCTTTTTTTTTACCGTCATAGCGCCCAAATTTGTTTTGGCCAAACAAAAAACCGTCATAGCGCTCAACAAAAAATGTTTATTTCTGCAAATCAATGTCGTATTGCCCAAAAACAAGAAAATTTTTACAACAACAATTTACATATAATTTTTTTGGGCGCTATGCCGTTTTTTTTCTTGGGGAATATAACGTTACGCCTTCAAAATTTGTTAAAGAACAGATTAAGTTTGGTCAATTTAGGAAGATAATCAAAATATTTTGAAAGATCCTGTTATAGGAACCGTTTAGAATATTAATAATATTAAAAAAATAATGAATTTTTGAAAATGAAATAACTCCCACAGCAAATGAAATAACACCGAACAAGAAAATTAAATGAAATAAGTCCCACGCTAAGTTCTGTTGGGACTTATTTCAGTTCGGAATTACTGCATTATGAAATAACACCTAATAACAAAAATGAAATAACTGCAAAAGAACTGGGTATTATTTCATTTGAAATTACTCCCACATTTGTATGAACAATTTTTGGGACTT
Source organism: Delia radicum (assembly GCA_021234595.1). Classification (NCBI taxonomy): domain Eukaryota; kingdom Metazoa; phylum Arthropoda; class Insecta; order Diptera; family Anthomyiidae; genus Delia; species Delia radicum. The sequence continues at coordinate 233,007,330 of CM037852.1, forward strand.
ATTTCATTTTTTTTGGGACTTTTTTCACCTGGGAGTTATTGCACAGAGCCTGAATAAACGTGTTATTCACAGAGAAGACAAGTTTGCCTTTGTTGTTTTGCTTTTTTCCAATAATATTCATATTTTGCCATTTTCTGATTTTTAATTTTTGGTCTTAAAATTATTTTTTTCTTAAGATTTTTGAGTTTTAAAATTTACTTTTTTGAATTTTCGTCACTTGAAAAATGCTTTTGTCCCAACATTTTTGGCGTTTTCTTTCAAAAAGACAATTTTTTTTTTAGCTTTTTGTAGTTTTTTTTTTTTTTTTTTTGTCAGTATTCAAATGTATTTTTTGCCATAAACACCTCGGATATTGCCATTATAATGTAAAAATTTTTATTTTTTTTTTTAAAGAAAACTTATATACATGACGATTATTCAACACTTTTAAATTATAATGATATCGCCATATTAGAATTGGAACATGAAGTTCAAACAAATAATGTTATATATCCAGTTTGCCTGTATACCAATGAAACAGATCCGGATATACAAAAAAACCTATGGGTTTCTGGTTGGGGTTATATAAATACAACAAGTGAGTAAAATATTTTCGATCTACCAACTTTTTTCAAAATTATCAAAGTTTAGAGCTTAACCTTAATTTTGAATAAGAAATTTATAAGGTCCGTTTCATATTTATAACCCATGTATGAAATTATACTTTGCAGCTCTATAAAATTTAAACTAATTAAGTTACATTGAATTTAATTTAATTGTTTATGAACTGGCAGAATGTCAGTTCTTAAAATATTTTTATGGTTTGAATCAATTGTGTATTGTTGTGAGCGGTACTGAGTATTTTCTGAAGGCCTTGTTTTCCTTGAGTTTCATAATTGTAATTAAGGTAAGAATTTTTTTGTGGTTTTCAAAAGAATCCACCACTTTAGCGACTTTTTTTTTAAATCAGTATTTATAAGTAAAATGCCAAATACCGCCTTTCTGATTTAGAAAAAGGAAAACTTTTAAATTTTACAACCCAAAAACTATCAATTTTCAAAATTTCGCGATTAATTGGCTGAAGTTGAGGGGTAATCGCCAATCTTTTCAATAATAAGGAAACTTATGAAACAAAGTTCTCTTCTGGAAGAATTTTTTTTTTCATAAATTAATGCTTTCTTAATGTTTCCGACAAAAATGTAATTTGGATGTACCCATTAGATATACCCACTATTGGAGAAAAACGACACGTGAATAAAAACGACACTTCTCACGTCGCAATTTTGGCGGAGGTAATGTGATGATGCTAGGCGCGTTTTCTTCATCAGAAACCCTGCAAATTCAGTTCACCTCACCAAAAAAGAATACTTCCGATAACACTGCAGTATTGCAATGCAGTTTTTAGAAGACCACCCGAAAGGAAACTTGATTTTAATGCAAGATAATACAATAATTAATAACAGCAACCAACTAAAATGTGGTTTCGCGAATGATACATTCCACTTCTTACCTGGCCAGCATGCTCACCAGATCTGAACCCCATAGAAAATCGTAAGGTTTATGCCAATGAAAATCCGTAATTTTAATCCTCTAACCGGCAAGCCGGCCTCCAAGCGGGGTATTTCAAATTGGCCATTAGTGCGCCAAATGAGGTTTTTGTAATGAAAATTTAAGCTATTTCGATAGAAAATTAAATTTACAAAATATTGTGTGAATCGAGAAAGCGTTAAAGTTAAAATTCGTGAAATTTAAAAAAATAAATATTTTGAAACTAACACAGTTTTCATAAATCTTGAAAACATATTTTTATTGACTGAAAACCGTTGATACTAAACACAAAGTAAGATTGAAGCTTAAAGTTTTAAAAAATACTCTAACTTTGGTCAAAGTGCCTACAGGATTCCTAAAGGATACCTGTAAAGGTCATCGCCTTAACTTCAAAACGTATGAACGGATTTTTATGAAATTTGCCAGAAAGATTATATAAAGTAGCAGTGCAGCACGGTCATAACGAACTTGTAGGGATCTGACTTTTTAGTTCGCTATAAGCGTGGTCAAATTTTTCCACAAATTAACAAAATGATAGGATTTTTTAATAACTTTCGTAGTCTTTAAATTTTTCTTTGTAATTTTGAAATAATTCTTAAATTAAATTACACTTCATTCAAATTTTAATTATTTTCAGTGAATTTTCCAGTAAAATGATGATGTTTTTAAAATTTGCAGCGCATTATTTATTTAAAATGTCGTTTTTTTTTAATGAGTTTGTTGTAAGCGTAAAACTTTGTATTACAATTCGTAAAAGGATCCAAAAAATTAGTTCGTTATATAAGGAGTTCGCTGTAAACGTTGTTCTTTATAACCGTATTATTTTGTATGAAATATGTTTGTAAAAGCGTTGGGGCCAGAAAAACGGCGTTCGTCATAACCGTGTTGGACTGTATTAGCAAAGCCTTTAAGTTTTCACTCCATATCCCGGTTTTAGAAAAACGAAAATCGGCATGGAATATATTCATTAGTAAAAGCACAAAAAATGTAATTTTTGGACTGTAGTTATATCTTGGTAAGAGGCATAATATATGCCTAAAGTTAATAATTAAGATTAGATTAGTTTTTGAGATTCGCTCTAAAACTATTTTGGCCCATGTCGCCCAATTTGGACAACGAAATAAATAGTGGTAGAGGAACATATTGTTTATTTTTCGTGCCGAATAAATTTCATTGCAAAAAGCTTAGGCCGGTTTAAGGGTTAACAGAGTAGTTCAATTTCTTCGCAGGGCGGGGGATAGGTGGCATAATTTGGATACCTGTAGGACCGCGAGACTTACGTGGCCCAACTACGACCTGGGGCGTACAAACTCTCTCCTGAGCAGGAGCAGGAGGGATGTCTCGAGGCTGACGGCTGTTCTGACCGGTCACTGGCTGATTGGTAGGCATGGCATTAGACTTGGGATTGTACGCGGTTCGCATTGTCGCAGCTGCGGCATACCGGGTGAGGAGGAGACTGTGGAGCATCTTCTCTGCGATTGTCCGGCGCTGCAGAATATTCGACTCCGGATCTTGGGTGACCATATACTGGACGACCTCTCGGTAATATCACGTGTGGGATTCGGTGATCTCATACGTTATATTAACCGAACGGGTTGGGTCTAGTACTCCGGATATTAGTTCCTTACGGGTAGTGTGGTCTTTTCAAAACGGAGTCGCTTTTTGACTCTACTTGATGCTCACGAGTAGCGTGAGCTGCCACTTAAACCAACCAACCAACCAGTTCAATTTGGACTTAAACTTATTACAAAACTTAAGCTAATAAAAATTGACAGTGGTCAAAATGACCATTAAATAGTTAAAAATGCGTTTTTTCTTTAAAAAATATATTATAATGATTTAATAGGGTTTTTGAAAAACTCCTTTTTCGCGAAATAAATCTTAACGTGTCGTAGTCTTGTAAATATGATATGTACACAGCAAAACAAACAGTTGTTTGTATTTAATTTTATTTATTAATAATCATATAATTACAAATTATATCCTATTACCCTAACCGAGCACTAGCTACTATGGCTTTCGGCTCGTTGTAGCGAAGACAGACCAATGCTTTGGTGGGAATCGAACCCACGCACTGATAAGCTAGCACGCTACCAACTAGCCTACCAGTGTGCATAACAAACAATTATATCCAGTTGTTAAAATTAAAATGACTTGATTAGTTAGAATTTTATAGAGATGGAAAGTATAACTTCATGCTTGGGTTATAAATATGAAACGGACTTTATTAAGAAGTCTCAGTTGTTAATGCTTAACACATTAATGTTAAAAATAGTTGATTTAAAAGTTTTAATTTAAATTTTCACACAGCTCGTACTTTGTCGGATATTTTATTAAAAGCAGCCGTACATACATCACCGTTAGATCGTTGTAAAAAAAGTTTTGCCGAATATGGTAATGATAGCAAAATTCCAGAGGGTATAAAACATACACAATTTTGTGCCGAAGATAAAGATCAAATAAAGGATGCCTGTCAGGGAGATTCAGGAGGACCACTGCATTTGGCAGTTGATGGTAAGAATTTATTACATACACTTAAAATAATACACTCAGAGAAGTTCTGTAAACCGTAGCAGAATCAAACGGTTCGGTTATAGTTCTCTAATTTTTCGGTAGCTATCAAAAAATTTTTGTTGAGACAATCGAAATTCTATTGTATTACCAAAGCTTCTGTTGTTTCAATCGAATGATGGTTATCACAACCGAAAAATTCGGTCGCAGCAACCGAATCATTCGATTGGCAACAAATACGATGGCCACGACCGAATATGTTTTCTGCAAGCACTTATTAAATGTCAGTTACTCGTATAATAATCGGTAGTAGTTGTTTTTAACTGCAATTACAGTTAGTTTTCCAGCAAAAAATATTGCTTACTTGGAAGCACAATTGTAGGCGAGAGATCTGTCGTAAGCACTTCCATAAGGCTTAAATTTCGCTTGAAACGAGCTTTTTAGAAGCAATTGCTTTTGTCTCCAAAAAGCGCTTATTTAAGATGTTTTTACTGCAATGAATTCGCTGCAACTAATGAAAGCATTTTATTAAGTTCACCTTATTTTAATGCTTCCACGCATCATTCACGTCATTTCATTTTCTAAAAGGGTATTTTACCAAAATCAATTTGTCAACAGTTTTAAAAGTTACAAAATCTAAAAAATTTAGCTCTAAAAATGAAGTAAATTTTATAATCTCTTATCTCATCCAGGGAAAAGCAGGGTGACCATGTATTTGTCGATGCGAAAACGAGGCACTGATTCATTATATTACTTCGATGGTGTCAAGTGCCCTGGGAACACCGAATGTGGCCTCTGACATACGGCTGAGGTATAGAAAACTATACATATTATATTTCTAAATTGATGTTGGCGTCGCCGGAGCTCGAACCCGGTACCATATACAGTCCAACAGTCCAACGAGCTAACCATTACACCCCAACGCCCAAAATGCTTTATTTCTGTTATTAAATATCTATGGTTTGCCAATAAATTGACTGAAATAGCTCACACTTTCAACCAACACCTTGTTAAACCATACCAAGTTTCTATTAAAAAAAAATTTGTGTTAATGTTTGTCAATAAATTGGGTAAATAGCTCTGTCCAAGTATAAATTGCATAAGTTTTTACATATTTTAGGCAAAATCTTGGTAAACTATACCAAGTTTACACATAAACAAATATATGTGTCTATAACTAGTTCTATCCAAGTTATTTTGTATAAATTACATAAGTTTTATCTCGGTAAAGTTTACCAAGTTTTTTGCCTGAAACGTGTAAAAGCTTGTATAAAAACAAATTGTATAGAGCTGTTGTGCCCAATATGTTGTCAATTGTTAAAAATAACTGTCAATACATTTGCAGTGCATAATTCTCTGAGTGTATAGCTATAATTAATGAAGATTATTTTTCCTTCAATCAAAAATAAACTTATTGAGTTTTGTAAGTCTTCAGCTGAAAGTTTCTAAGCCTACAAAAAAAAATCTTATAAAATAATAAAAAATATGTTAAAATTTTTTTAAATTTAAGTTTTTTTACCAACATTTTTTTTACAAAAGTTATTGTATTTTTTTCAGTAATCGACATTTTGCTTGTATAAATATTTCAAAATATTTATTGTATGTAATATTATGAAATACTTTTTTTTTGCAGAATCCTATAAAAACTATCGTTTGGTTGGTATAGTCTCTTCTGGTTTTGGCTGTGCTAGTTCGACTCCAGGACTTTATACTAGAGTGGCTGCTTTTCTAGATTTTATAGAACGTATTGTTTGGCCTAATGGTGGACATTAATGGACAAACGTTAAGCATCATAAAATATTTAGAATTTGATATGTTAATCGAAATAATTAGTATATGGTAACTAAAAATTACTTTCATTCCAATTCCTAATTTTTCAAAAAATATTGAAGTTTTCATATGTGGAAATAATCGTCAGATAAACAAATTCCTAAGACAAATAATTATATGTGCAATACATTATATTGAGTTAAAGATAAGAAAAAAATATTTTTTTTTATTTTTTTATGTTTTTTTTTGTGGATTTTAAAATTGTGAAAGAAATTAATTTTAATTTTTATTGTTTAATGCAAAAAAAAAAAAAAAAAAACGTAAATACTTCATACATTAAAAATAAAACATTTCTACCCAGGTAGAAATTGTCAACCGTACCAAAAAATAGTACTGGCAAACCACTCCTAGTTTTGTAAAACCTCCCGTGTTAATAATAACCAAAGGTACAATTAATATTGTGATAGGAAGACTTCATTTTGATTGCAAAGCCTGTGTTTTGCCAGTACCCCCCATCAAATTTTTTTTCCAATATTGTTTTATTAATATAACAACCAATTCGAAGCAGTTTATTTAAATAATTTATTATATTTCACACATTTAAATATGTTGTATAATACTACGACCGAACTGTATTGCCGCTTTTTAAATGTGTTTTATTATACACATTCGTCAAATTTACTTTAAGCCATTTTAAAAGCACCAAATATTGAATTACCAATGTTAAGGCTACGTTGGCAAGTTCGCTCAAAACAACGGTTGACCACTGTTATCAATCGGGTAACAGGACAATACCGTCAATATTGTTAATCCCACGTTCTGCCAACCGTCCGTCGCCGATGTTTTGCCAACACTGTACCAATTGTTTTTTTCTGCCTGGGCATTCGTTATGATTAACACTATATTAAAGTAATTAATAAGATATTGTGTTGCTCTTGTGTATTAAAACTTATAGTGTTTTCTTTTCTGGAAACAAGTGTTGCCTTCTTAATGTGCAACATTTTTCAAATTTTGCAATCGCCCCATTAAAATGAAGCATTTTTACAATCAGAATAGCACACAATTTCATCATATATTACATTTATTTAAACAAATCTGTTTTTTAGTGTTGTTAAGGTTCGGGTTCGAATCCCAGCAAACTTTAAAAAATTCAATGTTTTTTTTAATAATTAATTTTTGTTTTTTTAATTATTTAAAAAATTTGGATTTAGCTCCATACACTTTTTTCAATTAAATTTTTTTTTATAATTTTGTTTGTAAGCGTATTTCAGATTAAAAAATTATTAAATACTTACAAAAAGAAAAAATTAAAAAAAATAGCAAAAACAAATAAAAAAAAATCATAAATTAAATTTAACAAAAAAAAAATATATAAAAAAAATGTGATACCAATATGGGTTCGAACTTGGGATCTCTGTGTCAGAAGCCAGCACACTACCACTCTGCTACCAAGGTGAGAGTTTTCTCGTCAAAACTTTGCAATATATACACACGAGATTGATAAACCAAAAAAACAGGGCAACATCCAACCCTGTAAATTTTTTGAGGGTAGAAAGGCATTTTTTGCTTTTATAAGGCAACATTTTCAGAAAGAAACACGGCACCCTCTCAGAGTGTTTACCTTATTTTAGAAAAGAACACAAAAAGGTAATTTGAGGGCAAAGTGCAAAAAAAATGTGACATTTTTGCCAGAAAAGAAAACGCCATTATTGTAGCCTACGGTGCATATAAATCACTCAGTTTCTCAAAGTGCCAGTATCAATATTTTCCAATTCTTACAATATTGCTAGTTTAAATTCTTTAAACGTAGTGTATAGCTTTAACTTGGAAAAGACCTTGGCGGAAAGGATCCCCAGAGGTTGTCAATGGGTGTTTATTTTGGACTTATGCCTGGCCATTCCAATACCGGTATGTTGTGCTCATTAAAAATGTGTTTTTTTGGCTTCGTGAAACGTTGTCTTGGTGAAATGTCCAATTATCTCCATATAGTTCGGCCACAAAGCTATTACATTTTTCTGCAACAAGCCTGAGCATGTATTCTCATTCATTTTAGCAGGTACGAAGCATATTCGTCACTTTCCTCGTGCTCCAATTGCAGCCCATACCATCATGCGGTAGCCATCAGGGCCGTCCAAATTAAGCTTTTTCGCAGCATATTTAATATTTGGTGACGAGAAAAACCTTAATTTGGACGGCCCTGATGGCCACCACAAATATTGGAGAAATCCAAAGCAACGGTTCGGATATGTCCTGTATTTGGATCACGAAGAAAGTCCTGAATATTCTGACTTGTTGGAGAACAATATAATAGATTTTGATGCCGAAATATATGGAGATATTTGGACGTTCAACCAAGGCAACGCTCCCATCCATGTGGCTCGTTTTACAAAAAAACATTTTTAATGAGCACAACATACCGGTATTGGAATGGCCAGGCATAAGTCCAAAACTAAGACCCATTGAAGACCTCTAGGGATCCTTTCCGCCAAGGTATTTTCAAAGTCAACGTTATACACTACGCGTAAAGAATTAAAATTATCAATATTGATAGAATGGAAAAATATTGATACTGGCACTTTGGGAAACTGATTGGGTTATATACCCCGTAGGCTACTAAAAGTTTTAATACACAAGGGCAACGCAATATCTTATTAATTACCTATTTATACACCCAGAAAACAGTTTCAGTTATGCCCACCGAATTTGTTGCAAATGCCCACCGAATTTGTTGCAAAATTATATTTTTAGTCGTGAAAGCAAATATTAAGTTGCCTATTTCCAAATAATATTACGTTCCACAAAATTTTATTGAAATTAAAAAACTTTTATAGTTTTTCTGATATTGAACCATCTGCACAGGAAGGGTCAATCGAACACGGATATGTGCAGGTTTGTGAGATGGTGTCTGAGACCTTGGCTTTGTGATAGGAGACTTAGGTTTCTAGGTGATCGCTTCATTTCGCCTTCCGACATCGCGAATATTTTGCTTAATAGGATAATTGGCTTTATAGGTAGCTTGAATCTGTAGGTAACTTTAGGCAGCACAAAAGACCTACATTGCTCGCGGTGCATAGTGCCTTCTGATCTAATCTAATCTACTGATTGCACCACAATCACTTTTAATTTTCATTACTTTATTTAAACGTTTGAATATTTTATTTTAATTAAAAAAAAACTTTTTGTGTTTGTCTTTTCCGAGTTTTGAACTCGGAAGTTCGGAGTACAAAGCACTACACCGCAAACACTTATAAATGCTGAGTGTTAAATTTGAATTTAAATATTTTGTTCGGAAAACAAACATTGTTTCAATCATTAGTTGCAATCCACAATTCGGTTGGTACTACTGAACCTATAATTTAGCGGCATATTTTATTGCGAACACCGTATTTGCAGTAAGCACTTTTGCTTATCGACAATATTTTTTAAAAAATTAATACCATTTCTCTTGTATTATCACAAAATAAGTGATTGGTTCTACCGTACACAATTAATACCCGGATTTTATTTGAAAAGTTGATTGAAAATACCTAAAATTGAATAAGCGGATTGTTTTTTAGTTTCTTTTCACTCTCTTCAATATCCAATACAGTAGTTTTGCTTTATTAATCGATTATTTGTAGTTCCAAATAGAATAACGTACTATCAAATAAAATTTAATGTTTTCGACCGAATTTTAACTAATCGTTTTACTGGGTGTAGTGTTAATCAAAACGAATATATATGAATTTTCTTTTATGAATATTTAATTATTTTCTATGAAGTATTTACGTATTTTTTTTTTCTGTGCGCCCCGATAGGCTAGTTTATCAGTGCGGGTGTCGTGGGTTCGATTCCCAACAGAGGCACTGGTCTGTTTTCGCTATAGTAGCTAGTGCTCGGTTAGGGTAATAGTATATAATTTGTAATTATATGATTATTAATTAATAAAAAAAAAATATTTTTTTTTTTGCTTAAAAAAATAAAATGTATTTTTTTCATTATTTACAGTCCACATAAAAACATAAGAAAATAAAAAAAAAATTTGTAAAAAAATATTTTTTTTCTTATCTATAACTCAATACACTAATACCCCGGTTTGCGTCGGTAATGGGGACCGAAGGAATGCGACGCAAACCGAAACACTATTTCCCCTACCATTTATACTGAATTTTATTTAATTGGTTGATTTCATTACATTTTAGCTGAAAAAAATTATATTTGGCCAAAAAAAAAATTTGAATTTCAATAAAAAAAGTTTTTTCAATAAAAAAAAACTTTCTTTAATAAAAAAAATATAATTTTTTATTATTTCTGGAAAACAAGCTTTTTCCAAATAAAAATTCATAAATTAAACAAAATATTATGTTTCCACTTACGTGTTTTGAGCAAAACATGTGCTTTGGTGAAAAAACATGTATGACAAAACATGCACAAAACATGTTTTATTTCAAAACACGTTCAAAGCACGTTAAGTAAAAACGTAGTATAACATTAAATAAATTAAAATAAAAATTTAAAATTTATAAAAAGGAATTCATCGTATAAAATTAAAAATTGATTACCATCTGCACAGTTTCATTGGCAATCTTGCTGATTTTTTTAGTGAAATTATCTAAAGTTTGTTGGATTGTAAGAGCTTGTTTTTCTAAATAAATTTGCTTCTAAACTTCGGCAGCATTTCTTGACACTTTTAAACTGCGATCTTCGTCCGGTTCATTATATTGAAAAATATTCATGTGCTGCTTCACATTGTTTGTGTGAATAAAATCAGGTTTTGACAAACATTTTCATATTAATGAAGCAAATCGAAGTATTTGCGACCCAACTTCCAAGCCATGCGACGCAAACTGAAACATAATCGACGCAGCTTCGAAGTCGCGTGCATTTTTAAACTACGCAATTTCGAAACGACGCAAATCGAAGCGACGCAAACCGGGGTATTAGTGTATAATACATTCCACTTATAATTATTTGATAGAGTTATCATCTGAATTTTTACGAACGAAACGCATTATAATTAAATAACAGGGTTATAGCAAATCATATGAAAATATAAATATAATTATTCAACACACACAGAATAAAGTAGTTGGAAATCGGTTGAAAATAAGAAAATCGGTTGAAATACGGAATACTTAATTTTAAATTAAAACGGTTAATTTATTCTTATAGTTAATAATTTTGTAATACAACCAAGAAGCCAATTCTGAATTTAAAAAAAATTGTTATGGTAATAATCGGTACAACAACCGTTCCAAAAACCCAACCGTTCCAATTTGTAGTAACGAAAGATTTTCAATGATCATTAATTAATAAAATGTCAACAAAAAAATTTAGTTATTTTTTGAAAAAAAAAAACATCTAAATCAGCAATGAAAAATCAAGAACATGGAATGAAAGTAATGGTTCAGGTAACTAATATTATAAATATAAGTAAACTTCTAACTTTTTAACAAATGTGAAATGTTTTTTTTATTTAGTTAAACGAAACAAGAGTTTTTTCATGGGATTTCCCGGGAATTCCCGACATTTTTCAATCCCGAAATCCCGTTAAATACTACGGGAATTCTTGGGAACTGTTTTTTTGTAATGTTATCAATAAACATACTTATTTTAAGAGTTTAAATTCAAAATTGCAGACATAGAATTTTCTTGGACTAGTTTTAATGCAATTTGTCACTAAACTAATGAAGCGGTCTACACAAAATGAATTAAAAATTTGCTTAATTTTATGAAAAAGCTTCACTATTTATATGAAACAAATTTTAATGATACTTTTTTATAAGGCGTATGGAATTTTTAATAAATAAAATGAAAGTTTTCAAAAAAATTTATGAAAAACTGCATTAATTTAATGAAAAGTTTAAATGGTATAGCTAAAGTAACACTTCCTAGATTTAATGCAAAAAATTATTGATATGTTACTGATAATTCTCTCAGTCTATACAAAGCTAAAATATTTGAAGAAACCTGATATATTTAATGAAGAAAATGTTTAAAATTTTTATAAAGTTTCTCAAATGAAAATGCAATCTCAAATTCAAAGTCACTCCAATACGAATGACTTAAATCAGTTGTAGGAGTCCCAGCAAAACCACACATTACCAAATCTTGGGTAAAGTAATGTATCGCCATAGGGCTTCATGCATTACTTTACACTTTACTTCACTGATGAATTATACAGGCGATGAGCCTCAAAGTAACTCATTACCTTGTAGGGGGTAAAGTAACTGGTTACTCATATGGTTACATGGTGGGAAAAAGTAATGTGTCTATAAATAGATTTTCATAAAAAAATGCATAACATTTTTTTTTTTTAATTAAATAAATAATTTTTTTTATTAAATAAATAACATGGTCATGCTGGGATTCGAACCTGGGGTCTGTGGTAAATGTAAAATGTAATGAGGTCTCATTACAAGGTAATCCATGAGTGTTCAATTATCGGTAACTCATTACTTCATATTTGGAAAATAATGATACAGGTAAAGAGTACACATTACAAGGTAATGCATTACTTTATCGCACCCATTACCAAAGTTTTGCTGGGGTCCTCATTGGCATCAATCGTACGGATATTATTTGATGCGATAACCTTCTGCAGAAATTATTCGAATGTATTTTTGAAATCGCTATTAGTAAGCATCGACTTTTGGGTAAAACACATTAATCTCAGCCTACTGTTTATTCATTTTTCGGCTGCTATAAGATATCTAATTTAATATTTTTCTCAGCTACTGAGAGATTTGCAATTTCTCTTTTTTTTACTAATAAATATGGATGAGTCTACACTGAGAGAATTACCTTTATTTCAGTAATGCATTTTCTGCATAAACTTGATTAAAATTGTCACTAAACTAAAATTGTCACTCGTCCATTGGAACTTTTCATAGTATCTATGAAACAGTTTTCATTAAAGTCAATGTTTATGAAATGTTTGTAGAATTAATGAAAGTCTTCATTAAACTATTGAAACATTCCAAAAATGAAGCGATTATAGAATTTATGAAACAGTTTCATAAAATTGTTTAATATTAAGAAGTTCTTTGAAATAATAAAACTCTTCATGAATGTTTTAAAAAAAAATACATTGACACTAAGCCAATGAACCTCTTGATTTTTACAACAATTCGCTAGAAGTCCAAAATTAATAATAGATTACATTGAAATAATAAAGCACTTTATAAAATATGTTGAGCAATTGAGAATTAAATCTTAAAACTAAAGTTTGAAATGTATGAAAATTAATGAAATTTTATGAAAAAATATAAAAATTAAGTCTTGGAAATAATTTTATAGCTGAAAGAAAATATTCGTTAAATTTATGAAGAGATAATTTATGAAATTTAATGAAGTTTTTTTTTATGAAACCATAAAATTTTATGAAAAAAAGTTTATGAAAAATTTCTTGGATATACTGAAATTCTTCATTAAATCTACGAAAAAATTAAATTGTTTCATTAATGTCATAAGAAATTGCTAGAGTGTATAAATGGTTTTTCATGAAAATCTCTATTATAAGAATTAAAAATGATGTTGAGAGTCACATTCTGCTAAATTTAGGTGACCTAAATTTTAGAAGAACTAAATTTAAGTTTACAGATGTAAGTAAATTAACTAAGAATTTAGGTTAACCAACAGAATCAATTAATTCTGAGTCAATTGAAAATTTCTGCTAAAAATTTCTTTCCTGATCTGACCAGAGGCAGGTACACATTTATTACCGGGAATAAAGCAGTTAGTATAGATTACTTAGTACACGCTGAAAAAAACACCCTGCTGGAAATACAAATGCTGGTAATATGCTTTTGCTTTGAGAACATTTCCGTTTCCCATGTTTATAATATAACAGGTTTGCTTGCAAACAATAATTATGTTTGCCTGTAAATATATCTATGTTTGGAAGTTGTGAAAAATGTCTACCGGCAAACATATATATGTTTCGGGGGTTTTTTTTTTACTTTCTTGTCATTATGGGTTATAAAAACTTGAAATTTTGTGTGCACCAAATTAATTTTCAACTAAACACTTAGTGCATATTATTAAACTTTCAATTGAAAGTGAGTTTAAAATCGAACAAAAAGCCTAATTTAATTTTTTTGACAATAATTTTTTCTATGGCATTAAGAAAACACAAAAGTTTAAATATGGAATATTTTTTTTTGTCATACAAAATGAACCTAACTATATAATTAAGGGATTTAAAAGTATTTTTATGTTTTTTTTTTTTTATTAAATATAAAATATTCATATATTTTCTCATTTTCTTAATGTTAAAGTGAAAAAAAAAAATAAACACCAAAAATATAGTAAAATGTTTATTTAATCATCATTGCGACCATTCATAACAATCGTTTTATATTCGTTGCTCTTGTGAGCATTAGGAAAGATTAACAGAAGACATGCAAAGTCTTGTCATGGTGCTCGTCTCACTCACTTTTTTCAATTGTATCATGTATTGTTTTATTGAAATGATGTGAATTGACAATAATATGCTCATTTTTTGTGATTGCATTCAAAACCATAAAATAAGGCACTCAACCCGTTCTCTGTTATACGTTTTGTTATTACCTATAAAAATAGTAAATATTTTATTGTCAAAAAAAGCAAACGGAAAAAATAAGAAGCAACATGTGGTTATATTACGAATTTTATTTGTTTAGCCTCCTAAAAATATACAACATTAATAAATATTTAACCCATACACACGCTCTCACACATACAAAATAGTAAAAGGAAGCAATTGTAGTATATTTTGTAAACATTAGAAGCCGGATGTTATTTTATTATTAAAAGCCTAAATGCATGCTTAATTTTTTTCTGTGGTATTTGGTTTGTTTACAATTTGCTAGTGAGAGCATTTGGTTACGCTCAAAAAGCTTTATTTTAAGGTTACCAATTAAATGGAAAATAAGAGCTTTTTTCAAACAGCTGTTTTCCAAATAGCTTTTCTGGATTATTTTCATTTTTAAATACAATGCACGCCTTAATTTACCTTTAGTTGTACGCGAAAATTCATGGCTTAACGTATGATAGAAAAATAAAACGGGAAACGTTTAAACGGGGAGTAGTTGAAAAATAAACAATAAGTTTTAATAAAAAAAAAAAAATTATATTTAAAATGGGTTAATTAATGGCTTAATTTAAAAAAAAAAGAAATTGTTTAATTCAAAAAATATTTAAAAACTTAAAATTTAAAATTTGTTAAAAATAAAAATTATAACTACCAAAAAAAAAAAAAATATAAAAATAAAATTTCAAATAAAATATATATTAATATATCTATTTATAAAATTTAAAAAAATATTTTTAATAATATTAAGTGTTATTTAAACAAAATAAAGTTTATTAAAATAGATTTATAAAAATTAATGTTTCATATAAAATTTTATAAAAAAAAACATAAGAAATAAATTGTTTAACTTAAATTTTAACTTAATATACTAACAAAATAATTTCATAAAAAACGTTTTAATAAATTTTAAAATTTACTTAACTTCAAAGTTTTGTTTTTTATAAGGATTACCATTTGCCATCATTAGCAACAGCAACAACTTTTAAAGTGGAATATTACACACAAGTTTCAATTGCTTTGTTGACAGCCATTACTAAAGTAAGTTTTCAATATTGTAAGAATTACATATTGAGTTGTTTATAAAGAATTTTTTTGTTTGATATTTAATACCCCTCAATTATATGCTTTATTTTCAAAGAATATAATTAACCTTAAAAGTATGCTAACATATTTTTATAATATCTATTTTTTCATAAATTGTAAAGACTGAGATGGAAATAAGTGTAACACGAAAAACTCGTAGCAACTTTCTAGCACATTCATCAATTCTACCAAAGATGACCATTTATTGAACATAAATAAATGAATATTTACAAATTCATTTTAAATTTAAAGAATTTATGATTTTTAAAATTTAGATACAATTTGTGGACATAATCAAAAAAATAATTTTTTAGGAATTTTACTCTATATTCATAGGGGTAGTTTTGATGAAATTGGTCAAAACTTTTATGCTTTATTGTCAATACGTTATAACTGTTTAACAATGAGCCAAATATCTCTTTACTGTTGAAGTACTATGAAATTATTCGATTCAATTATTTTGGCTAACAACGGATATTTTTATTTTGCGCCAGGAATCCTTTGGTTTGTTATAATATCTCTATCCAAGGATCATATACATAATTTGATTACCCTCGTGATGTATTATGGTCCTCTAATCGCTCTGTCTTTAGTTTTGATACTAATTGGTATACATTATCAGATCCACTGAACTTTTTAAAGAAATGTAAATTTTTTTATGCTAAATTGTCATTAATATTTTCTTGTAACATTTAAATATTAAAATTTTCTGTAACATTTAAATATTAAAATTTTTTTTCTTAAGCCTGTTAATTTTTTTTACTGA
>CM037852.1:233023640-233072026 GCA_021234595.1 Delia radicum
TCTTTAAATGTCATTGATTTTTTTAATTTTGTTTGTCAATTTTTAAAAAGTTTTTCCAATTTTTGGAGTATTTTTAAATTTCGAAAATTTTGAAGTTATTTTTTTTTTTAATGTTGATGACTTCTTGTTTCAATTTGGCAGGTTTTTTACAATTTTGTAGACTTTTCCAAGTTTTTCCAATTTCTGGCGATTTTTTTTTTTTTTTTGCAAATTTAAATTAAGTTTTAATAGTATCTACTAAAAATTTGTTTGAAATTAAAAGCAATGTTCAATTAAACTTTTAATAAATATGATTAAAACTTTAGTTGCAGTTGAAATCAATTAAATAGTTACAAATTCTTCTAATTGATACAATAATTTCTTAATAGGATCGAAGTTAATTAAACTTTTAATTGAAACTCGATTTAAGTTTTTCTGTGTAATTATTTATCAATTGAATTCCATAAAGTATGACTGTTTTTATCTTATAATTATTTTAGAAGCTTGATAAATTTTTATGTTACACATACTCAACAAGTAAATACTGAAGAAACACCAATGCCTCGATTTACAAGAGAATTAAAACTTTTCGTAAAAATCTAGGAGTAGGGTACAAGTGGAAGGTTTCGCCACTGGGGCACATATGCCACTCCCCATTTTCGCTGTATTTAAGAGAGTTGTTATATTGTTCCCTTTTATAACTTAAGCAGTTATTGATTATCATCATTCATGTCACAAAAGTTTACACTTGTGCTTCACACGGGGTAGAGAGTAGACATGTTTTTGTGTTTTTTAGGTCGCAACAAAAATAATAGAGTGTTAGCATATTGGGCATAACTTTTTCATTTCGTATATTAAAGCGAAATACACTTTTTGATGTTGAAGCGTTGATATAAATTTATTATAGAGCAATTCCATATGAAAGCGATCACCCTTTTGGACGACCCCTCTCCGATTTTAAAATAAATAGTCTCAATCGATTGCCCAGCAAAAAAATAATGTACCTACATATTTATTTTTTTTTTATAGTGACTGGTTTAGTGGTGGTGTGCACCACTGTCATGTGACAAAATTGAAGAATTCTTCATAAACGACCTCATTGAAAGTTGTTTTAAAAAAAAACTACTAAAGCGATCGCAACGAGTGATAGCTCGTTGGAAAGGCTTTAATTGAAAAATAAAATTTTTCTTGTTAAATAATTAAAAATAATTCAATTATAAAAAATATAAAAACAATGAGAACAAGGTGGTCTCTTAAATGCTCTTCTCCTGTCCAAACAAGGAGTCGGGGCCCATTTTTTATTGCTGATTCTTAAAGCAAAAATTATGAGGAATCCAAAAAAAATAAAATTAGCCAGAAAATTTAGGAGCTTCTGTGGAAAATCGGAAAATTTAATTTTCATGGGAAAATTTAATTTTCATGGGAAAAAATTTAAATTTCTGAGAATAATTAGGAAAATTTTATTTTTCAATTAAAGCCTGATTCAATACCTTTCCAACGAGCTATCACTCGTTGCGATCGCTTTAGTAGTTTTTTTTTTAAACAACTTTCAATGAGGTCCCTTATGAAGAATTCTTCAATTTTGTCACATGACAGTGGTGCACACCACCACTAAACCAGTCACTATAAAAAAAAAAAAAATATGTAGGTACATTATTTTTTGCTGGGCAATCGATTGAGACTATTTATTTTAAAATCGGAGAGGGGTCGTCCAAAAATTTGCCAATTTTGATCGTTTTCATATGGAATTGCTCTATATTAACATGAATTTTTTTAAATTTATTTCTAAAAAGTGTAAAAAAAAATTAAATTATGTGAGCAACTGATCATGGGGCACAATACACCTGGTAGTTTCGTCAGCAAAAATTGGTAGCACTTTAAAAGACGTATACTTTATATTATTTCGTTACATGGTTATATGTGTTGCACGGGTCAGGCGAAATTTTGGTTTAACAAATTCGAAGAAAATAAACTTTTTTGCTTAAATTATAGCTTTTGATATCAATCTTTATGAATATTTCATATAAATCATAAATTCTCCATCAGAATCATTATATTTATAGCTGACAAATGTGCCACATCAACTTGGCGAATTTACCCCATAGATGGGGCAGTTTAGACAATTTGAATTACTTTGGAAATCTTAAAAAGAATTGCAGGGAATAAAGATAATTTATGTTTATAACATGCAAATTGAAGTTAGTATGTGTAAAATTTTTTATAAAAAGTAATTTTTCCAAAAAAAGTGGTGAATGCTCGCCCTTCTACCCCCTTCTTCTACCCTACTGGTATGTGATGAGAAACAATAGTTTTTCAAATCAATAGTCAATACTTATTTAACTGAATCGATTAAAATAATTTCAAACATGCTCTTAATGTTTCTTCCCTTTTAAAATTTTAAGTTTCATTGTAACTAATGAAAATTAATGCCCTGATTCTGTTCGTCCTATCTGCAGACCGAAGGTAATCGAAAATCTTTTTCGGTAAGACGTTTTTATTTTTCCGTCTGAACTACGAGCTTTATTTCAAGAACTTACGTTATTGTAATTTTGTCATATTGTTACGACATTGCCAAAACAAAAAAAAATCATTAATTTTATTTTATTTAATTTTTGGAATTTATTGAATTTTCTTTGTAAAAAACAAATGGAAATAGTTTATAAAAACAAACTAAAGAAGAAGTTTGCCTCAGCTAAATAAAAGCCTTTATAAAAGTTATAATATATTCGATTACACATGATGTCATCGAATAAATTCTATGGGTTTTTCTATGGATACAATTTTTATATACACTAATAGAAAAAAATTAGTAAAAAAATTTGCTAAAACTACTAAAAATTTGTTAAAATGACGTTGCACAAAAAACTGTTGAAATTAGTAGATATTTTATCTAAATATTAGTAAGATAAGAATAACAAAAAAAATATCTGTCGAATCTACAAATTTTTAGTTATATTTGAACTAAATGTTAGTTAATTAAAAGTAACAAATTACTCTGCTAAAATCAGCAACATATTTGCTAAGTAATAGTAGAAAAAAAAAATCATAAAAATATGTGAAATTTTTAAAGTTTTTTTTATATATATTTTTTTATATATTATGATGTGAGTTTTTTATATATAATTTTTTTCATGCAAATGTCTGCTGAAACCAGCAATCTAAAATTTTTAGCAAAAATTTATATATTACAGTTTTCGTTTGCTGTTTTTAGTCTACAAATATCGCATAGAAGTTTTTGCTATTTTTAGCAGACTAAATAGCTAAATTTAACTCGAATATAACTAACATTTTGTTAAGTTAACAGTTTCATTTTTGCTGTTCATGTTTTATTAATACTTAGCAAAACAATTTGCTAATGTTGGCTGTTTTTCTGCGACGTTATTTTTAACTAGATTTCAGCCGCTTTATCTACTATTTATACAGGTTTTTGTTTATGTGTGTACAAATTTTCATATTTTCTGAGTTGTTTTTTATAAAAGAAAAGAAAACTTAAACAATGTTTATAAAAAAAAAATTTATATTTGCGGAGTTTTTCTATATACACTCAAAAAAATAAGTTAGTACAAAAGTTAGTAAAACGTCTTGTAAATCAGGTATACTATTTTTAGCAAATTTTTTTTGCTAAAATCGTGTTTTCCAGCTAAAATTTTTGTTATACTTATTCAGCACTTAACTGTTTTATACTAATGCTTTACTAATATACTAATGTTTTACTAATTAATTTTGCTAAAAAAAATTGTGCTGATAAGCACATTAACAGTGTGGAGGACAACCAGATTGAAAGATATACGCAGAATGAAGCAGATGTCGCGGCATGTCAAGATGTAGTAGATAAGAGGAAAATGATACTAAAAAGTACAACTCTAATAAGACATATTAAATAATCAACCATGGAAGACTTCTGTATCTCTTTTTCATACATAAAACAATTTAAATTTTGCGTTGTTACCGGCTTGTGAAAATAATTGTCTATTAATAAATAAAAGACAAAAGAAAATATTTAAATTTTATATGTATTTCTATAATAAATGTTAATAGATTAATAATCTAGTGTGGTCAAATTGCAAACAAACATATGTATACAGACATGTAGACAGAGTAAAGCGAAAGACAAAGACACACATCTTAGGTAGATTTGTATGGTTCCTTTTTCTTATTGCAAAAAAAAAGGGTTGTTTTTTCGTTTCGTTTGTTTTTGTTTATTTTTTCGTTTCGTTTCTATAATTATCTTCGGCAGTTGCGTCCTTTAAAAGAAAGCATCATTTAGACTACCATTGATGAAAGTAGTTGAAAGAAAATGTTTGTTATGTTATATATATTTATTTCTATATATTTTCAGATATTAAATTAATTCATGACATCAATGTGGGAAAATGAAAATTTCTATATTTCGTAATTATTGTAAATTATTTTTAAAAGAATCACAAAAATATATTTTATGATTTTCAGCAAATATATTAACTAAATTACATTTTTTTACAATTTTTTGCGTTTTTTTCAGTCTACTAAAATTCAGCAAAAAATTTATTAATTTCTACCAAGGCTTTTTTATTTCTAATCTACTAAGTGTTAGCAAAACTTTTGCTGAATCTACTAATTTTGTTGCTAAAAATCAACTCGCTGATTTTCAGCAAAAGATTTTGCTGACATTAGCAATTTTTTTGCTAGCACCCTCCTGACTAAAATTTTGCTGACTCAGCAAAATTTTTTGCTGACTTTACAAACTTTTTTTTTTGAGTGTACAATTTATCATATTTTTAGAATTTTTTGTTCAAAAATACACTCAGATTCTGAGGAATTCTTTCAGTAAATCCCTCAGTTTCTAAAGACATTTTTCAACAGAAAGCAGTTAGATTTTAAAGTACTAATAGATTTGGAATACTTTTCCATAGAAAATCCTTCAAATTCGAAAAACTGTTTGTATAGAAAACCCCTTATGTTCAGGGTTTTGTGCTGACCGTCTAGGGGGAGGCTTTTCCCCTTTTTTGCCACTACCCGAATCAATTTTAAAAACCCGATTTAGTGGACGCCTACGCCGCCGAAAGAGAAACATCCACGCGAAATTTCAAGTTCCTAGTTCGATTACTATAGTTAGGCTGGGTGATGTTGAGTCAGTCAATAACAATTCTATTTATAAGATTCATTATTTTTTATTTTTCAAAAATAAATATCAAAATAACTTCGGATGGCAACGAAATACTTGCAGTCCGTTTTGAAAAGCTCAAATCTTCTATTTGCGTTTTAGTCAATCAAGCATTTTACATTATTATCAAAGACAACAACCCAAGAAAATAGACAACGTACCATACTGAATAACTACAACAGAAATCAATCAAATCAATCAAATTTAAGACGGAAACTGTCTTAGAGAAGTGGGGCATAACAATAATTAGTTCCCTTACACATAGATAGGCACTTCTAATGTTTTCAATTTAAATATATTCAAACAAATGCGTTAAAATGAAATCGTGTAAATCGAGTCAAAGATGTATTACCAATAGAAACCCAAAATCCAATTTTCAATTGCCTTATAAATTGTAAAGTTATCAGCTATTGTCTCTTTTTCGTACATTTTACATGGTTAAAACAGATATATATGAGAATGTTCCCTAATAGCTAACAAGTATTGAATCGGCAGATTTAAATGAAACTTGGATTTAAAATTACAAACATTTTTAATGAAAAAATGTTTAAAATTTAAAAAATCCAGATTTGTTTGTGTCTATATTGCCTATGCTGTGGACCAGGTGTCCATATATTTGAAATATTTAAAATATGGGTTATAAAAGCTCTTTGGGAAAAGTCGTGTCAAAGACGAGCTATTACAAAACTTAAAAAGAGCCCAGACACCCGCTCGATAAAATTAAATAAGCATTATTATATGTTAATTTGAACTCAAACCAACAACAACTTCACATACCAATGTGGTCCCGATCAAAAAAAATGTTATCTAAAATACAAAAAGCATATCCCATTTTATATAGATCGTTATGTGATCTTATCCAAATTACTCTAAAAATTGGAGTACCCAGTCATATTCAATTATATCCCTTAAATAAATTACTAAATTACATAAGGTCAAAATTGGCCTTGAAATTGGGAGATCCAATAATTTGTAATTTACCTAGATCCTAAGATTTCCCATGGGATCTATTTAGATCTGATTGGATCTAATTATATCCAAAAGCATAAGTAATTTTTGGTGGATAGAATAAGATTTTTTGCTTTTTAATTTGATCTACTTAAATCCCTATATTAAATTATTCATTAGGCGTATATCTAATTATTTATGGGGTTATATATAACAATACATAATTATATTTTATGCACATATAATCACATCTCGAATTATATTGATAATCTTGTGTCATATGTGGTATCCAACTTAATTATATCTTATATTACTTGATATCATTTATACATAATTATGTCTTAAGTTGTATTATACATATGTCACCATATGTAAGCATATCTTACATCTCACAAAAAAAATAGACAGTATATATTCTTGTATCTTAAATTAGAATGCTTATATGTCCCAATATATGATTACATATTATTTTATATAAGAAACTGTATTATATATGACAGTAGTTCTATCATATATTATTATGTATAGCATATATGCTTAATGTGTTACTTTATAAAGGTTAATATATAATAATATATCGTTAGATATGATACCACATAAGAAATATATAATACTATATGGTTATCCACGATAGCATATATAATATCATATTACAATATATTTTAAGATAAAAAAAAGGGAAGACAATATATACATTTTTTAACTCGGTTTCAGAAAAATTATTTTGACATCAAGCGCATATATAATTATGTATGTAGATATATATAACAATATACGCATAAAAAATACCCCGAGTAAAAACCTTTACATATAATCATACATTTCTTTATACAAATATATATGTGACTGTGTGCTTTTATATATAAATGCATATGTTTATGTAAGTTTATATAAACTTTGTTGCCCTTAACTTTATTAATACGTAGAATCTGTTTTTGAAATTTGACAAACACCTCCAAAATCTTGAGTTACGGGTAAAAACACAGTTTTTTGTACCTTTATTTACTTATAAGCCTGTAACTTAGTTGAGTATCATCCGATTTAAGCGGATTTATAGAGAAGAAAGTGAGAGCTTTCCAATGGTATATATATTAATAAAGTTAACTTGAGAAAATTGTGTGAATTTCTCCAGCTAACATATTTTTTCGACATTTTTCAAATTTGAGAATGTTTTTACAAAGTATTTTGTAAAGGAACCGTGCTATATATGAATTTATTAACAAAACAAATTTATTTAGGAGTAAAACGCAACTTCGTTTTTAAAAATCCGTTCGAAATTGACTGCGTTATTAACTTTTTATTACAACAAAATTTTTACATAAATGCCTGCATAATGTTTTTCGTGTTCTTTTCATGTCCTTTCTATATATTGAAGCTGTTAGCATGGTGCAGGTATTATTTTATATATATTTTTTTTATGAACACACAAATGGGCACATAATAGAAAATGGTACACAGTGTTCGCCAAACTTTTCTACTTGAGAGCCAGATTTGTCATTTATACCAAACTTTGCATTACGCAAAATTAAAATTTGTTAAATCATTAACGCCCAAATGAAATTTGCTGAAAAGAATTTAGTCAAGACATATTTATATGAGAGTTAAAGGTGTCAAATGCTATAAAGGGAAATCGAATTTAAGAAAATTTAGGCCAACTCCTTAGACATTTTTCGGCTGTTGATCATTTTCTTGTGGCAACTAATTTAATAAAGTTATATAACAATTTTCAAAACAACTCAAAGGCTCCACTTTAGGGAACATGTACAATAAAGTGGACCTAAATTAAAAACTCTCTAAAAGCAAAGAAATTTGTTAGCAAAAAAAGTAAAATTTTAATAAAAATTTATTTTAATTTTGTTTACTAAAACGTTGTATGTATCGTTTAAAGCTGCTTAAGGGCTTGCCATATGTAATGCTGGCTTTTTTAATTGCAATGAACAAACTATATTTTTTGCTGTGAAAAATGTGAAAAAATTGTCCAAAATAGACAAGAACAGTTAAAGTGATGCGTTAACCATTTAAAAAATACTAAAACTTGGTAAAAAATCAAAAAAAAAAAATACAAAAAAATATATCAAAGGACCAAAAATATATCAAGGACACTATGAAAATATAATTTTTCACATTTTTGTTTTATTTATTATATTTTTTTACCGAATCAATTAGTTGTAGTATAATTGTGAATAAAATTCTTACCATTTACAAAACACTCTCATGGGCAATTCTTTTAAAAAATGCTTGTTATTCATTTTTATGTTTACGAAAAATTACACTTTATATTCCCGTGTAAAAAAATATCTTGTGAATTTCCGTATTCTATATAAAATTAGATCCGAAAATGAGACCATCTAATTGTATTATATTATATCTAATGTGATACAACTAGACATTATTTGATACAATTAGGTCTAATATGATGCAATTAGATATAGTTTGATACAATTTTATCCGAATTTTTCCCTCATAGAAACGTATCAAATTATATTTAATGTGATACATTTACATCCAATTAGATACGATTGTATACAAATATATGCAATTATATGTGGCATATGTAATCATATATAGATCGATATGCATTTTTATATATTGCACTATATGAGTGCAATATAAAGAAAGATATATTCATATATTTGTGATATAATTTTACATCATTTTATATGAATATATAATCATATATATCACTATAAATAACTGCATAAAGTAATATAACTTTAACCATTAAAACCGTACGCATTTCAAATTAAAACTTTTTAAAATAGTGATAAAGGAAATTAAACTCGATGACAGTTGACAGTTTTGACATATGCATGCAACAACGAGTACAAAAATAAGAAAAGGTGCATTTTAGGGAACATTCCTTTATAAAATAAATTAAATATGAAGCGTGACACTTTCATATATTTTATATACCAAACATACTCCCATATATTTGATATTAATACGAAATCAAATTTCATTTCATTTAAGATAAATACAATAATATAAAAATTCAAACAGGAGATGATAGATATTGTTTCATCCAATTTATAGATACAAAATCTAGTACCTACTTGAGTTTTTATATTCTTCTTCGTCTTCTTTTGCAATAAATACATTTTATTATTATATAAAGATGAGAGGAGTATTTTGACAAGTGTTATCGTTATTAGATATATTTCGAAAATGTCAATTTAATACATATTTGGAAATTTTTCTTATTAAGCTGTTAGTAGAACTTTCTATTTATTGGTAATTTTGCTGTAGTTTGTTTAGAATAACAAATACGCAATGAGATTTCTTTATTTTAAGAGTTTATAAAAGGTTTGTCCTTAAACTTCCAAGGAAAAATATTATCTTTGGTTTTTAAGTACATAATCGAATTTAGGAATTTGAAAAATATTTAAAATTTTAATAAAAAAAAGATTTCTTTAAGGCACTGTTAAGGTCTTAAAGGCCTTTTTTTTAAGATGACGGAGAATTTGGGGAGTAATACATAGTAAAACACTTTTTTCCGCACAAACGATTTTTTAGATCGTCCAAAGCAGAGAAAAATTGCGATTGGTGTACACTTAAAAAAACGTCTTAGTAAAGTAAACAAAAAATGTTGTTGAGTCTGCAAAATTTAGTCATTGCTAATGTCAGCAAAATTGTTTTATGAAAATCAGCGAGCTACTGCACTGATAGGATTTTCCTTCATACTATTAATGAATGTCTTTCATTAACTTGTATTCATTGGTTGAATGAAACATTTTCATTAAATTAATGAAAAATTCATTGACTGAATGAAATTTTCATTAACTGTATTTGTTTAATCCTTAAAATATGCAATCATTTTTACATAAATATTTTTTGTACAGCAAACAATAAGTTCCATAAAATTTTCACTGGAAGGCGCTTCAACTATTGAAAAAAAATATTTTCCTACAAAAGTCTAAATAAGCACATCCTTTTGGTTTTGTAATTTAGGTCAATTGGTAAGGCGGTGCTGTTTGTATGGTGATGGTTGTGGGTTCAAGTCGTGTTCAGGGAGATAAAAAAACGGAAAAATAAATATAAGATAATAAAAAAGAAAAAATTAACACAAAATAAATATGAAACAAGAAAAAAAATATTTTTTTCAATTATTATTTGATTAATGGAAAATATTTCATTGAGCCAATGAAACTTTCTTTGGGGACTTTTTAATGAAAAATTCATTGTATTAATGAAGGTTTTCAATAATACAATGAACAAAATTCTATCAGTGTGTTAGCAACAAAATTAGTTGACTTAGCAAAAGTTCACTAAGTTCATTAGAAATTAAAAAATCCTTGCTAAAAGTTATTAAAATTTTTCTTGAATATTAGTACACTGAAAAAAATGCAAAAAGTTCTACAAAAATTATATTTTAGTTAAAATGTAGTTGTTGAAAATCAGAAATATTTTTTGCTTATTCTTTTAAAAGTAATTTTACAATGCGTTACAAAATATAAAAATGTTCATACTTCCAAATTGACAACATGGATTAATTAATATCTGAAAATATATAAATATAATTATATATAACATAAACAAAATTATCTTTCAACTACTACCATCAATGGTTGTCAAAATATAAAATATACAATCCTTTTTTGCAGTAAGAAAAAGGAAACATTAAAAATTACCTAAGATGTGTGCCTTTTCTTTCGAGATAGTCTGTCTACAGGAAGGTATATTTGCTTGCAATTTGACCACACTATAATTTATAATAATTTAATTAATAGACAATTACTTTGATAAAGCCAATGACAACACAAAATTAAAGATTTTTTAATCCACATATGTATTAACCTTGATTGGCGTTCTTTTGTATGAAAAACAGATGCAAAAATCTTCCGTGGTTGATTTTTTATGTGTCTTACAAGAGTTGTATGTTGCAGTGTTCTTTTCCTCGTCTCTACAACATATGTCGATGCGACATCTACATGATTCTGAGTATATCTTTCAATCTGGTTGTCGTTCACACTATTAATGTGCTTATCACCACAATTTATTTAGCAAAATGTATTAGTAAAACAATAGTAAATATTAGTAAAACATTAGTTCAAAACAGTTAAATGCTGAATAAGTGAAAACTTAAATTTTAGCTGAAAACACAATTTCAGCAAAAAATTTGCTGAGAAATAGTATACTTGATTTACAGATTTTTTCAAAATCGGAGACTATCGAAAAATTTGTCGATGAAATAAAATGGAATTGATCTAATGTGATAAATTGGGCAAAAGAATTTCATGAAAATTCATGTTTTTTCTCGATAATCTAAAATTGATAGTAGACTAAATATTTATAAGAATCATCAAATCTAGAACAAAATATCATAGATTTTTGGTTACATATTTTATCATGCTTGCTTGCATGCTTTATTTTGTCCTTTTTAAGGCATATTTTTAAATTAATTTTAAGTATTTTTTTTATTTGTTTTTTCTTTATTTTATACATTTTGTAGCACCTTTTTATCATTTCTGCAATCTTCATGCATTTATTAATTAAAATTCATCTTAAAAAATAAAGAACATCATAGAGTGAATATTTGCTCTTAATGTATTTTCAAACTTTTTGTGGAAATTTAATATTTGATATTGCATATCTTAAGGCTTGATATTTAATTTAATTTTAATGGAAATTTAATATTTTTATTGCATATATTAAGGCTTAACATTTATTGCTCAATGTATGAACTTTCTGGACTTATTATTTACCAGGCCAATCAATATGCATTTGTAATTGTTGTCTTAACTCTTAAAATAGACAACAAGGAATTTTCAATATACTCCAATGTTAGCTACAAATTTTTCAGGAAATATTTTTTGTTGCACATTTTAAGGGCTTAAAAGATATTTAAAATTTCATGTTTTTAACAGGCTAACACATTTTTGGTGAGCAAACTATTGTTAGTGGAAAAATGTATAACTCCTAAAACTATACTATAATTTTCATATTTAATTTAACTCCTTAAACTATGGTTTAGATTTTATAAAGTATTAGTATGGTTTTTATATCAATATTAAATTAATTATTGCATTAGCTATTAAACATCAAAAAATATATTAACATCTAGAGAAATAAACACTTTTGCCATAAATATAAATATTTAATATGCATATTTTTTATTCGTTTAATAAATTTAATATTTTAATACAACACTGTTGATAGTAATAACTAATAATGTACATTAGGGCGCCACGAATATGGCACCTTTTCGAATTGGTTGATGGAATACCACTCAATCGATGCGTATTAAAGAGCTAAATATGGGAAAAATAAGTAAAAAAAAAACTATGAAGTGGATCTTCAGTTCCCCACCAGCGATTAAAGTTGCCGGCTTTAGCGCAATTTGATCAAAAAAAAGTTTCGATATTTTTTTCCATAGAGGGCTCAAAAGTTTCGTAAGTTTTACATTTTTAGCTGGAAAACAAATTTTAAATTTTCTGTAGAGTAATTTTGTTTTACCAGAGGATTTTATTTTAATTCAGACCAATTACAATTTCTATGTACAATAGTATAGAAATTGTACTTGCTTAAAACAAAAATATCTTCTGGTAGACCACAATAACTCTACAGAAAATTTTTAAATTTTTTTCTTGTAATACGCCAAAAATTTGAGAAATATTTCGAAAAAAATTCGAAACTTTTTTGGTCAAAATACACTACAATCGGTAACTTCAATCCACTTCAAACATGTTTTACTTATTTTTCCCGTACTTAGCTTTTTAATACGCATCGATTGAGTGGTATTCTTAACTTTTTTTTGTTGTATTCGGGACATCCTAATGTATATATAGAGCGATAGATAATGGCCTTCAAAAATTTAAGTGACTGTCAGTTAAGTAGCTCATGTGATAATAAATATGAAGGAAAATTCGAACACTAGTTATTTTGATGGGAAATTGATTTCAATTAAACACATGCTTTTATATAAAACCAGATAATGGGAAATTTCAATCAATAATTTTGTTGTATTGTTGCTAACAAAAGCAATTTGATAAATAGTTCAATTGTTATTGTGGGAGATCAATAATAATAAAGGCAATTTATGTTTAAATTTGGAAATATGAAAGCATGGAAGATAGTAAATTCAATGCAATGATTAAAATTCATAATTATAAGGCCAACAAAAAGTTATTAAAATTAAATTAAATTTGATAATTTAAAATACGCAGTAAAGAATTTCAGATATTTGATATAAATTAACCCAGAAACTAGAACGGATATATTGAATTTTATGTTGCATATTTTAAGGGCCAAAATATAATTGATGCAAATAGACATAATTATGTTTTAAAATTTTTGAAATTCCTAATAATTGGAAACAAATTTCAGAAAGTATTGCAGTATGCAATTTAGAGCAAAAAAAAAATAAAATCATCCCTAAAATATACTACAAATTTGTATATTATTAAACCCTAAAATTATACAATGGTTTGGTTCGATGAAATTTTCGTATTGTGAGTTTTACAATCATATTTCTATAGTAATATTTTTGAATAGTAATAATTTACTTATATGACCATTATAACCAAATAACGTTACCGCTAAAATTCCGATACCGAAATAAGCAAAATACCTGTTAACGCCTAAAAACCCGTTATCGAAATAACTGAAATACCGTTACCCTAAAATACTGTTACCGAAGTAAACAAAATAGCGTAACCCTTACCGATACATGATTTTTTTTTTTTGTAAGCGTTATCTACGTCCTACGTTTCGTGATCTACGTCCTAAACTCTATCGCAATTGATAGGTCTCTCTCCGATGCATTCTTGTGTTTAACAGCGGTATCTTTGATTTGGACTGGGAACACAAAAGACCCATAAAACAAAGTATATATTTTGACTACAAAATGTAAAGCTTAAAGTTGACTTAAAAAAAATTTCACTTAAAACAAATAATTATTTATGCAATTTGATCCATAATAATTTTAATTTTGACATAAAAAGACGCACTAGGAAATTTACAGAATGCCTTGTATCAGATTTTGCTTAAATTTGAATATGTGATAAAGGATACTTAACTAACGAGCTCGCACAATTCTTTATCGCTCCAATCTTACTACTAAGAGTTAGAAAGGTGGGGCCAACAATGTATCCAGTGTACCTTTTCTAATATTTTTTTTTTTTGTTTTTTTTTCACATTTTTATCCAACGAAACTGTACAAAAATTTGGTTTCAAATTAAAGGTATTTTAAAGATCTATCTAACTTACTATGCCAAAAAAATTTAAAGAGCTACATATATGTTTATTCGTTTTTCCTGGAGTCATTTTAATAGTTGTAATGCTTTTACTTTTCACCAAAAAAAATACCCACTATAAGATTCGAACTTTATTTATTAAACTGCTATTTTTTATCGTAGAAGTCCAAAATTTTGTGTAGTCATGTATTTTAGAAGTTTTTTATATTCCCAATCTTATTTTAAGTCTTATTTTTGACGAAAAGTTTTTAACACTTAAAAAAGGATATTCTGTAAATTTCCTAGTGGGTCTTTTTTTGGTGAAATTGGATCAATTTACACAAAATAATAATTAGTATCAAAAGGGAAAAATTTTTTTTAGATCCATTTAAATGCTTTATAATCTGGAAGTCATAATCTAAATCAAGTTTTATGGGTCCTTTTTTGTCACCCGGCCAATAACGGTTAAAAATTTTTCGAATAATAATTATATATATTATATAATATAATTATATAATTATAGTCTTATCAAGAGTAAGTGATAATTTTCCGAAAATTATGCGAGATGCTATTCTGTAAATTTCCTAGTGGGTCGTTTTTTGGCCAAAAGTGTAAAAATGAACCCTATATGGAACAAGTTACATAAAATAAGCATTTCTGTCAAGTTCAGATTTTTTTTTTATCAATTTAAAAACTATACAAACTGCAGTCAAAATTAAAAGTTCCATGAGTCAGTTTTGTCCCCAGGCCACTAAGGGTTAAACATTATTTAAGTAATAGTAGAATAATTGTAGTCTTTTGATAATAATTGTAATACTAATAATGAGAATAATTGTAAATTTAAGTGATATTCTTTCCGGAAAATTATTCAAACTTTGATGAAAACTTTAAAATTTTGTTAAATTTTTGACAAAATAAGCTATTTTCATAAAATGTCCTGGAAAAATAGTCGCTCCAAATACAAACTCGAATTATCATTTCTCCAAATTAATTTTTTTCTTTAATAACAACTATTCACACCCGGCCAGAAGCAAAGTTCAGTTTGAAAAAAATGATGACAAAAAGTGACTATGCCATCTCTTTGTGGGCGATCTGCCCTTCCAGAAACCGTATCCCATGAAATCTTAGCTGATCCTGTTTCAAAAATATCAACATTTCAATTTCAAGATCCAGAATCTTCGAGTGTTTAAATTTGAGTCTCACTAAAAAGTCCATAATTTTTAAACGACTTAAAATAATTTGATTCTGTGTTGATAGAAAATTCTTCAAGCTTTATTATGCTTTATAATATTGTATGGGTAACTTCCCAAAAAAATTCATAATTTTTGTTCAAGGTGAAAAAATATTTAACTGCAAATTTAATTAACAGAGTTGATATCATTTCCACACCATCCTTGGGATAGAAACCTCAGCGCTTTTTTTTTTAAGTGGTATCTTCAATAGACCTAATCCACTAATAAACAATGTTTTTTATAAATGCTGAGAAGAAAAAGTAACTACCGCGTTTTTTAATCGTGCCGAAAAAGTTGGATCATCGAAAATATTTATCTTGAATCTATCCCAAAATTTGAGAAATTCTCTATGAATAGATTCTCCAGCTTGTTCGGACCATAACCTCAAACCATCATAATTCAAATGTATAAGACCCTGCTCTAAATGATCAAGAATTACATGAATTTTAAGAGTTTGGGAAACATTCGTACTTTGAAAAGATCTACGGAATTCAGTTAAGTGCTTATTTATGTTAGTAATATTGACTATGTTCGTTGTCAGGTAATTGTCAACAATAGTATTCATAGCTTTAAATGATGCAATGAAAGGCTGAATTTTAAATATTCCAACTTCATCATAGATTTCTGGATCCAACAATTTATCCGCTTCTCTTAGAAGTTTTCTGCAAGCGTTCCCTTCAAAAATATCGCCGTGATAGTTTTTCGGAATTTGCTTCAACTTCTTTGGACATAATAGAGCTTTTTCCCGTCCTACAATTGGAACTATGCCATTCCAAAAGAGATGATTGACAAATCCTTGTAAAAGATGGAGTTCAAGTAAAATACATTTCTCAATTACATGGATGTTATCATCTTCGTCGTCATCTTCTTTCACAAATATGGGGGTGATTAACTACACTATGGCATTGTGGAGCATTCTTTTTATCCTTACCAGAATACTTAAATTTTGTATAATCCTGTTTCAAGTGTTTAAAGATCTTTAGCTCTATACTTTGGACATCATGGTTCTGTAATTGATTTAACTTTACAAAGCAATAAGGGCATGGGTATGGTGGCAGTTGTAGTCTGTTGGCCAATAGCAATTTATAAAAGTTTGAAATCCAAAACAAATTTAAATGGTATGTCATTGAGTTGTGTTAAATCCACTACAACATAATAGTATAAGAATATGTTAGCCGAGGTGTCTATACCAAGGATGGTGTGCAAATGATATCAACTCTGCTAATTAAACTTGCAGTTAAATATTTTTTCACCTTGAACAAAAATTATGAATTTTTTCGGGAAGTTACCCATACAATATTATAAAGCATAATAAAGCTTGAAGAATTTTCTATCAACACAGAATCAAATTATTTTAAGTCGTTTAAAAATTATGGTTTTTCTAGTAAGACTCAAATTTGAAAACTCGAAGATTCTGGCTTTGAAATTGAAATGTTTATATTTCTGAAACAGGATCAGCTAGGATTTCACGGAATACTGTTTCTGGAATTGCAGATCGCTCAAAAAACGATGGAATAGTAACTTTTTGTAGTCATTTTTTTCAAACTGAACTTTGCTTCTGGCTGGTTGTGTATTATATTATAAAAATCTGCAAATTAGCATTTTCAAAAATCTGTAAAATTAATTTTAAAAAAGACGTTTCTGCATTTTTATCAAATTCATGGGTCATTTTGGATTCCTGTCTAAAGTGGGTTATTGATATCCGATGAAGTCAAAATTCCATATCTGATTAATATTAAGTATATTAAATGAGTAAATGAAATAAAAAGTAAATTTTTTTTAAATTTAAATGTATTGGAATTTTTTGTAATAATACACTATTTTCCAAAATGGGCCATTTTTGGTCGTCTCGCAGCATGTGTTAACGTTTTCCAAAAAAAAAAAAATTGTAATAAAACTGCGGGGGAGGGTGTAATGACAAATCTATAACGTCATAATTTTTGATATGTTTAAGATAAATGATTAACGCTAATGGATTTTGAAAATGCAGTGTCGAAAATTTTTGAAAATCATCACATATTTTTCATAACCTTGAAATTAATTATAAACAGAAATGGTATTTATATGTACAACTGAAGTATCCCTATTCAAAAAAAACAAAAATATTATTTTTTAATTACAATTAATGTTTGTAAACATTTTTATTTAATTAAAGCAAAAAATAAATGAAGTAAAATAACTTACCATAACAACAACAATAAACAAATGGCCCTAAAACATGCTCTTCATTTGTACCGTCATTCAATAAAAAGTTACCTTAACTATATAACAAAGACACCCTCAAACATATATGAACCACTTATTTTGTAAGTGGTATGTGTCCATTTTCAAAACAATTTAGATAATGATGAGTTTTTATAGTATTTAATAGTCACTGCACAAACATATAATGATTGAAATGCAAAATACAATCAAAAATTACATTTGCATTATGAATGCATGTTCACAAAAAAGTGGTTATTTTTTAATTACAAATTATAAATAAAAAATTTCATCTTTTATGTGCTTTTGAAATCTTTGAAATAGTCCATGTAGTTTGAGAAATATGGCTCTTAAAAGTTTACTACTTTAGCATTTATTTTATTTTTTATAAAATTAAAAACGTGAATAAAAACGTGACTTTACACAATTTTAAGGAGATGAAAACGATAGTGAGTAAGAGATATCCTAGAGTACACGTTTGCCAAATTTTAATATAACCAAAGGGCTGGATGTCAAAAAATTACCGTTTTCGAACGTTATTTCATGGAATGAACGATATATAGAAAAAGTACCATAACTTTGTCAATTTTCAACTAATTTTAACAAATGAAGGCTAATTATACTCATGAAAACACTAACTTTAACAATATTGTTGTTTCAAAAGAATATTAAAAAAAAACTTTCGCTGAAACTGAAAAAGTTAAAAAAAGGAAATTGAAATTGTTTTTAACAAAATCTCTACATATTTATATTATTCTTTTTAAAAAGAGAAGCAACACTCAGGAAATTCATCCAATTAATTAATGTGTTGCTTTCTTTGGAAAGGGGATAGTGGAGAGATGAAAGGTGGTGAAAGATGAAGGGCTTCAAACATGGCAGCACTATAATTGCGCGAGATGATAAGTCTTAGAACAATTGTTGCTCGCCACCTGATGTAGAGTTGCCGAATTTATTGAAGCTTTTTGTTTCATAGCCCTGATTCGTTATTTTACTTCGGTGGGGTTAAGTGCTATGGGAACACCGAAGGTGGGCTGTAGCGATACATATAAGTGATAGAAAACTCATACATATTATTTTTCTAAATTGATGTTGTCGTCACCGGGAATCGAACCCGGGACCATCCGTGTAACAGTCCAACGCGCTAACCATTACACCACAACGCCCAACAGTGCAACAGTTTTTGAAAAGTTTTTACTTTGTAAGTTTCATAAGTCTATTATATGCTGAAGACATGTAGTTTTCCGCAATAAATAAGTATTTTTATAACTTATTTTGATGTCCTCTGTTTTGTTTGTATCAAAACAAAGCAAAGTATTCAAAAACATAGACATGCAAACCTATTTGTATTTCCATTAAAAACAAATGGACTTATAACACTTTCAAAATAAATAGTTCATATAGATATTCAATGTTTAAGGGTCTTCAATTAAACACAGTAAACAAGACACGCCCATGCAATTATTTGAGTACCTTGCCAAATGTATGTAAACTGTATGGGTCAATCGAAATTAATTGTGTCCATATTTAATGCCCAAAATCACTGTAATCTAGTCTAATTGTAGTAAAAGAACATAAATTTGAATTTACTATTCCGCATGTATTAATTTGATATACTGCTTGCTGCTGTGTAAATCATCTAACTTGAATACAAACTTTTGAAAAAAATATCAGGGATGGCAGGCAATACCGCTAAGATACCGTTATCGATTCAAAACCCTTTCCACTGACTATCGTTATCCCTAAAATACCGTTACTGAAATAATTTAAATACCGTTATCCGTAAAATACCGTTACCGATATAACTAAAATACCAATATAATTAAAATACCGTTAGCGAAATAACTAAAATACCAGTATCGCTAAAACACCGTTACCGAAATAATCTGACAAAATCAGAAAATAGCTGTAAATACACACAGAGCAACAAAATGCTAATCGAAAAGTGGTTTTTTTTGGTAACAACTTATAAATTCAGTTAGTATAACGATATTTACACTAGATTTCTAAATATTTTGAGCGTTGCAATTACAATTGTGTTGAATTAACCGAACTTTGTTGTTAAAACTAATGTTCAATTGTACCATACGACTGAAATTCGTAATAGCCGAATTTGAGTTGTAGTAACTGAATTTCAG
The DNA here is from genome assembly GCA_021234595.1 of Delia radicum. NCBI lineage: Eukaryota > Metazoa > Arthropoda > Insecta > Diptera > Anthomyiidae > Delia > Delia radicum. Next base: position 233,043,451 of record CM037852.1, read on the forward strand.
TCGGCAAATAGCTAAATTTTGATCCGTGTGTAGATATATATTTTCCCAAAATGAGGCTAAAATTATCGATGTGCACTGACATTACCTGAATAACTTAAATAACGTCATCCTTAAAATACCGTTACCCAAATAACTGACAACCCGTTATCCTTAAAGTAAAATAACGCTAACGATATAAAACCGTCACCGAAATAACTGAAATATCGTTACCCATAAAATACCGTTACCGAAATAAACGAAAATAGCGTTACCCTTATCGATACCCGCATCGAATCGGTTACCATCCATGGAAAATACTATTGAATTCTACTAAAATGTTTTTTAGTTTATATTCAATTTCATTTGTTAACCCTGCAGTACTATCGTCTATTCAACTTACGCCATTACCATCGTTGGGTGTAACGCCCCTACTTATTAGTATCTGTCAGTAAAATTCAGTTATGAAAATAATATTTTTTTTCAATAATGATCTCCAAAATACAGAAAAAAAAATTAATATTATAAGTTTGGCAATTCATTTATTTTAAATAATATTTTGTTAATGTACATCTCTCTTGAAAAAATCAAAAGTCGGCATTATGGGTGGATTCCACCCAGACGATAGTACTGCAGGGTTAATTTAAGTTTAAAATTAAACAAACAGTGCGTATTAGGTCGTGTCGATTTGTATGGAGGCAAAAAAATCGCTCAACGTTCAAGAAAAATCGTATTCTAGGGATCAAAATAAGAAACTTTGCCGAAGGAACCATACCTCTAAGACGAATTCTGATGTTCCGACTTTTGACCCGTAGGGTGAAATTTTGAAAAATCCCACTTTGACCCATTTAGAGTGCCCCAATCGAATCCAACCCAATCGAATATATTTATACTCTATTTTTGCCGGAGAGGAAATAGAGACCCTAATCTTGGAAAGACTCCTCCTACTTTCTGAAATATCTCTATCCCGAGATTTGTACATTTTGCTAAAAAAACACGGCTAAAAAGGCCCTCTTTCAACTTAAATTTTAACCACTAGAATGATGATTTATGCATTAATCTGCTAGCGCGTCTCCCGGAAAAGAAGTATCTCCCATAATCTTGGAGAGATTACTCCTACTTTCTGAAATATCAAAGTGGGCTTTTTCAAAATTTGACCCTACGGGTCAAAAGTCGGGACATCAGAATTCGTTTTAGAGGTATGGTTCCTTCGGCAAAGTTTCTTATTTTGATCCCTAGAATACGATTTTCCTTGAACGTTAAGCGATTTTTAAATCGACCCGCCCTAGTGCGTATACATTATATTTAAATTATGATTGCATATAAAGTATACGCCACCTACTCACTATATTAGCCAACCAACTGTTTTCAACTCAGTACATTTAAACGGCTATACATATTTATTTACCGGATAAAGATTATAAAAAAAATCCTCAAATAATTCAACATCTTCACTGCAATAGTAAATTAAAAAAATAAAGGATTGAAAAGTCCTCGAACAATTTAATATACACAGAGAAAAATTTTGCTATTTGCCAACTGAAATTCAGTTACTATGACTCAAATTCGTTTATTACGAGTTTTAGTCGGTTGATAGAACTGAACATTAGTTTCCACAACAAAGTTCGGTTAATTAAACTGAATCTTAGTTGGAACACCTGAAATTTTCAAAAATCTAATGTAAAATCGTTGTACTAACTGAACTTATAAGTTGTTACCATTAAAATACACTTTTCAATTCGGTTGGCACTTTATTTCTCTGTGTGTATATATGACGAACTTCTATAATTGTCGTACTTTGAGATAAAAAATTTAATTATTTTTTTTTTGTATGACATTGATACAATTTTGTGTATATAAACGAATGTCTTAATTTTTGTACTAAAAATACGTAAAATTATTTTGTCGGTTCTATTTTTTCATATATTTAGTTAGAATATTGTTCTACCTCAAGTTCAAAAATCTAATATAATATTATTGTCATATTAGATTTTATTTGTTGCTTTTCCAAATATTGTAGACAACGGAAATTTGGGTGATGCCAATGAAACAATTGCATTGCATTGGAAAAGCAGCAAATAAAATCAATATGACTTAATCAAGAACAATATTCTAACTAAATATATGAAAATATAGAAAATCCAAAAAAAACAATTTTTATATTTTTAATACAAAAATTTAAGAATTTTTGAACAATTAGCATACCAAAAAAGCTAACTTCTCAGCAGATCTATAAAACTATTTATTTCGCTTATTATTGTAAAAATAAACAATGTACCTGTCATAAGACGGTTTAAATATACTTACTAATTTATACCTATGCAATAAATTTCATATTTTGCACTGGCTGCTAATTTTTTTAAGATATCATATTTTAGTATATCAAAAATTAAATATTTCTTCAGAGTTCGCACGATTTTTTCAGAGTTAGTACGAAATTTTTGAAAAAGTTTAATATTTCACCAAAAAAATAAGTAAATTCAGTAAAAGTTTTGCTGAATTTAGCAATTTTTTTGCAAGGATCCTCTCAGCAAAAATGTTGCTGTCTTTTCTGACTTTTTTTAGTGTATATTTTACAATTGACAGTAATTGCTCTGGTGTGCATATTCTTCAAAAATATATAATAAATAAATATAAATTTTTGAAAGTCTAATTTTTAATATACACAGAAAAAACTAAAAACGGGTTTCAATTACAAAAAATATTGAATCAATTAATATTTTCATTGATTTTGCACCTATCACAGCAATGATAATATCAATATTGAAAATTAAAGAGAAAAAAAAGTTATAAATAACTTCTACAAAAAAACAATATGATACTCACAAAAAACTGTGTGTGAACGATACGTTGGTATGTGTGTTTTTGTTAATGCTGCGTCTGTTTGCATGTTTGTGTGTATGCTTGCCTTGTTTGTAAACTTCAAATGCATTTGGTATTTTATACTGCAAATTTTTTATTTAATCAAACAGTGTATGAAAAAATAATTTGAGAACTACGTCTAAACTATAAAATGTATTTATATATTTAAAAGTTAATTAAATTAGTAATTGATTCAATTAAATATTTGTTTAGAAAACAAATTTAATTCAAATCAAATCTTTAATTAGATATTTTAGGTTGATAATTTTTTCTGTGCAGGCTCTAGTTATATATTACCATTTTTTTGGAACCAACTATGTACTAAATTAAAATGACCATATCTCGAAAACTAGATTCGTGTTCAGCATACCAAATGTAGTAAGACATGAGGTATTTTTATAATAATTTTTTTTTTTTTTTTAATTTTGGAATTTTACAATGGGAGTTAGCATTGATTTTCACCAAAAGAAACAAAATTAGTAATAATAATGCAACTTGTTTGCAACATTCAAATAGTAAAGGGTGTTTTTTATTGAATAAATGGAATAAAACAAAGATGAATTTTTTAACCGACATGAAATTTACTTTATTCGAAAGATAATCTTCTGGCATTATAATTTAAATATGACTGCTGGCATATGACCGCCACGGCTGGCTCGAACGTAGTCTAATATGGAGGTCCAATTTTCGATGACTTTTTCCAACATTTGTGGCCGTATATTGGCAATAACAGGGCGAATGTTGTCCTCCAAGTGGTCAATTGCTTCGGGCTTATCTCCACAGAAAATAGTAAAACAGCGTTAAATCGCACAATCTTGGAGGCTAGATTAGATTAGATCAGAAGGCTCTATGCACCGATTCAAGCTACCACTATGCACCGCGACCAATGTAGGTCTTTTGTGCTGCCTAAAGTTACCTACAGATTCAAGCTACATATAAAGCCAATTATTCTATTAGGCAAAATGTTCGCGATGTCGGAAGGCGAAATGAAGCGATCACCTAGAAACCTAAGTCTTCTATCACAAAGCCTGGGACATTCGCAGAGAACATGCTCCGAGGTCTCAGACACCATCTCACAAAACCTACACATATCCGTGTCCGATTGACCCTTCCTGTGCAGATGGTATCTGAGATTACAGTGTCCAGTTAAGTACGACGCCAGGGTCCTCAAACCCCCCCTTTCAAGCGACAAGAGTCGCCTCGACCCCCTACTGGAAAAAGAGATCAATCTCTTAGCCTGGCGCTGACCAGGAGAGTTTTCCCAGTAACCAGAGAATTCAGACTCTCTAAATGCCCTGAGCCTTTCCCTAACATACCCCGCAGGTATTCCACAGAATGGTTCAGGAACAATAAAGGGCCTTCGGGCCCCGCGGTTGGCAAGACAATCTGCCCTCTCGTTGCCCTCATGACCAGGAATCCACCTCAAGGTTAGAGAGTTGCCCCTACCGAGCCTTTTGGAGTCTGAATGCATTCCATGACCAACCCAGACGACACCTTATAAGCCATTGAGGCCTTCAGTGCAGCCTGACTGTCAGAAAGAATGTTGATGCGAGATCTGAGCGTTCCCCATCGCAGGCATTCCCCTGCACAGACACAGAATCTTGGAGGCTAATTCACTGGTCCGAGACGTGAAACTATGCGGTTACCAAACGTCTCCTTCAATAAATCAATTGTGTCAAGAGCTGTGTGACATGTTGCGCCGACTTGTTGAAAACCACAGCTCCTGCACATCATGGTTGTTCAATTGATGAACAAAAAAGTCAGTAATCGATGGCTCTGTAGCGGTCACCATTGACTGTAACGTTCTGACCAGCATCGTTTTTAGAGAAGTACGGACCAATGGTTCCACCAGCCCATAAAACACTCCAAACAGTCAATTTTTCTGGATGTAACTGTGTCTCAACATACACTTGGGGATTATCATCACTCCAAGTACGGCAGTTTTGTTTTTTAAACGTATCCATTTAACGAAAAGTGAGCATCATCGCTAAACAAAATTCGTAAAATTCGTGCGCAATACGTATTTCGAACAGAACCATGATTTTCAAAATAAATTTGCACAATTTGGAAGCGTTGTTCAGGCGTCAGTCTATTCATGTTGAAATGCCAAACGAAACAAAACATAAAGTTAAAAAAGTGTTGCCAACTTAAAGTTATATACCTGTATAATAATAAACTTTATAAACTATGCTTTTTAATTTAATGTAGTACCATTTTCGAAAGGTGCGATAAAATTCGCAATACCTAAAGTTAAAATTTCTCATTTTGTACAAATTAGTTACTAAAAAATCCGAAATTTGAATGTCTACCTTCAGTAACATCAAAGTTTACTTAATTTTTAAAAAAAAAATCGCGAACTTCTTTTTCAGTTTACGAAAAACATGGCTTAAACTCAAAATTTGTGACTTATTTTTACACCTTTAATATATGGAGTCTGAGGTAAATCTTAATCAATAAAATTCAGATAAAAACATTCCGATATGTTTAACACTTGTCTTTTAATCAATACCAATAAAGTTCTAGTTAATGGAAGGGCGTTTTCTTAAAAAATAACGATTTTAAATTGTGCATATTCAAAAATTTAGTTTTTACTTTCGCCATAGTAAATACATAAAAAAATAAATTTAAAATCAAATGGCAAAAATTTTCAACTTCAGATTGAATTTTCTAAAAAATGTTGATATAAAAGCGATGGTTTTTTCGCTGAAACGTGCAAACATTTTGAAAATTCGATGAAGACATTCTATAATATACACAAAAAAGAAAAATAATTGAAATATCCTACATCCTTCATGCAATTGCAGTTAATTGATATGGCTTTAAATGCTCAAAGTCCATACTTTAGAACCATATTAAAAGTAATTCGTAGTTTTTTCAGGCATATGAATTAATAAGAAATTTTTAAGAAATCGCATGTCCCATGTATTTTTTGTGTCTAACTCTGTTATCAAAATATACAAACTTCATTAAGATCTGAAATTTTATTCAGTAAGCGGTTAAGGTAGGAATCTGAAACTTGAAATTTAAAATTCCTCTACATGAGGTTAATCAAATCTCTTGAAAGATAAATTTTTTGGGAAAAATAATAAAATTTTTTTCTAAATATATTTCGATGTATAAAACTGCCGGTAACAAAGTATCGGACTTTTAAGCTCGTACATAAAAAAGCTAAAGCTTAAAGACTATACATATCGAATGACCCGACATGTCTTTTCAAAAATATTTTATAAAAAATAAAAATGTAGTTTATGGAGGAGAAAGTTGGGGTACTGTGTAAAATATTTTGGTGAGTAGAAGAAAAATATCTATTGCTCGTATGTTTTTTCCTTTCTAAAACAAAATTATTGCTTGTTTTTACCTATTTGCAATATAATGCCGTATTGCTAAGACAACTTTCAAAATAAGTTGTATTAATGTAACTGAAAATTCTCCTGCTAATTGTATAATTTTTAATTAATTTTACTATTCCGAGCATATGTTTTTTTGTTAAATTTCTGGGAAATGTTGTTATTTGTTTCTTTTTTCAATTATTTTCTGCTACTGATTTTTATTACAAGAAAAAAATCTTAATTAGTATTTAATGGAAAATTTACAAAAATGTACTTCAATCTTTTTTCAGCATTAAATAATATTAAAAATTAGGCAGCTTCTTATAAGAAAAACTGACGAATTTTGCCCGGGACAACCATGTGTTAGATTAACAATCATAAACAAAAATTCTCTAATTTTTTCAAAATTTTCCAAAAAACAATTTAGGGGTCACTACCAGACTTTGAAAATTTTCCCGATTTTCAAAAAGAAAATATTTTCATAAAAATTGATTGGTTAAAAACAGCAAAAAAAAATAATATTTTATTTGTTTTGTATTACATTTAATCACAAATCCCCAGGAAAATAATAATTAGTTTTTATAAGTTTATTAACCCTGAACCACAATCAGGCGCGGATCTAGGAAAATGTTTTGAGGAGGAAGTTAGAGTAGTTTTGGGTAAATTTTTTAATATTTTGCACATTTTTGCACTGAAAAATTTTATTTTCGGCGTAGGAACTGTTCCATTTTCCCTCCCCCTGGATCCGTGCCTGACCACACTAGTAATGTCTAAAATTTTGATTTATTTTCAAAGTTGCAATTATAAATAAAAAATTTAAAAACATTTAAAAATTGCAAATATTTAAAAAAATTCGTCTCTTCTTTTAACATACCATGAATTAAAAAAAAATAATAATATTTTAATTTTGGCGGATTTGTAGGAAAGTCAGTACTTTTTGATAAAAAAAAAAACATTTAAAAAATATATTGTTTTTTTTTATTTTATTAATTAATAATCCTGCACATCATGGTTGTTTAATTGATGAACAAAAAAGTCAGTAATCATGGCTCTGTAGCGGTCACCATTGACTGTAACAATTTAGGGGTCACTACCAGACTTTGAAAATTTTCCCGATTTTCAAAAGAACATATTTTCATAAAAATTGTTTGGTTAAAAACAGCAAAAAAAAAATAATATTTTATTTGTTTTGTATTACATTTAACCCCAAATACCCAGAAAAAAAATAATTAGTTTTTATAAGTTTATTAACCCTAAACCACACTCAGACGCGGATCCAGAAAAATGTTTTGAGGAGGGAAGTTAGAGTAGTTTTAAATAAATTTTTTAATATTTTGCGCATTTTTGTACTGAAAAGTTTTATTTTTGGCGTAGGAACTGTTCCATTTTCCCTCCCCCTGGATCCGTGCCTGACCACACTAGTAATGTCTAAAATTTTGAGTTATTTTCAAAGTTGCAATTATAAATAAAAAATTTAAAAACATTTAAAAATTGCAAATATTTAAAAATATTCGTCTCTTCTTTAAACATACCATGAATTAAAAAAAATAATAATATTAAAGGGAGCCCACAATCCGCTTACTGTGTGGACCGATTTAATTTTGGCAGGATTTGTAGGAAAGTCAGTACTTTTTGATAAAATAAAAAAAAACATTTAAAAAATATATTTTTTTTTTTTATTTTATTAATTAATAATCATATAATTACAAGTTATATACTATTACCCTAAACCGACCACTAGCAACTATGGCTTTCGGCGCGTTGTAGCGAAAACAGACCAGTGCCTCTGGTGGGAATCGAACCCACGACCCCTGCACTGATAAGCCAGCACGCTACCAACTAGCCTACCGGAGCGCACAAAAAAAAATATATATATTTTTTTGGTGCAAGAAACTAATTTTACATTATAAATTGAAGGGCTTATTGTAAAACCTTGATAAGCCACATTTTATTTTTAGTTTGTTTTTGCCTTTTAAATGTTAAAAATATGCAAAAAAATAAGACTTTTGCACGGCGTTTATACTCTACACTGATAGAATTTTCCTTCATAGTATTAATGAAACGATTTCATTAAAAACTTGATAAGCCACATTTTATTTTTAGTTTGTTTTTGCCTTTTAAAGGCTAAAAAGATGCGAAAAAATACGACTTTTGCTAGGCGTTTTTACTTTACACTGATAGAATTTTCCTTCATAGTATTAATGAAACGATTTCATTAAAATCGATTCATTGGTTTAATGAAAAATTTCATAAACTGGATTAAAATTCATTAATATTGGTGTTTTTTTCATTAACATTTTGTATGATTTTTTCATAATTTCATAAAAAAAATTCATTAAATCAATGAAAAATTTTCAACTTTTTTTCAATTAAAATTTTGACTTGCAATAAGAAAAAAAAAATTTTTTTTGTACTATCATTTTGAAATAAAAAAAAACTGAAAAATTTCATTTAAACAGAATTAACCAAAACTTTGATATAAATAAATTTTTTTTATTAAATTTGCCTAGAGCTAACAGTTTTTGACGAATTTGAATAGTTGGTCACTAAATTCCAGGGAACAGATTCTCTAAGAAAAACTATATAGTTTTGTTTAAAACGAGACCTAAATTGTTATCGTTTTGACGATGTTACACACAAAACTTTATGCTAAGCGATAATAAATTTTTGTTTTTTAACATCATTGTTAACAATATTTAACCTTCAAGTTTGTTATAATTTTTATTAAAAATAAAAATTATGTTTTTTTCGACCTTTAATTGTGCAATGAAAATGAAAATTATTCAAGTTCGAGGCCATACTCTATATTTCTTCATTAGGATATTGTCCTAACAAATAATCTATAGAGTTTTTTGTTCTCAAATTTATTATTTGACCCTTTCAGGAATGTGTTGATAGATCTATTTCGGGAATTTTCTAGGTTCCCATCATCAGAACACGTTTTGAAAGCGGTAACAATCCCATGCCAAACATCAACCATACATATGAACTAGTTTACTCACTACATGAGAACTAATATACATATGAGTTTGAAGTTAAAGATTATAACCATTGATCAAAAAATAAATTGAAAACTTGTTTGATGTGCAAGATCCACCTCTGGTGGATATTCAATACACGTTTTTTTGTTTCTCTCCTCTTTTTATATTTTGTTTAGTTTGTAAACAAACCATGGGAAGTAAACTTGGCGGAGTATGGCCTCGAACTTGAATAATTTTCATTTTCAATATTTAACATTTTTATCTAATATGGTCGTAATTTAACTACAAAAAGTGGACTATAACCGTCGGTCGTTCTACAGAATTCCAAGCCAGATCGATAAAAAATTACATATTTTGTACCGACATATAAGAAAATATGTCATCTTTTGACACAAATTATAAAAAATGTAAAGAAAGGTTGAACAATTTTGTAAAAATAAAACAATAAAAACAGAAATAAATTAAAATTGTTTTTTTTTTAGTTCAGCTTTTAATATTTTACTGCCTGTTAATTATATTTCAACGATTTTTTTAATCATTAAAGTTCTTAATACACATAATTTAAAAAAATACAATAATTAAAATATTTCTTTTTTATGGATAAAAAAATTTTATTTTCAAAATTTGTAATTTTCGTTCTGAAATCTAATCGGCTACTTTTCAAATTTGATCTTTTTCGAATTCGTCAAAAATTTTGAGCTTTAGCAACGATCAGGCTAGGATTAATGAAAAAAAATTCATATACTTTATGATATTTTCATTGGGTCAATGAAACTATTCATAAAAATTAATTTAATGAAACACATTTCATTGACTGAATGAAACGTTTCTTTGGGGACTTTTTTATGAAAAAATTCATTGGATTAATGAAGGAATTCATTAATACTACTTACAAATTTCTATCAGTGTAGGTACTTGCAATAAGCGCATTAAGTAAGATCAATTAATGTCTAGAAAACATCGAAAATCCATAAAACAATAAATGTGGCTTATCATGTTTTTACAATAAGCCCTTCAATTGTTTAATTAAATCAAAATTAACTTAGTTCCGAAATATTATATACTTGTCGCGTCGTTAACCCATGTTTACCGAAGGTCAAACTTGTCCCATAAAATAAAATTGATGGTTACAACTGACTTTTGTTTAAATTAACCAACCGAAAATAAGTTTAGTTTTTAATTAAGTAAAATTTTAAGTATAATAAATCATTAGTATTAAAAAATATTAACCCTTGTAGACCGGAGGCCGAAAAAGTCCCGACAAATCCAAAACGGAATTTGTACATGAGGTGATTTTGAAGATGAGCACTTTTTGGCAAGTATTAGGATTCAAATAGAGAAAAGAGTGGATAATATTATAAAAATTTACGTTTTTTGCCTTATGTCTACAACACTTTGTACTTTTTTATTATTTTAAAATATTAAGTTATAACATTCAAGTTTATTTTATGTAACATTTTTTGTGCTACTAAAAACATTTGTTAACAATGCACCAAATATTTACCACCATATTCATAACAATATTAAATAGCATTTCAAATACATTTTAGTTCAAACACAAAATTTTGCTATAAAATTGTATTCATAAACGAATATTAATTTTTACACAAGGTTTAAAATAGGTTTTTTAGGCTAATATTCGTTTATGAATACAATTTTAAAGCTTAAAATATGTTTCAATTAAATTGTATTTGAAATCTAAATTAAGATTTTTTATGAATACGGGCGTTAATGTTTAGCAACTGAATTATTATGATCATATAAAATAATTAACATTGCGAAATTTCTTTCTTTTATAAATGTTTTTCCCATAATATGCTCACCATTGCCATACTTTTAAACACTTATTTGTCCAAAAATTTTAAAAATACACTACGATGGCCTCGAGTTGCAACTATAAGTATGTACCCTCAAAAAAGTTTTTGGTTTTTATCCATAAACAGCTGAATAATACCTATCGTTTGATTACGGGACGAAATTCGCAATTTTTTAAATTTCAGGCTAATGTACAGCCATCAGACTTAAAATGCGGCAATATATAGTTTTATCCAAAAGAAGATCTACATTTTTCTGATATGGAATGATATATAACTATGAAAAGGTCAGGATATCGTTTTATTCAAAATGAAATACATTTTTTTGAGTATTACACTCTATGTATTTTAACTGTATGTGTAATATATAATATAAGATGTAATTATACAAAATTTTTATATATAAACATACATAAGTATATCTATTCGCATATAATGCATCATTACTTTTTATAAAAAATACTGACTTTCCAACAAATCCGTCAAAATTAAATCGGTCTACACTGATAGAAATTTGTGCGTAGTATTAATGAATTCCTTCATTAATCCAATGAATTTTTTCATAAAAAAGTCCCCAAAGTAACGTTTCATTGAGTCAATGAAAGGTGTTTCATTAGATCAATTTTAATGAATAGTTTCATTAACCCAATGAAAATTTCATAAATTATATGAAATTTCTTTCATTAATCTTAGCCTATTCGTTATGAAAGTTTCACTGTGTTTAATGAATAAAATTCTAAGTTTGTATGAAATATTTTCGTTGATATTTAATAATTTGCACTTTTTATGATTATTTTAGCAAAGCATTAATTTGGTGGTTATGGAGAAATTATCTGGTCTTTATAGGATCTACACTGATAGAAATTTGTGCGTAGTATTAATGAATTCCTTCATTAATCCAATGAATTTTTTCATAAAAAAGTCCCCAAAGAAATATTTCATTGAGTCAATGAAAGGTGTTTCATTAATTCAATTTTAATGAATGGTTTCATTAACCCAATGAAAATTTCATAAAGTGTATGAAATTCTTTTCATTAATCCTAGCCTAATAGTTATGAAATGTTCATTGATAGTTAATAATTTGCACTTTTTATGATTATTTTAGCATAGCATTAATTTGGTGGTTATTGAGAAATTATCATTCGTTGATATTATTTAGAAGGTCTGGTCTTTATAGAATCTATAAAGTATTTAAAAATATCTAAATATCTAAAAATATTTAAAATTTATTTATATCAAAGTTTTTGTTAATTCTGTTTAAAAGAAATTTTTCAGTTTTTTTATTTTAAAATGATAGTACAAAAAAAAATTTTTTTCTTATTACAAGTCAAAATTTTTATTGAAAAAAATTTGAAAATTTTTCATTGATTTAATGAATTTTTTTTTATGAAATTATGAAAAAATCATAAAAAATGTTAATGAAAAAAATACCAATATTAATGAATTTTCATTCAGTTAATGAAATTTTTCATGAAACCAATGAATCGATTTTAATGAAATCGTTTCATTAATACTATGAAGGAAAATTCTATCAGTGTAGAGTATGGACCGATTGGGTATTATTTTTTTTTTTCTCTTGAGTATTATCTTTTTTTTTTGAATTCCTATGATGTATTAAATAACAAGCGCCCAAAATTATTCCAAAATTTGCAAATTTTTCAATTTTGTTTTATTATTTATTCATAATTATAGCTCTAATTTTTTGTCATAAAGGGGAAAGGGTTACTTGAGGTTGTTTACATACAAAGAAAAAAAAGTAATATTAATATATTTTAAAATTTTTTTAAATAAACTATATTAATGAAAATATGTCCTTTTTGAAAATCGGAATAACTTTTAAAGACTGATAGTGACGCCAAATTTTTTTTTCGAAAATTAAAAAAAAAATTTTAAATTTGTTTTTTCAAGAATCTTAATCTAACCCAGGGTTGTCACGTCAAAAATTCTACATTTTCAAAAATAAGAAGCAGCCTATTCGACATGCAAACAAGATATGTTTTGAATACAAATATGTAAATTTTAAAAAATAAATATTTATGACTTTTTAACAAATCATTCTCTAATTTACAAGTTTAGCAAATTTTTATATTATTTAGACCATCAATAATAATGATGATGTATGTTGTGAATTTTTCCAAATATTATGCTCTAATATTGGTTGGTTGAAGTTACCAACCAACCATCTGTGTTTGTTGTTTTTCAAACTTTTATTTTTATTTTGAAAAAATATTATTGCATACTTTTGGAAGTTTTTTATTACATGTATTTTGTAGCATACTTTTTAAGGGTTTCTAATTTGATTCTAAATTTTTTATGTGTAAGCAAAAAGTAGTACATAATGTTCTTAATTAATTCAAACTTTCCTAGAAACAATTTGTTTTCAAGTAATTGATGAATATATTTAAATTTGACTTGAATTTGGAAAATTTAAATTGATGTGAAAAGTTTTAATTTAGTCCAGCTAAAATTTTACCATTATTTAAACAAACTTTTCTATTTTACACTACATTTAATTTTAAAGCACATTGTTGGATGTTTTACAATTTTAAAATTAAACTTGTGTTATTTACCCAACAATGATGGGTATTATACAAAGTTTTTATTTCCGGTAGCAAATAAATGACAAAAATGTTTAACCATACAATCGAATAAAAAAATCTGTTAAAGTTATAACAAAAGTTTGTAATTGTTACACAACATAATACATAAAACCAATAATGTAAACAAAAATAAGAACAAACATAGATTTTAGTCTAACAAGGAAAGTATCTGCGGGGTCGACCACCGAATATACCACTTTTTTAGCGGCCCAGTCTTACATTAAGGAGATAAAAAGGGGAACGAAAATGGTATATTTTTGATATTGTTGATGTGTATTTGCCATATCAATCTAAAAGGCCATAAAATTAATTAAAAACATTGTTGTATTTTATTTATTTTTACCCCCTGGATGTATACCTCATTGTGTGCTAATTTTCTCCCCTCCTTCACGTATCCAAATTTCATCAAATTAAGATAAGTCCTCCTAATAATACCTTCCTTGTATTTATTTTTTAACCTCAATAAAATCGTTTTTTGTAATGTATCGAATGGTCTGCTTTGACAAGCAAAGTTTTCCTTTTCTATATTATTAGAAGTTAAAGATTGTTGCATATTTTGAGGGTGTTATATTACTCTAAATGTATAGCACATCCGAAAGGATTATATATTTCTTTAAAGCCTTTCACATGAGAAATATTGAATTTATATCATAGTTAAACAAAATCCAAACTCGTATGTCTCATAATAAAAAAAAATACGTCGATTTTTAAACATATTTAAAATTTTAATCTTTTTATACTTTTTTTTTGTAAACTTAAAAACATGAGAAATATTGAATTTATATCATAGTTAAACAAAATCCAAACTCGTATGTCTCATAATAAAAAAAAATACGTCGATTTTTAAACATATTTAAAATTTTAATCTTTTTATACTTTTTTTTTGTAAACTTAAAAAAGGACTAAAATTAATTTCTCAGAATTGATTTTAAAAATGGTAGTTTTTTGCAATCAAGATTTGCGGTTTTTTTAACAAAATTTAATCTTTACAAATCTATGAACTAAGGTGGTAACAGGGAGGGGAAAAATATCTATATATTTTTTTTTGTAAAGGGGCATATCTGAATTATAAAAAATTAAAATTGTTTGGATCCAACGTTAAAATAGTCGAGAAAAGAAAAGTTTACATATCCATATTGCCACTACTTTAAAGACAGCGTTACCACCAATAAGGTGAAAAAAATACTTTCGGAAAAAATCATAATGAAAATTCCAGTGCGATGTGCTCAATTGTGAACATCAAAAGAATTTAGCTTTCATTATACCATAAGCGTTGCTTAAGATGCAATGAATAAGGATCATTACGGAGAACTTCCATCCTATAACAAGCCTATATAAAATTCATTGGTTCCGATTGCAATGCATTGCTTCTTAATCTATTCTTTTGAAAGCAAATGCTTTTTTTTTGTTAAGAAGTTATGGCTGAATTCCCTTTCGTCAAAATTGAAAAAAGGTTGGCCTTTAGTATGACTTACAGCTTTTGTCTTTTTAATTAAATTTGACATTCATAGTCGCAATAAATAAGTTCAACAACTATTTTTCCACATATAGAGAATTTTGTTGGGCGAAAAACTGAATTTTGTTAGTAAATCAATAAAATGTTTCTTCACAAAATAAACGAACACTTCCATAAAATGAACGAAATGTTCATATTTTTTATGAAACCAGTTTTTTAATAGAACTTCTTCATGGAGCGTAAGAAAATTTGCATGCACTGTTAAAAATCGACATATGTATATGGATCCATACATGAGCACACATGACTCAGGACTCAAGTAATATTTACATATATTATTATCATACATGTACATTAGGGTGGCCCTTAAAACAAAAAGTGTTAAATCTTAAGGTCTATTTCAAATCACATTTCCTAAAATTAATTGGTAGTAAGCAAAAAATTAACTTCTTTTGTAAATTAAAAAAAAAAAAAAAAATCTGGGGTCATTTTGGGCACAAGGTCCACATGGGTTAATGATGTCCAAAAATTTTTTTGTCAACCTTGGGTAGCGATGATAAAAAAAACAACTAACATTACAGAAGTAGCTAATTTTTAGTTTTAAATATTTTATGACAGCAAATAAGCCAGTGTTATCACCAAAAAAACACAATTTCCTCGAAATCCGCAAAAATCAAATCGTTGCCCTACCCAAGTGTGCCAGTGGATATTTTTAAATTTTTTTATTTTCATTCTCTAAGGTGTTCTAAACAAGCTACTGGACTCCAAATCTCAATTTTTTCGGTTTCGTTGAAGAAAAAATTTTGAAATTTGAAATTAGGGATTTCAAAAACGTCCAAAAATTTTGTCCGCGTATGACGTCATCTTACGACAGGTTTACGACATCCAATATAAAAATTTTGTTCCATATCCCATAGCCTTGAGTCTTTTAATTAAAAAAATTATAACTTAGTAATCGATTTCAAAAATATTTATGACGTGTGGTCGAATTTCTCAATGAAGTAATAATTTAACCTTTTTTGGTCTGGGGCATTATTTATTACTGGGCTGGTTCTTAACCGAATTTGAATTTTTATACCTTTTTGAATAGATAATTATCTCTTTATATCAAATAATTTAACATGTAGAATAAAAATTTTTCCCATAATTGAAAAATTTACTTAAGTCTCGAAAAAAGTAATTTTTTCTCCATATAAACGCATGTGCAATTTTCAATCGCTTTGAGCGACCTCTAAACATTTTTCGATTGGCCCAAAACATCGTATTTATCACTTTTTTGGCCATTCGCATATTTCTGGGGGGTGAGGCCTAAAATTTGAACACTTTTTTTTTGGCCCATATAACGAAGGGCCCCTATGTACATACATTTCCGTATATGGTCATAGGTGTACATTAACGAAAATTGAGGTAATATTTACATGTATGATAACATATGAACTTCTATGAGCATATATGAATACTATATGGTGGTATACGGACATGCATGACCTCGAATGACTTCATATATGAGCATCAATGAATTCATAAATGGATGTTGATTTTTAACTGGGTATATCAAATTATATTTCTTCCTGCAATTTCATGAAAATTTGCATTAACTTAATGAAAAGTTTCAAAAGACGAATTCCAATGCAATTTCATTGATTAAATGCAAAAATTATTTAATATCCTGCAGACAATTCTCTCAGTGCAATATCGAAACTCGAGAGATTTGTATTAGATTGTATCAGTTTTGTATCTAATTGTAACTGATACAAATAGATATCATTATACAAGGTGGCGCAAAAATAACCTTCCGATGTTTTTTTGGCTGTAATTTAAAAAAAAAATGAAAAACTTTGATTCTTCTTGTGGATTATTTTTATTTGGTATCCCAGGTGAAAAAGTCCATATATGACCCATATATATACATATATGGAGTTCCATATATGGTTTGGATCCGAAAATTGAGGATATATGGACATATATGGATATATATGTCCATATATGTCCATACATTTGACCATATATATCCTACCCATATATGTTCATATATTTTCCTACTTACGTATATTTTCATAAAATAAAAACAATTGTCAGTTTGAAAATTCAATTTTTATTAACAAAATTATTGCTTAAATATATATTATTATATATACATAAAAATGTATATTTTATATACATTGAAAATGAAAATTATTCAAGTTCGAGGCCATACTCTATATTTCTTTATTAGGATATTGTCCTAACAAATAATCTATAAAGTTTTTTTGCTTTCAAATTTATTATTTGACCCTTTCAGGAATGTGTTGATAGATCTATCAAAGATAATGAAAGATAATACCAAACTGTAATACTTTGTTTTATTTGTCAATATATTTGTATCCATCAAGATAATATAGAACAGAAGATTCATCCAAAAATCTTTTAACTATAGTTTAATTTATAAATTTATTTATAAATTAAACCACACATATGGGAAAATGATGCATATATGCTTCCATATATGGTAGTATATATGGATAATACATTCATAAATGTTTTCATATATGTAACCATATATGGAAAACACTTTCATATATGGCTCCATATATGGTAAACATTTACATATATGGTTCCATATATGAAAACATATAAGCAACACTTGTTCATATATGGTTCAATATATGCTTCCATATATAACAAACATTTCCATATATGCTTCCATGCATTTCCATGTATGGATCCATATATATTCATATATATTCATACATGGGCCATATATAATAATATATGATCTTTTTCAGCTGGGATTTTAATTTTTTTTACATCAAGTCGAGAATATGATGTCATGTAAATGGCCGCCGCCACAGTTGATTGTCATTTGAGCCCTTTTTATGGCATTTTCCATCACATTGGCCAAAACTTCCGGCGATAGGTCCTCACATTCTTGACGGATATTGTCTTTAAAAGCTGCAAGAGTCTGAGGCTTGTTGACATAAACCCGCGACTTCAAAAAGCCCCACAAAAAGAAGTCTGGAGCGGTCAAATCAGGCGATCTTGCTGGGCAGTGCAAATCGCCAAAACGGGAGATTAGGCGCCCGGGAAATGCATCCTTCAGCATAACGGTTGTGGCACGTGCAGTGTGTGCCGTTGCACCGTCCTGTTGGAACCACATGTTTTCCAATCCCAATTCATCAAGTTGCGGCAAAAAGAACTCGTTGATCATTGCTCTGTAGCGCTCACCATTCACAGTAACCGTTTGGCCCGCGACGTCTTCGAAGAAAAAAGGTCCGATGACTCCTCCAGCGAAAACAGCACACCATACAGTGACTTTGAGCGGGTGTAATGGCTCTTCGTGGGTTACACGCGGACTTTCAGTGCCCCGGAAGCGTAAATTTTGCTTATTTACGTACCCGCTAAGATGGAAATGGGCCTCATCACTCATGATTATTTTTGATGAAAAATCATCTTCCTCTTGGTGGTGATTAAGGATGGCTTGAGCGTATGTTACACGCGATTGGCGGTCAGCAGCTAACAGCTGATGCACCGTCTGGACTTTGTACGGAAACATCTTCAAATCATGTACCAAAATTCGCTGTAAAGACCGTCGACTGATACCCATTTGCGTGGCACGTCGTCTTCCATGACATCCTCGGCTACAGCAGCAATATTCTCTGCAGAACGGCTACTCCGCGGTCTGCCACGCCTGGCAGCATCTCGTGTAGTGCCAGTCTCTTTGAGGGCGAGCGGCTAAACGTCGCAGTGTTTCACCAGTAGGCGTTGGACGGCCAGGAAATCTGCGACGAAATTCACGTTTGTGCCAAAGTCACCGACCGATTATTGGTCAAATAAATAGTCACCAATATTCCGCGTTCTGGAGCAGTGTAGCGTAACATTGTTTATTAACGTGTATTTCGCATGTGTTTACTACACAAATGTCAAAACAGAACTGACATTAGGGGCCAATCGCAAAATTTATAGCATTTTCTGATAGGAGGATTACTTTTGCGCCACATTGTAGACATAATTATGCTCAAATGAAAGGCCGTTTTGTCTAATTATCTATTAAAGAAATCTAAGATTATTTCTTAAAAATTTCTAAAATGAACCATTGTTCGGATTTCAGAAACTAAAATATATTCGTGGTCAACATATGAAACAAGACATATTTTTATTAAAGCAATTTAAGAAAAACTTAAAAAATTTAAAATTTCTTTCGCAGGTCAACACAGGTTAAGACCTCATAACTGTTTCTTCAAAAGGCATCACGTACTTTTTAGACCTAGGGCAACAATAATTGATAAAAAATAGAAAATTGAAAGAAAAAATTCCGCTTTCCTGCTCATAGATTACCGTGATCCTAAAAGGGTTAAATTTGTATTCTACATATTCCTCATATTCCATATGACCGGTACTACTTCTTCTGTATTAATAATATTTTGAATAAAATTAATTTATGCTAAAAGTTTAAAAATAATTTCTATCTATATTTAGAATATAATGTTTTTAAAATAAATAAATTGCATACATTGAGTAGATAAATATATAATTATATTCAAATTTACACAATTTTGCTAATGCATAAATACAAGATATTACCATACTTGGGAATTTTTCATTGGCATTGAAATTTATTTTGCATTACTTTTTGTCAATGTCAATGACAAAAAATTTCATTACCAGCCAATGATTTTTTTTAATTGGCTTTGATTAGACCAATGGTAATGAAATGGCACCAATGCCTAAAAAACCAATTGTAATTGATGAAAAAATAATTGTTTACAAAATGTGTTTTGTTTTGGAAAAAATATAATAATATTAAATGCAAGTCCTAACTTTAAATGTATTCGCTATTTTTTTCAAGTTTTATCACTTATACACTATTCCGTCTGGGGTTATATAGTTGCAACAAAAAGTCGACTTTTAGACTATTCGAATTTTGTTAAAAATTTGGCGTTTTTTCAAAAGTCGACTTTACGTCTTTTCGACTTTTTTCTAAGTAAAAGTCGATTTTTTAATTCGCGAAAAAACTTTTCATTTGAACAAGATTATTTGAACAAAAAACAAATTATCTTGAACTTGAATAATCTTGCTCACAACATAATTTATGATAAAAGATCGAAAAATAGACTTTTGGTTTTAAAATTTAAAAGTAAAACATTTGAAAAAACTTATATTTTAGATTATTTTGGTATCAATTAATTGGCACCTTAATACAGAATTTATGCTTTATTGGTAATGACAAGGAACCCAAATTTCATTAAAATATTCTTTAAAACATTTTCTAGAACTTACAAAATTTTTAAGACAAAGTTCGATGTGTGTCATTTTTTCACATTTCACTATTAAAAAATTACCGTTTTTTCAAAAAAAAAAAAAAAAAAACCCCAAAAGTAATACGCAAAATTTTTAATTTTAATGTCAGCGGACAAATAAGTTTTGAACTAACTGTAAGACAAATCTCATCAAGCAAAAGTCTAAAAACATTTTAATCAATAAATATTTAAAGTTCCGAATGCATTTTTACAATTCAGGTTTTCTACTTTAGTCTACTGATACTCACAGTGTAACGAATGGGTGAGTACACAATTTGTTTTTCAAAAAAATTACTCCTTTGGCACAGTTTGTCCTAATCAGACCTTTTTGTAAGCTCTCACCTCAATTTGAGCTCACACTGGCTTTATGTTTGTCTATTTACTTTTACTTTTTTCTATTTACTTTTTAGCCATACGTATATGACAAATAAAAAAGTCGAAAGCAAAAGTCCACTTTTTGACTTCGCCATTAGAAGAAAGTCGACTTTTTCATCTGAAGACAGTTGACTTCCAAAAAGGCGACATCTACATCTAGCCATTTAACTTGTTATCCATGCTATTAATAGGAACGTAAATTAGTTCAAAATTAGTTTTTTGGTAAAATCTTTTAACTAAATTCTGGCTGAAAACGCGATGTCTACCAAAAAATATTACTGAAAGTTAGTTAAATATTTTAAATAGACGTTTAACAATCTTTTCAACTAACTTCTTAGTGTGTAGCTATATAAAAACTTTTTTATTTAATTACATATTAGATCCGTAAAAAATTTATCACACAGTTAACCTCAAAAATTTTTTTGTGAAATCAGTCTTTAAAAATTTTCTGAAAAAAAATTCACTGACATCAAACGTTTTATTTTAGCGAACAGATAAATAAGATTTTATATCGAATTTGGTAAATGTAAAGATCTTCTTGAACACAGAAAATAAACTGGCGTTTAGCTTCTTGTTCGAAAAATCCACAATTGGATTTACTTCAAAAGTGTGCTTTTTAGGCGCGTTTTGAGCATAACTACGTTTTAATTATAAGTCAACATTAGTTAAAAAAGACAGCGGAAATGAAATGCCATTTTAATTCAAGTTTGATTTGATGATTGATGATTGCACCAAAATTGTTCATTAAGGAGAGGTGTAGTAGTATCCGTTATTGGTACGTTTCACTGTATTTATTGTCTTTGGAGAATGTTAACCATTTGTGAATGTGAAGGAGAGGTGTATTAGTATCTCTTATTGGTACGTTTCACTGTATTTATTGTCTTTGGAGAATGTTAACCATTTGTGAATGAAACCCATTGGAAATATTTCCAAAGAAACTGCAATGGCTGCAGGATGGTGAATGTACCCCTGTTGTAACGACTCTCTTTATAACTTTTTTACACTTTTCCCAAACTTTTTCCAAAAACCCCATCTGAATTAATGATGTCAAAAGAACATCATATATATTTTTTAATACACCAATTAAAAAAGTTATCACAGAATATGCTCACTTTCATATATTTTTTGAACGCCTCGAAAAACACAAAAATGTGTCTGTCCGCGACTATCAGTAAACCCCTTAAACTTGGAGGTATAAAACATGATCAATAAATGAACAAATTGTCGTTTAAGCATTTTTATTATCTCTATTAAATTTGGAGATAATAGGGGGTGGTGTTTGTGCCCCACTGGCAAAAGCTCCCCCTGCTACCCTACACAAATATAGGATTGTATTTAAATTTTCAAATCAATTCTTTTGTAGAGAATTGTAAGAAACAATTATAACAACCAATTAAATGTATCTGTTAAAGGCATTGGCATTGATCAATGCCAATTGAAACAACATCTCATTGGCATTATTTTTAAGCAATTGCAATAACAAAAACTATAATTACCATTGATATCAAACAATGTCAATTAAAAATTAATTGGTCTATTCAATGAACTAGTCCCAAGTAGGGATAAAACCGTATGAATATGATAATATGTAAAAATATAAATATTGATAGGATTTCATGAACCAGACACAAACTAAATAATATAAAGACTGAGATCGAAATAAGTATAACATGTTTTTAATTTTAAAAACTTTTCTTATGTGAAAGTTTAAAGTTTTATTAATCAAGCTTGCTTTGAAAACCGAGTCAAAAGTTGTGAACCAAAACTTAGCCTTATCGGAAGTTTATGTTGCCTTTAATTGACTCCTAAAAAGAAAAACGCATCATTTGTAAAAATTTCTATAAAATTTTTACTCCGACTTTGGAACCAAGTGCTAAAAAGCCATAAAAGTCTAAAAATATGGTATTGGTGGTTATATATCAGCACAGGGACCATAAATTTAAACATACACTCATAATAATAAACCATGCTAAAAATAAGAAAAAAATGTCAAAATAACAAAATCTTTTGTAAAATTTACAAATTTTCGTTTATTTTACAAAATTTTTGGTTATTTTGACATTTATTTCTATTTTTGCGCATGGATTATTATCTGTGTAGGTATTAAATTTCGATTAGGATTAGTAATCAATTAGATTACATTTTAGAAAGAAGTGTAATGATTATTTAAATCTATATTCTAATTAAAATTACGATGAAATAATCAAAAGTAATCAAAAGTAATCAGAAAAATAATCCCACTACTTTCAAGGATTACTTTTGATTCTTTTTGATTATTTTATCGTAATCTCAAATAATCTTGATTAAAACTTTTTGATTAAAGTTGAACACTTTTTTGTATAAAATTTCCCAATTTCGCGAAATCCTCCACTCAGATTTGGATTTCATATTCGTGTATTAGATTTGGTGTGTGGCGATCATAATAATTATTTTTTAATTCAAATAAAAGAATGGAACAAATACAACTTTGAAATTTCAATTTCGATCTGCGACCTCTTAACAGAACTTTTTTTGAGATTTTTTGAGATTTTTTTTTTATTCATTTTGATAATGGCGTATGTAGTGTTTGCAACACTCTTTTTTTGCCGTCAATGCTCGTGTACGCACGATAACTATACACGAAAATAGTTTTAGTTGATTTTCGTGTTGTTTAGAGGTGATCAAAAAGTGCGCTGTGAATTAAAAAAATATTATTGAAAAAAAAAGGATTTAACTATTCCCTATGGGGAATGAGGAGTCAATTGACCTAAAAGTGACAGGTTAAATAAGGACTTATCACAGGACTGGTATAATTTCATACTGCAGTGGCTTAAGCAGTGTCAATTGTCCTAAAATTACCAATCCTGTGACTGGTAAAGGGAGGACATACCACTTAACCAGAATGCTTATTAACAAGAAAAAGGCAGTTGGCCAGAATTGTATCCACTGGAAGCTGTTTAGTTTCGTTTATTTTATACGACATGCCCCTTTTGCGACAGTCTTGTGGTATGTCCATCTTTGGTTAGTCCTGTGGCATGCCACTATGTGGTTTAAAACAGGACAAATGACCCCCTCCTATGATAAGCCAATGTTAAAGTTTGCCAGTTGTTTACATAGGGTAGGGTTTAGCAGAGGACCGGTCTCTGGCACAAAGGAACCGATCCTGTGGTACACGCAGAACCGGTCCCATTCGCCATAGGGTTATTTATGTAAATAATTTAACTTTAAAAAACTAATAGAGTTTTACAATTATAATTTTAAAGTTTGTTAGGTATTTTTTAATAATGATAATTATAATAAATAATTAAATTATAAAGTTTCTAAAAAGTTAATTTTATAACACAGTTTGTTATAAAAATTCGGATGCGTTTTAAAACTTCGAAAATTATGCCCATTCAAAAGAAGAAAAATATTACGGATATTAATAATTTGCGTCCAATTTCACTACTTTCGAATTTAGGAAAAAATTTTGAAAAAATTATAAGGGAAAAAATGGACATAGGAATTAACGTTTCATATATTCCTGTTCTGCAATTTGGATTTAAAAATGGTCATTCTACTGTTGATGCCTTATTAAAATTTCATAATGATGTGGTTTCTAATCTTCGTAATCGCTGTTGTACTGTAGCGGTTTCTTTAGATGTAGAAAAAGCATTTGACCATGCTTTTCACAAGGCATCATTTATAAAATGATTCAAATAGGATTTATTGCTTCTATTGTAAAACTTTTTCAAAGCTTTTCACTAATAGAACTTTTTTGTGTCCACTTCAACAGTAAGTCGTCAGATTTTGGAATATTAGTTGTGGTGTGCCACAGGGCTCCATATTATTGTGCCACATGGCTCCTTATAATATTTTTTATGTCCGATTTTACTCACGTAACCCCCAAATTCAACTGCGCGGATGATTCTCTCCTGTATTCACACAATGAATCGCCTATTGACGCCTTAACACAAGTTTCTAGCCATCTGAGAGTTGTTAAAACGTTTTTATGATGATTGGGGAATCAAAATTAATACCTCTAAAAGTGAAGCGATTTGGCTCCGTAATGCATCTGAAAAATGTAGTAATTTGTTGTGCCAGAGAATAAAAAGCTAAAGTTATTTCTTGATGGTATTGAAATTCCCATTACCGACAATATAAAATATCTTGGAGTTAATTTTAATAATCTTGTAAAATTTAATTGTCATGCCAGAATCGTTTTGTGTAAGTCCTATAAAATATTGGGAGCATTTTCTAAAATTTTATGCAATAATAGTTTGCCAAGGAGGACTAAACTTTTATTATATAAAACGAGTATAAGACCAGTTTTCTTATATGGTTTCCCCATATGGTTTTAACATTTCCCCAATCATAATAAAGGAAATGGAAATTCTGGAACGAAAAATTTTAAGATGTTGTATAGCAAGGGTGCCCAAGCCCTATACGCTTCGTGCTCATTTGTTTTTGTAAAAACACTTAGCTATAGGCTGTGTGTTTTAATACACACATAGAGCACTCAGCACTAGCAATACGAAATACACAAACAAATTTGTCTTATTAGTTTTTTTTGTCGTTCTTCACTGTATACAGTGTATACTATACACGCAAGTGCAAAGCAACAACACTTTCGTATGAAACATTTTTTCCTTTTTTCTTTGTATGTATTGGTTTTTACAACAAAAAATATTGAATAAAAAATTAGTTTTTCTTTAAATGTATTGGTGTTTGCTCTTCCATAAGGAACTTTTGGGCACTCCCGTTGTATAGGATTGAACTACGAATCAATCAATAAACGATTTTCTAATCACTATATTTATAGTCAAGCTAAAGTAACTCCAATCGGTCTTTATGTTTGTGACATTTTAAAAAGGTTTATAGCAAAAATTAGAAATCATAATAATAGTCATATTAAAAACATTTTTATGAACAATGAAGCTTTAACTGGACTAATATAAACTACCTATCACCGATTGGGTATATTAATGAAGAACCTCCAAATTGTCGACTTAAATGTCAATATATGTCCCAGCTTTTATACCAAAGCACTCCTGCTACTCATAGAGGATAGTACTATTTTTATGATATTTGTGTGTTGTTTTTATTTTATGTTAGTCTAATTTAGTCTGTAATTTTAGTTTTAAATTAAATTAAGTTTATTTTTAAGAGGATTATCTCTATAAGTATGTAAGTCCCGGAGCAAGGACATACTGAACGTTTTTGGAATCTCTTAGATTTTTACCTATTTAAAGATAACGCTTGGTGCTATTTAAAATTATTGAAATGAAGATAATACGTTCTAGTCTTAAGTTATCTTCTTGTTTTATTGTTTCAATTTCTTTTATGTCAAAAAAAAATAAAAAAGGGCGCAATAAATATTAAATTAAAAATTAAATTTGTTATAAAAAGATGATTATTGCTTATAAAAGAATAGGGAAATAACATATTTTCCTTTTATGTGTGTATACCAACTAAAGCATGCGTTTTACACAGGCCGACAAGGTTTTCTAACCAAGAATCTGATGATACTTTCCCGAAGGTTTTAGACGTGCTGAATCCGAATAGCCCTATCACGTCCGGTTTTCGATATATTCTAATTTCAAAGTGCAAAAAGTCACGTTTTTGGGTACATTTGAGGTAATGTAACTTCCAGAATTTTTTTTTTTTTTTTCAAAAAGATCGTTACGTGCTACTCCTGCCCCTACAAATCCATTTTGAATTTTTAAAAAGTTTTCATACTCAGTACTGTCGTCTGCGGAAAAATCTTTCGAAAATAAATTCAGACATTCTGACCTAAAAATAAATTTTATTATTAATTATATTCAAGAACTGCGTGTGGAATAGACTTTCAAAACTAATCTTTGAAAGTAGTCAGATTATTTTTTGATTATTTCATACTAATTACAAGTAATCCTGATAACTTTTAGATTATTTGTTATCGTAATCAATTAGTAATCATGTGAAACTGAAAATAATAGTTATTTAATCATTACTTCACATTGTCAAAAAGTAATCTATTTGACAATCATTACAATTATAAAATATTTAGTGTACTCGACCGATCAAATAAAATGTAATTCTCAAATACAAAATCAGACCTCATTTGATATAGATATTTATTCTTATCCAAGTCTATTTCAAAATTGGGGTATCCAGTTATATCCGAATAGATCCTACAAATATATTACCGGATGAAGTTAGATCAAAATTTATCTCAAAATTGGGGTATCCAAAAATATCTAATTTAAGATCCTGATGGATCTCAAAATATCACATAGGATGAATTTAGATCTACTTGGTTTTTGGTTAATAGAATGAGATATTTTGAGATTAAATTGGATTTACTTGTATACCATGACCAGGCGCGGATCCAGGAAATATTTTGGGGAGGGAAGTATTTTTGATTAACTTTTGTTTAATATTTTTCACATTTTTGTACTGAAAATTTGAATTTTGTGAGAAGAAATGTCGCATTTTCCCTCCCCCTGGATCCGCGCCTGCCCATGACATATATAGTTTTAATAAAAATATGAAAAAAATTTAAAGAAAAATACTTTGGAGACCTGCGCACATATAAGTAGTTATGGGGTTATACATATATTACAATAATAATAATTATGTTTTATGCACATGGCAAATATTAGTGATGTTGGTAAATATATAATCATATCTCAAAGTAATTTGTTAATCTTAACTACATATATAATTGTATCTTGAATTGCATTATTCATATGGAACCATAGACATATCTTATATAAAACACAACAATATTTTTGATAAGACAGCATATATTATTATATTTTAAATTATATAGCTTATATATCACCATATATGAGTACATATTCATCTATCATATTTTTTATGTATATAATATATGCTTAATATCTTATAATATAAAGGTTAATATTTAACAATATATCGTTATATATATTACCACATAAGAAATATATAATAATAAATGGATATGCATTGACACCATATACAATCCTGTATTATAATCTTTTTTAAGATGAAAAAAAACTTAAGACAATATATATTTTTTTTACTCGGGCGGGTCCTGAACCATTCTGTGGAATACCTGCGGGGTATGTTTAGGGAAAAGCTCAGGGCATGGAGAGAGTCTGAATTCTCTAGTTACTGGGAAAGCTCTCCTGGTCAGCGCCAGGCTAAAAGATTGATCTCTTTTTCCAGTAGGGGGGTCGAGGCGACTCTTGTCGCTTGAAAGGGGGGGTTTGAGGACCCTGGCGTCGTACTTAACTGGACACTGTAATCTCAGATACCATCTGCACAAGAAGGGTCAATCGGACACGGATTTGTGTAGGTTTTGCGAGATGGTGTCTGAGACCCTCGGAGCATGTTCTCTGCGAATGTCCCAGGCTTTGTGATAGGAGACTTAGGTTTCTAGGTGATCGCTTCATTTCGCCTTCCGACATCACGAACATTTTGCCTAATAGGATAATTGGCTTTATAGGTAGCTTGAATCTGTAGGTAATCTTAGGCAGCACAAAAGACCTTCATTGGTCGCGGTGCATAGTGCCTTCTGATCTAATCTAATCTACTCGGGCGGGTAAAAAAGGCTCAAAAATTTGATTTCTTGGTGGTTTTTGGAAAAAACGAGTTGCAAAATTTGAGATTTCGAAATCGTTAAACGCCCAAAACATTTATTAAAATGCCCGAGTAAAAACGTTCACATATTTTATATCAATATGTTAATTCATGCTATTATATGTAAATGCATATCTTTTTAATATGACGCCACATATAATTACATCTTATTACATATCGTCGAATATATAATCGTATACAACACATACAACTATATATGCTTAATATAATTATGCACGAATACATGTACAATTAAATATAACAGAAATCAAATTTTTTTTATTAATTAATAATCATATAAATTACAAATTATATACTATTACCCTAACCGAGCGCTAGCTACT
>CM037852.1:233072126-233212863 GCA_021234595.1 Delia radicum
TTTTCTTCAACGAAACCGAAAAAATTGAGATTTGGAGTCCAGTAGCTTGTTTAGAACACCTTAGAGAATGAAAATAAAAAAATTTAAAATATCCACTGGCACACTTGGGTAGGGCAACGATTTGATTTTGCGGATTTCGAGGAAATTGTGTTTTTGGTGATAACACGGCTTATTTGCTGTCATAAAATATTGAAACTAAAAATTAGCTACTTCTGTAATGTTAGTTGTTTTTTTTATCATCGCTACCCAAGGTTGACAAAAAAAATTTTTGGACATCATTAACCCATGTGGACCTTGTGCCCAAAATGACCCCAGATTTTTTTTTTTTTTTAAATTTACAAAAGAAGTTAATTTTTTGCTTACTACCAATTAATTTTAGGAAATGTGATTTGAAATAGACCTTAAGATTTAACACTTTTTGTTTTAAGGGCCACCCTAATGTACATGTATGATAATAATATATGTAAAATTACTTGAGTCCTGAGTCATGTGTGCTCATGTATGGATCCATATACATATGTCGATTTTTAACAGTGCATACAAATTTTCTTACGCTCCATGAAGAAGTTCTATTTAAAAAACTGGTTTCATAAAAAATATGAACATTTCGTTCATTTTATGGAAGTGTTCGTTTATTTTGTGAAGAAACATTTTATTGATTTACTAACAAAATTCCTTGTTTTCGCCCAACAAAATCTCTATATGTGGAAAAATAGTTGTTGAATTATTTATTGCGACTATGAATGTTCAAATTTAATTAAAAAGACAAAAGCGTGTAAGTCATACTAAAGGCCAACCTTTTTTCAATTTTGACGAAAGGGAATTCAGCCATAACTTCTTAACAAAAAAAAGCATTCGCTTTCAAAAGAATAGATTAAGAAGCAATGCATTGCAATCGGAACCAATGAATTTTATATAGGCTTGTTATAGGATGGAAGTTCTCCGTAATGATCCTTATTCATTGCATCTTAAGCAACGCTTATGGTATAATGAAAACTAAATTCTTTTGATGTTCACAAGGGAGCACATCGCGCTGGAATTTTCATATTTTTTTCCGAAAGTATTTTTTTCACCTTATTGGTGGTAACGCTGTCTTCAAAGTAGTGGCAATATGGATATGTAAACTTTTCTTTTCTCGACTATTTTAACGGTTGGATCCAAACAATTTTAATTTTTTATAATTCAGATATGCCCCTTTACAAAAAAAATATATAGATATTTTCCCCTCCCTGTTACCCCCTCAGTTCAGATTATAATTTTGTTAAAAAAACCGCAAATCTTGATTGTAAAAAAAACTACCATTTTTAAAATCATTCTGAGAAATTAATTAAAGTCCTTTTTAAGTTTACAAAAAAAAGTATAAAAAGCTTAAAATTTTAATATGTTGAAATGACACCCGTATTTTTTTTTATATGAGACACACGAGTTTGGATTTTGTTTAACTATGGTATAAATTCAATATTTCTCATGTGAAAGGCTTTAAAGAAATATATAATCCTTTCGGATGTGCTATACATTTAGAGTAATATAACACCCTCAAAATATGCAACAATCTTTAACTTCTAATAATATAGTTACAGAGAAAAGAAAACTTTGTTTGTCAAAGCAGACCATTCGATACATTACAAAAAACGATTTTATTGAGGTTAAAAATAAATACAAGGAAGGTATATTAGGAGGACTTACCTTCATTTGATGAAATTTGGATACGTGAATGAGGGGAGAAAATTAGCACACAATGAGGTATACATCCAGGGGGTAAAAATAAATAAAATACAACAATGTTTTTGTATTAATTTTATGGCCTTTTAGATTGATATGGCAAAATACACATCAACAATACCAAAAATATACCATTTCGTTCCCCTTTTTATCTCCTTAATGTAAGACTGGGCCGCTAAAAAAGTGGTATATTCGGTGGTCGACCCCGCAGATACTTTCCTTGTTAGACTAAAATCTATGTTTGTTCTTATTTTGTTTACATTATTGGTTTATGTATTATGTTGTGTAACAATTACAAACTTTTGTTATAACTTTAACAGATTTTTTTATTCGATTGTATGGTTAAACATTTTTGTCATTTATTTGCTACCGGAAATAAAAACTTTGTATAATACCCATCATTGTTGGGTAAATAACACAAGTTTAATTTTAAAATTGTAAAACATCCAACAATGTGCTTTAAAATTAAATGTAGTGTAAAATAGAAAAGTTTGTTTAAATAATGGTAAAATTTTAGCTGGACTAAATTAAAACTTTTCACATCAATTTAAATTTTCCAAATTCAAGTCAAATTTAAATATATTCATCAATTACTTGAAAACAAATTGTTTCTAGGAAAGTTTGAATTAATTAAGAACATTATGTACTACTTTTTGCTTACACATAAAAAATTTAGTATCAAATTAGAAACCCTTAAAAAGTATGCTACAAAATACATGTAATAAAAAACTTCCAAAAGTATGCAATAATATTTTTTCAAAATAAAAATAAAAGTTTGAAAAACAACAAACACAGATGGTTGGTTGGTAACTTCAACCAACCAATATTAGAGCATAATATTTGGAAAAATTCACAACATACATCATCATTATTATTGATGGTCTAAATAATAAAAAATTTGCTAAACTTGTAAATTAGAGAATGATTTTTTAAAAAGTCATAAATATTTATTTTTTAAAATTTACATATTTGTATTCAAAACATATCTTGTTTGCATGTCGAATAGGCTGCTTCTTATTTTTGAAAATGTAGAATTTTTGACGTGACAACCCTGGGTTAGATTAAGATTCTTGAAAAAAAAATTTAAAATTTTTTTTTTAATTTTCGAAAAAAAATTTGGCGTCACTATCAGACTTTAAAAGTTTTTCCGATTTTAAAAAGGACATATTTTCATAAAAATAGTTATTTAAAAAAATTTTAAAATATATTAATATTACTTTTTTTTCTTTGTATGTAAACAACCTCAAGTAACCCTTTCCCCTTTATGACAAAAAATTAGAGCTCTAATTATGAATAAATAATAAAACAAAATTGAAAAATTTGCAAATTTGGAATAATTTTGGGCTCTTGTTATTTAATACATCATAGGATTCAAAAAAAAAAGATAATACTCAAGAGAAAAAAAAAAAATAATACCCAATCGGTCCATACTCTACACTGATAGAATTTTCCTTCATAGTATTAATGAAACGATTTCATTAAAATCGATTCATTGGTTTCATGAAAAATTTCATTAACTGAATGAAAATTCATTAATATTGGTATTTTTTTCATTAACATTTTTTATGATTTTTTCATAATTTCATAAAAAAAATTCATTAAATCAATGAAAAATTTTCAAATTTTTTCAATAAAAATTTTGACTTGTAATAAGAAAAAAAATTTTTTTTTTTGTACTATCATTTTAAAATAAAAAACTGAAAAATTTCTTTTAAACAGAATTAACAAAAACTTTGATATAAATAATTTTAAATATTTTTAGATATTTTTTTAAATACTTTATAGATTCTATAAAGACCAGACCTTCTAAATAATATCAACGAATGATAATTTCTCAATAACCCACCAAATTAATGCTATGCTAAAATAATCATAAAAAGTGCAAATTATTAACTATCAATGAACATTTCATAACTATTAGGCTAGGATTATATGAAAAGAAATTTCATATACTTTATGAAATTTTCCTTGGGTTAATGAAACTATTCATTAAAATTCGAATTAATGAAACACCTTTCATTGACTCAATGAAACATTTCTTTTGGGGACTTTTTATTGAAAACAATTCATTGGATTAATGAAGGAATTCATTAATTCTACGCACAAATTTCTATCAGTGTAGATCCTATAAAGACCAGATAATTTCTCCATAACCACCAAATTAATGCTTTGCTAAAATAATCATAAAAAGTGCAAATTATTAAATATCAACGAAAATATTTTCACTCTACAACTTTGAATTTTATTCATTAAACACATGAAACTTTCATAACGATTAGGCTAAGATAAATGAAAGAAATTTCATATAATTTATGAAATTTTCATTGGGTTAATGAAACTATTCATTAAAATTGATCTAATGAAACACCTTTCATTGACTCAATGAAACGTTACTTTGGGACTTTTATATGAAAAAATTCATTGGATTAATGAAGGAATTCATTAATACTACGCACAAATTTTCATCAGTGTAGACCGATTTAATTTTGACGGATAGGTTGGAAAGTCAGTATTTTTCATAAAAAGTAATGATGCATTATATGCGAATAGATATACTTATGTATGTTTATATATAAAAATTTTGTATAATTACATCTTATATTATATATGGCATATACAGTTTAAAATACATAGAGTGTAATACTCAAAAAAATGTATTTCATTTTGAATAAAACGATATCCTGACCTTTTCATAGTTATATATCATTCCATATCAGAAAAATGTAGATCTTCTTTTGGATAAAACTATATATTGCCGCATTTTAAGTCTGATGGCTGTACATTAGCCTGAAATTTAAAAAATTTGCGAATTTCGTCCCGTAATCAAACGATAGGTATTATTCAGCTGTTTATGGATAAAAAACCAAAAACTTTTTTTGAGGGTACATACTTATAGTTGCAACTCGAGGCCATCGTAGTGTATTTTTAAAATTTTTGGACAAATAAGTGTTTAAAAGTATGGCAATGGTGAGCATATTATGGGAAAAACATTTATAAAGAAATAAATTTCGCAATGTTAATTATTTTATATGATCATAATAATTTCAGTTGCTAAACATTAACGCCCGTATTCATAAAAAATCTTAATTTTAGATTTCAAATACAATTTAATTGAAACATATTTTAAGCTTTAAAATTGTATTCATAAACGAATATTAGCCTAAAAAACCTATTTTAAACCTTGTGTAAAAATTAATATTCGTTTATGAATACAATTTTATAGCAAAATTTTGTGTTTGAACTAAAATGTATTGAAATGCTATTTAATATTGTTATGAATATGATGGTAAATATTTGGCGCATTGTTAACAAATGTTTTTAGTAGCACAAAAATGTTACATAAATAAAACTTGAATGTTATAACTTAATATTTTAAAATAATAAAAAAGTACAAAGTGTTGTAGACATAAGGCAAAAAACGTAAATTTTTATAATATTATCCACTCTTTTCTCTATTTGAATCCTAATACTTGCCAAAAAGTGCTCATCTTCAAAATCACCTCATGTACAAATTCTGTTTTGGATTTGTCGGGACTTTTTCGGCCTCCGGTCTACAAGGGTTAATATTTTTTAATACTAATGATTTATTATACTTAAAATTTTACTTAATTAAAACTAAACTTATTTTCGGTTGGTTAATTTAAACAAAAGTCAGTTGTAACCATCAATTTTATTTTATGGGACAAGTTTGACCTCGGTAAACATGGGTTAACGACGCGACAAGTATATAATATTTCGGAACTAAGTAATTTTGATTTAATTAAACAATTGAAGGGCTTATTGTAAAAACATGATAAGCCACATTTATTGTTTTATGGATTTTCGATGTTTTCTAGACATTAATTGATCTTACTTAATGCGCTTATTGCAAGTACCTACACTGATAGAATTTGTAAGTAGTATTAATGAATTCCTTCATTAATCCAATGAATTTTTTCATAAAAAAGTCCCCAAAGAAACGTTTCATTCAGTCAATGAAATGTGTTCATTAAATTAATTTTATGAATAGTTTCATTGACCCAATGAAAATATCATAAAGTATATGAATTTTTTTTCATTAATCCTAGCCTGATCGTTGCTAAAGCTCAAAATTTTTGACGAATTCGAAAAAGATCAAATTTGAAAAGTAGCCGATTAGATTTCAGACGAAAATTACAAATTTTGAAAATAAAATTTTTTTATCCATAAAAAAGAAATATTTTAATTATTGTATTTTTTTAAATTATGTGTATTAAGAACCTTTAATGATTAAAAAAATCGTTGAAATATAATTAACAGGCAGTAAAATATTAAAAGCTGAACTAAAAAAAAACAATTTTAATTTATTTCTGTTTTTATTGTTTTATTTTACAAAATTGTTCAACCTTTCTTTACATTTTTTATAATTTGTGTCAAAAGATGACATATTTTCTTATATGTCGGTACAAAATATGTAATTTTTTATCGATCTGGCTTGGAATTCTGTAGAGACGACCGACGGTTATAGTCCACTTTTTGTAGTTAAATTACGACCATATTAGATAAAAATGTTAAATATTGAAAATGAAAATTTTTCAAGTTCGAGGCCATACTCCGCCAAGTTTACTTCCCCTGGTTTGTTTACAAACTAAACAAAATATAAAAAGAGGAGAGAAACAAAAAAACGTGTATTGAATATCCACCAGAGGTGGATCTTGCACATCAAACAAGTTTTCAATTTATTTTTGATCAATGGTTATAATCTTTAACTTCAAACTCATATGTATATTAGTTCTCATGTAGTGAGTAAACTAGTTCATATGTATGGTTGATGTTTGGCATGGGATTGTTACCGCTTTCAAAACGTGTTCTGATGATGGGAACCTAGAAAATTCCCGAAATAGATCTATCAACACATTCCTGAAAGGGTCAAATAATAAATTTGAAAACAAAAAACTCTATAGATTATTTGTTAGGACAATATCCTAATGAAGAAATATAGAACTTGAATATTTTCATTTTCATTGCACAATTAAAGGTCGAAAAAAACATAATTTTTATTTTTAATAAAAATTATAACAAACTTGAATGTTAATATTGTTAACAATGATGTTAAAAAACAAAAATTTATTATCGCTTAGCATAAAGTTTTGTGTGTAACATCGTGAAAACGATAACAATTTAGGTCTCGTTTTGAGCAAAACTATCGTTTTCATGGATAATCTGTTCCCTGGAATTTAGTGACCAACTATTCAAATTCGTCAAAAACTGTTAGCTCTAGGCAAATTTAATAAAAAAAATTTATTTATATCAAAGTTTTGGTTAATTCTGTTTAAATGAAATTTTTCAGTTTTTTTTTATTTCAAAATGATAGTACAAAAAAATTTTTTTTTTTCTTATTGCAAGTCAAAATTTTAATTGAAAAAAAGTTGAAAATTTGTCATTGATTTAATGAATTTTTTTATGAAATTATGAAAAAATCATACAAAATGTTAATGAAAAAAATACCAATATTAATGAATTTTCATCCAGTTTATGAAATTTTTCATTAAACCAATGAATCGATTTTAATGAAATCGTTTCATTAATACTATGAAGGAAAATTCTATCAGTGTAAAGTAAAAACGCCTAGCAAAAGTCGTATTTTTTCGCATCTTTTTAGCCTTTAAAAGGCAAAAACAAACTAAAAATAAAATGTGGCTTATCAAGTTTTTAATGAAATCGTTTCATTAATACTATGAAGGAAAATTCTATCAGTGTAGAGTATAAACGCCGTGCAAAAGTCTTATTTTTTTTGCATAATTTTAGCATTTAAAAGGCAAAAACAAACTAAAAATAAAATGTGGCTTCTCAAGGTTTTACAATAAGCCCTTCAATTTATAATGTAAAATTATTTTCTTACACCAAAAAAATATATATATTTTTTTTG
Organism: Delia radicum; assembly: GCA_021234595.1. Lineage (NCBI taxonomy): Eukaryota > Metazoa > Arthropoda > Insecta > Diptera > Anthomyiidae > Delia > Delia radicum. The sequence goes on from CM037852.1 coordinate 233,079,736, forward strand.
TGCGCTCCGGTAGGCTAGTTGGTAGCGTGCTGGCTTATCAGTGCAGGGGTCGTGGGTTCGATTCCCACCAGAGGCACTGGTCTGTTTTCGCTACAACGCGCCGAAAGCCATAGTTGCTAGTGGTCGGTTAGGGTAATAGTATATAACTTGTAATTATATGATTATTAATTAATAAAATAAAAAAAAAAAATATATTTTCTAAATGTTTTTTTTTTTTTATTTTATCAAAAAGTACTGACCTTCCTACAAATCCGCCAAAATTAAATCGGTCCACACAGTAAGCGGATTGTGGGCTCCCTTTAATATTATTATTTTTTTAATTCATGGTATGTTAAAAGAAGAGACGAATTTTTTTAAATATTTGCAATTTTTAAATGTTTTTAAATTTTTATTTATAATTGCAACTTTGAAAATAACTCAAAATTTTAGACATTACTAGTGTGGTCAGGCACGGATCCAGAGGGAGGGAAAATGGAACAGTTCCTACGCCAAAAATAAAACTTTTCAGTACAAAATGCGCAAAATATTAAAAAATTTACTTAAAACTACTACTAACTTCCCTCCTCAAAACATTTTTCTGGATCCGCGTCTGAGTGTGGTTCAGGGTTAATAAACTTATAAAAACTAATTATTTTTTTTCTGGGTATTTGGGGTTAAATGTAATACAAAACAAATAAAATATTATTTTTTTTTGCTGTTTTTAACCAATCTATTTTTATGAAAATATCTTCTTTTTGAAAATCGGGAAAATTTTCAAAGTCTGGTAGCGACCCCTAAATTTTTTTTGGAAAATTTTGAAAAAATTAGAGAATTTTTGTTTATGATTGTTAATCTAACACATGGTTGTCCCGTGCTAAATTCGTCAGTTTTTCTTATAAGAAGCTGCCTAATTTTAATATTATTTAATGTTGAAAAAAAGATTGAAGTACATTTTTGTAAATTTTTCATTAAATACTAATTAAGATTTTTTTCTTGTAATAAAAATCAGTAGCAGAATATAATTGAAAAAGAAACAAATAACAACAATTCCCGGAAATTTAACAAAAAACATATGCTCGAAATAGTAAAATTAATTAAAATTTATACAATTAGCAGGAAAATTTCGAGTTACATTAATACAACTTATTTTGAAAGTTGTCTTAGCAATACGGCATTATATTGCAAATAGGTAAAAACAAGCAATAATTTTGTTTTAGAAAGGAAAAAACATACGAGCAATAGATATTTTTCTTCTACTTACCAAAATATTTTAAACAGTACCCCAACTTTCTCCTCCATAAACTACATTTTATATTTTTTATAAAATATTTTTGAAAAGACAATTTGGGTCATTTGATATGTATAGTCTTTGGGCTTTTAGCTTTATTATGTACGAGCTTAAAAGTCCGATACTTTGTTACCGGCAGTTTTATTTATAAGAAAATTTTATTATTTTCCCAAAAAAAAATTTATCTTTCAATAAATTTGATTAACCTCATGTCGAGAATTTTTAAATTTCAAGTTTCAGATTTCTACCTTAACCCTTTACTGAATAAAATTTCAGATCTTAATGAAGGTTGTATATTTTGATAACAGAGTTAGACACAAAAAATACATGGGACATGCGACTTCTTAAAAATTTCTTATTAATTCATATGGCTAAATAAAATACGAATTACTTTTAATATGGTTCTAAAGTATGGACTTTGAGCATTTAAAACCATATCAATTAACTGCGATTGCATGAAGGGATGTAGGATATCGTTGAAATTAAATTGAAAATTTCAATTATTTTTCTTTTTTGTGTATATTATAGAATGTCTTAATCGAATTTTCAAAATGTTTGCACGTTTTTAGCGAAAAAAACCATCGCTTTTATATAACATATTTTAGAAAATTCATTCTGAAGTTGAAAATTTTTGACATTTGATTTTAAATTTATTTCTTATGTATTTACTATGGGGAATGTAAAAAATAAATTTTTGAATATGTACAATTTAAAATAGTCATTTTTTAAACAAAACGCCCTTCCATTAACTAGAACTTTATTGGTATTGATTAAAAGACAAGTGAAACATATCTGAATGTTTTTATCTGAATTTATTGAATAAGATTTATCTCAGACTCCATATATTTAAGGTGTAAAAATAAGTCACAAATTTTGAGTTTAAGCCATGTTTTTCGTAAACTGAAAAAGAAGTTCGCTATTTTTTTTTTTAAATTAATTAAACTGTGATGTTACTGAAGGTAGACATTCAAATTTCGGATTTTTTAGTAACGAATTTGTACAAAATGAGAATTTTAACTTTAGGTATTGCGAATTTTATCGCACCTTTCGAAAAGGGTACATTAAATAAAAAAAGCATAGTTTATAAAGTTTATTATTATACAGGTATATAACTTTAAGTTGGCAACACTTTTTTAACTTTATGTTTTGTTTCGTTTGGCATTTCAACATGAATAGACTGACGCCTGAACAACGCTTCCAAATTGTGCAAATTTATTTTGAAAATCATGGTTCTGTTCGAAATACGTATTGCGCACGAATTTTACGAATTTTGTTTAGCGATGATGCTCACTTTTCGTTAAATGGATACGTTTAAAAAACAAAACTGCCGTACTTGGAGTGATGATAATCCCCAAGTGTATGTTGAGACACAGTTACATCCAGAAAAATTGACTGTTTGGTGTGTTTTATGGGCTGGTGGAACCATTGGTCCGTACTTCTCTAAAAAACGATGCTGGTCAGAACGTTACACTCAATGGTGACCGCTACAGAGCCATGATTACTGACTTTCTTGTTCATCAATTGAACAACCATGATGTGCAGGAGCTGTGGTTTCAACAAGTCGGCGGAACATGTCACACAGCTCTTGACACAATTGATTTATTGAAGGAGACGTTTGGTAACCGTATAGTTTCACGTCTCGGACCAGTGAATTAGCCTCCAAGATTCTGTGTCTGTGCAGGGGAATGCCTGCGATGGGGAACGCTCAGATCTCGCATCAACATTCTTTCTGACAGTCAGGCTGCACTGAAGGCCTCAATGGCTTATAAGGTGTCGTCTGGGTTGGTCATGGAATGCATTCAGACTCCCAAAAGGCTCGGTAGGGGCAACTCTCTAACCTTGAGGTGGATTCCTGGTCATGAGGGCAACGAGAGGGCAGATTGTCTTGCCAACCGCGGGGCTCGAAGGCCCTTTATTGTTCCTGAACCATTCTGTGGAATACCTGCGGGGTATGTTAGGGAAAGGCTCAGGGCATTTAGAGAGTCTGAATTCTCTGGTTACTGGGAAAACTCTCCTGGTCAGCGCCAGGCTAAGAGATTGATCTCTTTTTCCAGTAGGGGGTCGAGGCGACTCTTGTCGCTTGAAAGGGGGGGGGTTTGAGGACCCTGGCGTCGTACTTAACTGGACACTGTAATCTCAGATACCATCTGCACAGGAAGGGTCAATCGGACACGGATATGTGTAGGTTTTGTGAGATGGTGTCTGAGACCTCGGAGCATGTTCTCTGCGAATGTCCCAGGCTTTGTGATAGAAGACTTAGGTTTCTAGGTGATCGCTTCATTTCGCCTTCCGACATCGCGAACATTTTGCATAATAGGATAATTGGTAGTGTCCGACCGAACAGTTCGGCCAGAAAATGCATTTGGTCTGTATTCGATATTTTAAAGCATTATGGACAAATTTGGCGGATGGAAAAATGTTTATTCGGCTGAATAGATGCTATTTTGAGTGTCAAATTTAAAGAAAGTCTGTTGTTAAGCAATGAATTCACTGTTCGGCCTCAGAAAGTTCGGCCAAATTGAAAATAGTTCGGCAGCCGAACTTTTAACTTTATAGCTAAACTTCGGCTTTTCTCTTAAATTTTATACACAAAATCGAATTAAATCGGCTCAACAAACATGTTTCCAATACCAAAATTTGTCATCATTGCCTCTAGATATCAAAAAACTGACAAAATATAGGTTTTTGGCCGAACTGTTCGGTCGGACACTAATAATTGGCTTTATAGGTAGCTTGAATCGGTGCATAGAGCCTTCTGATCTAATCTAATCTAGCCTCCAAGATTGTGCGATTTAACGCTGTTTTACTATTTTCTGTGGAGATAAGCCCGAAGCAATTGACCACTTGGAGGACAACATTCGCCCTGTTATTGCCAATATACGGCCACAAATGTTGGAAAAAGTCATCGAAAATTGGACCTCCATATTAGACTACGTTCGAGCCAGCCGTGGCGGTCATATGCCAGCAGTCATATTTAAATTATAATGCCAGAAGATTATCTTTCGAATAAAGTAAATTTCATGTCGGTTTAAAAAATTCATCTTTGTTTTATTCCATTTATTCAATAAAAAACACCCTTTACTATTTGAATGTTGCAAACAAGTTGCATTATTATTACTAATTTTGTTTCTTTTGGTGAAAATCAATGCTAACTCCCATTGTAAAATTCCAAAATTAAAAAAAAAAAAAAAAATTATTATAAAAATACCTCGTGTCTTACTACATTTGGTATGCTGAACACGAATCTAGTTTTCGAGATGTGGTCATTTTTAAAATTTTAGTACATAGTTGTTCCAAAAAAATGGTAATATATAACGAGAGCTTACACAGAAAAATTTATCAACCTAAAATATCTAATTAAAGATTTGATTTGAATTAAATTTGTTTTTAAACAAATATTTAATTGAATCAATTAATAATTTAAATAATTTTTAAATATATAAATACATTTTATAGTTTAGACGTAGTTCTCAAATTATTTTTTCATACACTGTTTGATTAAATAAAAAATTTGCAGTATAAAATACCAAATGCATTTGAAGTTTACAAACAAGGCAAGCATACACACAAACATGCAAACAGACGCAGCATTAACAAAAATACACATACCAATGTATCGTTCACACACTTTTTTTGTGAGTATCATATTGTTTTTTTGTAGAAGTTATTTATAACTTTTTTTTCTCTTTAATTTTCAATATTGATATTATCGTTGCTATGATAGGTGCAAAATCAATGAAAATATTAATTGATTCAATATTTTTTGTAATTGAAACCCGTTTTTAGTTTTTTCTGTGTATATTAAAAATTAGACTTTCAAAAATTTATATTTATTTATTATATATTTTTGAAGAATATGCACACCAGAGCAATTACTGTCAATTGTAAAATATACACTAAAAAAAGTCAGAAAAGACAGCAACATTTTTGCTGAGAGGATCCTTGCAAAAAAATTGCTAAATTCAGCAAAACTTTTACTGAATTTACTTATTTTTTTGGTGAAATATTAAACTTTTTCAAAAATTTCGTACTAACTCTGAAAAATCGTGCGAACTCTGAAGAAATATTTAATTTTTGATATACTAAAATATGATATCTTAAAAAATTAGCAGCCAGTGCAAAATATGAAATTTATTGCATAGGTATAAATTAGTAAGAATATCTAAACCGTCTTATGACAGGTACATTGTTTATTTTTACAATAATAAGCGAAATAAATAGTTTTTTAGATCTGCTGAGAAGTTAGCTTTTTTGGTATGCTAATTGTTCAAAAATTCTTAAATTTTTGTATTAAAAATATAAAAATTGTTTTTTTTGGATTTTCTATATTTTCATATATTTAGTTAGAATATTGTTCTTGATTAAGTCATATTGATTTTATTTGCTGCTTTTCCAATGCAATGCAATTGTTTCATTGGCATCACCCAAATTTTCCGTTGTCTACAATATTTGGAAAAGCAACAAATAAAATCTAATATGACAATAATATTATATTAGATTTTTGAACTTGAGGTAGAACAATATTCTAACTAAATATATGAAAAAATAGAACCGACAAAATAATTTTACGTATTTTTAGTACAAAAATGAAGACATTCGTTTATATACACAAAATTGTATCAATGTCATACAAAAAAAAAAATAATTAAATTTTTTATCTCAAAGTAACAACAATTATAGAAGTTCGTCATATATACACACATAGAAATAAAGTGCCAACCGAATTGAAAAGTGTATTTTAATGGTAACAACTTATAAGTCCAGTTAGTACAACGATATTTACATTAGATTTTTGAAAATTTTAGGTGTTCCAACTAAGATTCAGTTGAATTAACCGAACTTTGTTGTGAAAACTAATGTTCAGTTGTATCAACCTACTAAAATTCGTAATAAACGAATTTGAGTCATAGTAACTGAATTTCAGTTGGCAAATAGCAAAATTTTTCTCTGTGTATATTAAATTGTTCGAGGACTTTTCAATCCTTTATTTTTTTAATTTACGATTGCAGTGAAGATGTTAAATTATTTGAGTAAAAAAATATGTATAGCCGTTTTAATGCACTGGGTTGAAAACAGTTGGTTGGCTAATGAGTAGGTGGCGTATACTTAATATGCAATCATAATTTAAATATAATGTATACGTACTGTTTGTTTAATTTTAAACTTTAGAGCAATTCCATATGAAAACGATCAAAATTGGCAAATTTTTGGACGACCCCTCTCCGATTTTAAAATAAATAGTCTCAATCGATTGCCCAGCAAAAAATAATGTACCTACATATTTTTTTTTTTTTTTTATAGTGACTGGCTTAGTGGTGGTGTGCACCACTGTCATGTGACAAAATTGAAGAATTCTTCATGTGACAAAATTGAAGAATTCTTCATAAGGGACCTCATTGAAAGTTGTTTTAAAAAAAAACTACTAAAGCGATCGCAACGAGTGATAGCTCGTTAGAAAGGTATTGAATCAGGCTTTAATTGAAAAATAAAATTTTCCTAATTTTTCTCAGAAATTTACCTTTTTTCCCATGAAAATTAAATTTTCCCATGAAAATTAAATTTTCCGATTTTCCACAGAAGCTCCTAAAATTTTCGGCTAATTTTTTTTTTTTTTGGATTCCTCATAATTTTTGCTTTAAGAATCAGCAATAAAAAAATGGGACCCGACTCCTTCTTTGGACAGGAGAAGAGCATTTAAGAGACCACCTTGTTCTCATTGTTTTTATATTTTTTATAATTGAATTATTTTTAATTATTTAACAAGAAAAATTAGGAAAATTTTATTTTTAAATTAAAGCCTGATTCAATACCTTTCCAACGAGCTATCACTCGTTGCGATCGCTTTAGTAGTTAAAACAACTTTCAATGAGGTCCCTTATGAAGAATTCTTCAATTTTGTCACATGACAGTGGTGCACACCACCACTAAACCAGTCACTATAGAGCAATTCCATATGACATGTGACAAAATTGAAGAATTCTTCATAAGGGACCTCATTGAAAGTTGTTTTAAAAAAAGCGATCGCAACGAGTGATAGCTCGTTGGAAAGGTATTGAATCAGGCTTTAATTGAAAAATAAAATTTTCCTAATTTTTCTTGTTAAATAATTAAAAATAATTCAATTATAAAAAATATAAAAACAATGAGAACAAGGTGGTCTCTTAAATGCTCTTCTCCTGTCCAAAGAAGGAGTCGGGGCCCATTTTTTTATTGCTGATTCTTAAAGCAAAAATTATGAGGAATCCAAAAAAAAAAAATTAGCCGGAAATTTTAGGAGCTTCTGTGGAAAATCGGAAAATTTAATTTTCATGGGAAAAAAGGTAAATTTCTGAGAAAAATTAGGAACATTTTATTTTTCAATTAAAGCCTGATTCAATACCTTTCTAACGAGCTAGCACTCGTTGCGATCGCTTTAGTAGTTTTTTTTAAAACAACTTTCAATGAGGTCCCTTATGAAGAATTCTTCAATTTTGTCACATGAAGAATTCTTCAATTTTGTCACATGACAGTGGTGCACACCACCACTAAACCAGTCACTATAAAAAAAAAAAAAATATATGTAGGTACATTATATTTTGCTGGGCAATCGATTGAGACTATTTATTTTAAAATCGGACTGGGGTCGTCCAAAAGGTGATCGCTTTCATATGGAATTGCTCTTTAATTAACCCTGAAGTACTATCGTCTAGGTGGAATCCACCCATAATGCTGACTTTTTGATTTTTTCAAGAGAGATGTACATTAACAAAATATTATTTAAAATAAATGAATTGCCAAACTTATAATATTAAATTTTTTTTCTGTGTTTTGGAGTTCATTATATTATTTTCATAACTGAATTTAACTGATATAAATGACAGATACTAATAAGTAGGGGTGGATTACACCCAACGATGGTAGTGGCGTAAGTTGAACAGACGATAGTACTGCAGGGTTAATAAATGAAATTGAATATAAACTAAAAAGCATTTTAGTAGAATTCAATAGTATTTTCCATGGATGGTAACCGATTCGATGCGGGTATCGGTAAGGGTAGTGCTATTTTCGTTTATTTCGGTAACGGTATTTTATGGGTAACGATATTTCAGTTATTTCGGTGACGGTTTTATATCGTTAGCGTTATTTTACTTTAAGGATAACGGGTTGTCAGTTATTTGGGTAACGGTATTTTAAGGATGACGTTATTTAAGTTATTCAGGTAATGTCAGTGCACATCGATAATTTTAGCCTCATTTTGGGAAAATATATATCTACACACGGATCAAAATTTAGCTATTTGCCGACTGAAATTCAGTTACTACAACTCAAATTCGGCTATTACGAATTTCAGTCGTATGGTACAATTGAACATTAGTTTTAACAACAAAGTTCGGTTAATTCAACACAATTGTAATTGCAACGCTCAAAATATTTAGAAATCTAGTGTAAATATCGTTATACTAACTGAATTTATAAGTTGTTACCAAAAAAACCACTTTTCGATTAGCATTTTGTTGCTCTGTGTGTATTTACAGCTATTTTCTGATTTTGTCAGATTATTTCGGTAACGGTGTTTTAGCGATACTGGTATTTTAGTTATTTCGCTAACGGTATTTTAATTATATTGGTATTTTAGTTATATCGGTAACGGTATTTTACGGATAACGGTATTTAAATTATTTCAGTAACGGTATTTTAGGGATAACGATAATCAGTGGAAAGGGTTTTGAATCGATAACGGTATCTTAGCGGTATTGCCTGCCATCCCTGATATTTTTTTCAAAAGTTTGTATTCAAGTTAGATGATTTACACAGCAGCAAGCAGTATATCAAATTAATACATGCGGAATAGTAAATTCAAATTTATGTTCTTTTACTACAATTAGACTAGATTACAGTGATTTGGGCATTAAATATAGACACAATTAATTTCGATTGACCCATACAGTTTACATACATTTGGCAGGTACTCAAATATTTGCATGGGCGTGTCTTGTTTACTGTGTTTAATTGAAGACCCTTAAACATTGAATATCTATATGAACTATTTATTTTGAAAGTGTTATAAGTCCATTTGTTTTTAATGGAAATACAAATAGATTTGCATGTCCATGTTTTTGAATACTTTGTTTTGTTTTGATACAAACAAAACAGAGGACATCAAAATAAGTTATAAAAATACTTATTTATTGCGGAAAATTACATTTCTTCAGTATATAATAGACTTATGAAACTTACAAAGTAAAAACTTTTCAAAAACTGCTGCACTGTTGGGCGTTGTGGTGTAATGCTTAGAGCGTTGGACTGTTACACAGATGGTCCCGGGTTCGATTCCCGGTGACGACAACATCAATTTAGAAAAATAATATGTATCAGTTTTCTATCACTTATATGTATCGCTGCGCCAACCTTCGGTGTTCCCATAGCACTTAACCCCACCGAAGTAAAATAATGAATCAGGGCTATGAAACAAGAAGCTTCAATAAATTCGGCAACTCTACATCAGGTGGCGAGCAGCAATTGTTCTAAGACTTATCATCTCGCGCAATTATAGTGCTGCCATGTTTGAAGCCCTTCATCTTTCATCACCTTTCATCTCTCCACTATCCCCTTTCCAAAGAAAGCAACACATTAATTAATTGGAAGAATTTCCTGAGTGTTGCTTCTCTTTTTAAAAATAATAATATAAATATGATGGTCCCGGGTTCGATTCCCGGTGACGACAACATCAATTTAGAAAAATAAATTCTATCACTTATATGTATCGCTACACCCACCTTCGGTGTTCCCATAGCACTTAACCCCACCGAAGTAAAATAATGAATCAGGGCTATGAAACAAAAAGCTTCAATAAATTCGGCAACTCTACATCAGGTGGCGAGAAACAACTGTTCTAAGACTTATCATCTCGCGCAATTTTGTTAAAAACAATTGCAATTTAATTTTTTTTTAACTTTTTCAGTTTCTGCGAAAGATTTTTTTCGAATATTCTTTTAAAACAACAATATTGTTAAAGTTAGTGTTTTCATGAGTATAATTAGCCTTCATTTGTTAAAATTGGTTGAAAATTGACGAAGTTATGGTACTTTTTCTATATATCGTTCATTCCATGAAATAGCGTTCGAAAACGGCATTTTTGACAACCAGCCCTTTGGTTATATTAAAATTTTGGCAAACGTGTACTCTAGGATATCTCTTACTCACTATCGTTTTCAGTTCCTTAAAATTGTGTAAAGTCACGTTTTTATTCACATTTTTAATTTTATAAAAAATAAAATAAATGCTAAAAGTAGTAAACTTTTAAGAGCCATATTTCTCAAACTACATGGACTATTTGAAAGATTTCAAAAGCAGATAAAAGATGAAATTTTCTTGTTTATAATTTGTAATTAAAAAATAACCACTTTTTTTGTGAACATGCATTCATAATGCAAATGTAATTTTTGATTGTATTTTGCATTTCAATCATTATGTATTTTTGCAGTGACTATTAAATACTATAAAAACTCATCATTATCTAAATTGTTTTGAAAATGGACACATACCACTTACAAAATAAGTGGTTCATATATGTTTGAGGGTGTCTTTGTTATATAGTTAAGGTAACTTTTTATTGAATGACGGTACAAATGAAAAGCATGTTTTAGGGCCATTTGTTTATTGTTGTTGTTATGGTAAGTTATTTTACTTCATTTATTTTTTGCTTTAATTAAATAAAAATGTTTACAAACATTAATTGTAATTAAAAAATAATATTTTTGTTTTTTTTTGAATAGGGATACTTCAGTTGTACATATAAATACCACTTCTGTTTATAATTAATTTCAAGGTTATGAAAAATATGTGATGATTTTCAAAAATTTTCGACACTACATTTTCAAAATCCATTAGCGTTAATCATTTATCTTAAACAGATCAAAAATTATGACGTTATAGATTTGTCATTACACCCTCCCCCGCAGTTTTATTACAATTTTTTTTTTTTTTTGGAAAACGTTGGTGCGAGACGACCAAAAATGGCCCATTTTGGAAAAATAGTGTATTATTACAAAAAAATTCCAATACATTTAAATTTAAAAAAAATTTACTTTTTATTTCATTTACTCATTTAATATACTTAATATTAATCAGATATGGAATTTTGACTTCATCGGATATCATTAACCCACTTTAGACAGGAATCCAAAATGACCCATGAATTTGATAAAAATGCAGAAACGTCTTTTTTAAAATTAATTTTACAGATTTTTGAAAATGCTAATTTGCAGATTTTTATAATATAATACACAACCAGCCAGAAGCAAAGTTCAGTTTGAAAAAAATGACTACAAAAAGTTACTATTCCATCGTTTTTTGAGCGATCTGCAATTCCAGAAACAGTATTCCGTGAAATCCTAGCTGATCCTGTTTCAGAAATATAAACATTTCAATTTCAAAGCCAGAATCTTCGAGTTTTCAAATTTGAGTCTTACTAGAAAAACCATAATTTTTAAACGACTTAAAATAATTTGATTCTGTGTTGATAGAAAATTCTTCAAGCTTTATTATGCTTTATAATATTGTATGGGTAACTTCCCGAAAAAATTCATAATTTTTGTTCAAGGTGAAAAAATATTTAACTGCAAGTTTAATTAGCAGAGTTGATATCATTTGCACACCATCCTTGGTATAGACACCTCGGCTAACATATTCTTATACTATTATGTTGTAGTGGATTTAACACAACTCAATGACATACCATTTAAATTTGTTTTGGATTTCAAACTTTTATAAATTGCTATTGGCCAACAGACTACAACTGCACCATACCCATGCCCTTATTGCTTTGTAAAGTTAAATCAATTACAGAACATGATGTCCAAAGTATAGAGCTAAAGATCTTTAAACACTTGAAACAGGATTATACAAAATTTAAGTATTCTGGTAAGGATAAAAGGAATGCTCCACAATGCCATAGTGTAGTTAATCACCCCATATTTGTGAAAGAAGATGACGACGAAGATGATAACATCCATGTAATTGAGAAATGTATTTTACTTGAACTCCATCTTTTACAAGGATTTGTCAATCATCTCTTTTGGAATGGCATAGTTCCAATTGTAGGACGGGAAAAAGCTCTATTATGTCCAAAGAAGTTGAAGCAAATTCCGAAAAACTATCACGGCGATATTTTGAAGGGAACGCTTGCAGAAAACTTCTAAGAGAAGCGGATAAATTGTTGGATCCAGAAATCTATGATGAAGTTGGAATATTTAAAATTCAGCCTTTCATTGCATCATTTAAAGCTATGAATACTATTGTTGACAATTACCTGACAACGAACATATTCAATATTACTAACATAAATAAGCACTTAACTGAACTCCGTAGATCTTTTCAAAGTACGAATGTTTCACAAACTCTTAAAATTCATGTAATTCTTGATCATTTAGATCAGGGTCTTATACACTTGAATTATGATGGTTTGAGGTTATGGTCCGAACAAGCTGGCGAATCTATTCATAGAGAATTTCTCAAATTTTGGGATAGATTCAAGATAAATATTTTCGATGATCCAACTTTTTCGGCACGATTAAAAAACGCGTAGTTACTTTTTCTTCTCAGCATTTATAAAAAACATTGTTTATTAGTGGATTAGGTCTATTGAAGATACCACTTAAAAAAAAAGCGCTGAGGTTTCTATCCCAAGGATGGTGTGGAAATGATATCAACTCTGTTAATTAAATTTGCAGTTAAATATTTTTTCACCTTGAACAAAAATTATGAATTTTTTTGGGAAGTTACCCATACAATATTATAAAGCATAATAAAGCTTGAAGAATTTTCTATCAACACAGAATCAATTATTTTAAGTCGTTTAAAAATTATGGACTTTTTAGTGAGACTCAAATTTGAACACTCGAAGATTCTGGATCTTTAAATTGAAATGTTTATATTTTTGAAACAGGATCAGCTAAGATTTCATGGGATACGGTTTCTGGAAGGGCAGCTCGCCCACAAAAAGATGACATAGTCACTTTTTGTCATCAATTTTTTCAAACTGAACTTTGCTTCTGGCCGGGTGTGAATAGTTGTTATTAAAGAAAAAAATTAATTTGGAAAAATGATAATTCGAGTTTGTATTTGGAGCGACTATTTTCCAGGACATTTTATGAAAATAGCTTATTTTGTCAAAAATTTAACAAAATTTTAAAGTTTTCATCAAAGTTTGAATAATTTTCGGAAAAATATCACTTAAATTTACAATTATTCTCATTATTAGTATTACAATTATTATCAAAAGACTACAATTATTCTTACTATTACTTAAATAATGTTTAACCCTTAGTGGCCTGGGGACAAAACTGACTCATGGAACTTTTAATTTTGACTGCAGTTTGTATAGTTTTTAAATTGATAAAAAAAAAATCTGAACTTGACAGAAATGCTTATTTTATGTAACTTGTTCCATATAGGGTTCATTTTTACACTTTTGGCCAAAAAAACGACCCACTAGGAAATTTACAGAATAGCATCTCGCATAATTTTCGGAAAATTATCACTTACTCTTGATAAGACTATAATTATATAATTATATTATATAAAAATTTTTAACCGTTATTGGCCGGGTGACAAAAAAGACCCATAAAACTTGATTTAGATTATGACTTCCAGATTATAAAGCATTTATAAAAAAATTAAAAAAAAATTTTTCCTCTTGATACGAATTATTATTTTGTGTAAATTTCCTAGTGCGTCTTTTTATGTAAAAATTAAAATTATTAACCCTATATGGATCAAATTGCATAAAATAATTATTTGTTTTAAGTGAATTTTTTTTTTAAGTCAACTTTAAGCTTTACATTTTTGTAGTCAAAATATATACTTTGTTTTATGGGTCTTTTGTGTCCCCAGTCCAAATCAAAGATACCGCTGTTAAACACAAGAAATGCATCGGAGAGACCTATCAATTGCGATAGAGTTTAGGATATAGATCACGAAACGTAGGACGTAGATAACGCTTACAAAAAAAAAATCATGTATCGGTAAGGGTTACGCTATTTTGTTTACTTCGGTAACAGTATTTTAGGGTAACGGTATTTCAGTTATTTCGATAACGGGTTTTAGCGTTAACGGTATTTTGCTTATTTCGGTATCGGAATTTTAGCGGTAACGTTATTTGGTTATAATGGTCATATAAGTAAATTATTACTATTCAAAAATATTACTATAGAAATATGATAGTAAAACTCACGATACGAAAATTTCATAGAACCAAACAATTGTATAATTTTAGGGTTTATTAATATACAAATTTGTAGTATATTTTAGGGATGATTTTATTTTTTTTTGCTCTACATTGCATACTGCAATACTTTCTGAAATTTGTTTCCAATTATTAGGAATTTCAAAAATTTTAAAACATAATTATGTCTATTTGCATCAATTATATTTTGGCCCTTAAAATATGCAACATAAAATTCAATATATCCGTTCTAGTTTCTGGTTTAATTTATATCAAATATCTGAAATTCTTTACTGCGTATTTTAAATTATCAATGTTAATTTAATTTAATAACTTTTTGTTGGCCTTATAATTATGAATTTTAATCATTGCATTGAATTTACTATCTTTCATGCTTTCATATTTCCAAATTTAAACATAAATTGCCTTTATTATTATTGATCTCCCACAATAACAATTGAACTATTTATCAAATTGCTTTTTTTAGCAACAATACAACAAAATTATTGATTGAAATTTCCCATTATCTGGTTTTATATAAAAGCATGTGTTTAATTGAAATCAATTTCCCATCACAATAACTAGTGTTCGAATTTTCCTTCATATTTATTATCATATGAGCTACTTAACTGACAGTCACTTAAATTTTTGAAGGCATTATCTATCGCTCTATATATACATTAGGATGTCCCGAATACAACAAAAAAAAGTTAAGAATACCACTCAATCGATGCGTATTAAAAAGCTAAGTACGGGAAAAATAAGTAAAACATGTTTGAAGTGGATTGAAGTTACCGATTGTAGTGTATTTTGACCAAAAAAGTTTCGAATTTTTTTTCCAAATATTTCTCAAATTTTTGGCGTATTACTAGAAAAAAATTTAAAAATTTTCTGTAGAACTATTGTGGTCTACCAGAAGATATTTTTGTTTTAAGCAAGTACAATTTCTATACTATTGTACATAGAAATTGTAATTGGTCTGAATTAAAATAAAATCCTCTGGTAAAACAAAATTACTCTACAGAAAATTTAAAATTTGTTTTCCAGTAAAAATGTAAAACTTACGAAACTTTTGAGCCCTCTATGGAAAAAAATATCGAAACTTTTTTTTGATCAAATTGCGCTAAAGCCGGCAACTTTAATCGCTGGTGGGGAACTGAAGATCCACTTCATAGTTTTTTTTTTACTTATTTTTCCCATATTTAGCTCTTTAATACGCATCGATTGAGTGGTATTCCATGAACCAATCCGAAAAAGTGCCATATTCGTGGCGCCCTAATGTACATTATTAGTTATTACTATCAACAGTGTTGTATTAAAATATTAAATTTATTAAACGAATAAAAAATATGCATATTAAATATTTATATTTATGGCAAAAGTGTTTATTTCTCTAGATGTTAATATATTTTTTGATGTTTAATAGCTAATGCAATAATTAATTTAATATTGATATAAAAACCATACTAATACTTTATAAAATCTAAACCATAGTTTAAGGAGTTAAATTAAATATGAAAATTATAGTATAGTTTTAGGAGTTATACATTTTTCCACTAACAATAGTTTGCTCACCAAAAATGTGTTAGCCTGTTAAAAACATGAAATTTTAAATATCTTTTAAGCCCTTAAAATGTGCAACAAAAAATATTTCCTGAACAATTTGTAGCTAACATTGGAGTATATTGAAAATTCCTTGTTGTCTATTTTAAGAGTTAAGACAACAATTACAAATGCATATTGATTGGCCTGGTAAATAATAAGTCCAGAAAGTTCATACATTGAGCAATAAATGTTAAGCCTTAATATATGCAATAAAAATAAGATATGCAATATCAAATATTAAATTTCCACAAAAAGTTTGAAAATACATTAAGAGCAAATATTCACTCTATGATGTTCTTTATTTTTTAAGATTAATTTTAATTAATAAATGCATGAAGATTGCAGAAATGATAAAAAGGTGCTACAAAATGTATAAAATAAAGAAAAAACAAATAAAAAAAATACTTAAAATTAATTTAAAAATATGCCTTAAAAAGGACAAAATAAAGCATGCAAGCAAGCATGATAAAATATGTAACCAAAAATCTATGATATTTTGTTCTAGATTTGATGATTCTTATAAATATTTAGTCTATATCAATTTTAGATTATCGAGAAAAAACATGAATTTTCATGAAATTCTTTTGCCCAATTTATCACATTAGATCAATTCCATTTTATTTCATCGACAAATTTTTCGATAGTCTCCGATTTTGAAAAAATCTGTAAATCGAGTATACTATTTCTCAGCAAATTTTTTGCTGAAATTGTGTTTTCAGCTAAAATTTAAGTTTCACTATTTCAGCTAAAATTTAAGTTTCACTTATTCAGCATTTAACTGTTTTGCACTTATGTTTTACTAATATTTCACTATTGTTTTACTAATACATTTTGCTAAATAAATTGTGGTGATAAGCACATTAATAGTGTGAACGACAACCAGATTGAAAGATATACTCAAAATCATGTAGATGTCGCATCGACATATGTTGTAGAGACGAGGAAAAGAACACTGCAACATACAACTCTTGTAAGACACATAAAAAATCAACCACGGAAGATTTTTGCATCTGTTTTTCATACAAAAGACGCCAACAAGGTGAATACATATGTGGATTAAAAAATCTTTAATTTTGTGTTGTCATTGGCTTGTCAAAGTAATTGTCTATTAATTAAATTATTATAAATTATAGTGTGGTCAAATTGCAAGCAAATATACCTGTAGACAGACTATCTCGAAAGAAAAGGCACACATCTTAGGTAATTTTTAATGTTTCCTTTTTCTTACTGCAAAAAAGGATTGTATATTTTATATTTTGACAACCATTGATGGTAGTAGTTGAAAGATAATTTTGTTTATGTTATATATAATTATATTTATATATTTTCAGATATTAAATTAATCCATGTTGTCAATTTGGAAGTATGAACATTTTTATATTTTGTAACGCATTGTAAAATTACTTTTAAAAGAATAAGCAAAAATATTTCTGATTTTCAACAACTACATTTTAACTAAAATATAATTTTTGTAGAACTTTTTGCATTTTTTTCAGTGTACTAATATTCAAGAAAAATTTTAATAACTTTTAGCAAGGATTTTTTAATTTCTAATGAACTTAGTGAACTTTTGCTAAGTCAACTAATTTTGTTGCTAACACACTGATAGAATTTTGTTCATTGTATTATTGAAAACCTTCATTAATACAATGAATTTTTCATTAAAAAGTCCCCAAAGAAAGTTTCATTGGCTCAATGAAATATTTTCCATTAATCAAATAATAATTGAAAAAAATATTTTTTTTCTTGTTTCATATTATTTTGTGTTAATTTTTCTTTTTTATTATCTTATATTTATTTTTCCGTTTTTTATCTCCCTGAACACGACTTGAACCCACAACCATCACCATACAAACAGCACCGCCTTACCAATTGACCTAAATTACAAAACCAAAAGGATGTGCTTATTTAGACTTTGTAGGAAATATTTTTTTTCAATAGTTGAAGAGCCTCCAGTGAATATTTTATGGAACTTATTGTTTGCTGTACAAAAATATTTATGTAAAAATGATTGCATATTTTAAGGATTAAACAAATACAGTTAATGAAAATTTCATTCAGTCAATGAATTTTCATTAATTTAATGAAAATGTTTCATTCAACCAATGAATACAAGTTAATGAAAGACATTCATTAATAGTATGAAGGAAAATCCTATCAGTGCAGTAGCTCGCTGATTTTCATAAAACAATTTTGCTGACATTAGCAATGACTAAAATTTGCAGACTCAACAACATTTTTTGTTTACTTTACTAAGACGTTTTTTAAGTGTACACCAATCGCAATTTTCTCTGCTTTGGACGATCTAAAAAATCGTTTGTGCGAAAAAAGTGTTTTACTATGTATTACTCCCCAAATTCTCCGTCATCTTAAAAAAAGGCCTTTAAGACCTTAACAGTGCCTTAAAGAAATCTTTTTTTATTAAAATGGTAAATATTTTTCAAATTCCTAAATTCGATTATGTACTTAAAAACCCAAGATAATATTTTTCCTTGGAAGTTTAAGGACAAACCTTTTATAAACTCTTAAAATAAAGAAATCTCATTGCGTATTTGTTATTCTAAACAAACTACAGCAAAATTACCAATAAATAGAAAGTTCTACTACTAACAGCTTAATAAGAAAAATTTCCAAATATGTATTAAATTGACATTTTCGAAATATATCTAATAACGATAACACTTGTCAAAATACTCCTCTCATCTTTATATAATAATAAAATGTATTTATTGCAAAAAGAAGACGAAGAAGAATATAAAAACTCAAGTAGGTACTAGATTTTGTATCTATAAATTGGATGAAACAATATCTATCATCTCCTGTTTGAATTTTTATATTATTGTATTTATCTTAAATGAAATGAAATTTGATTTCGTATTAATATCAAATATATGGGAGTATGTTTGGTATATAAAATATATGAAAGTGTCACGCTTCATATTTAATTTATTTTATAAAGGAATGTTCCCTAAAATGCACCTTTTTATATTTTTGTATGCGTTGTTGCATGCATATGTCAAAACTGTCAACTGTCATCGAGTTTAATTTCCTTTATCACTATTTTAAAAAGTTTTAATTTGAATGCGTACGGTTTTAATGGTTAAAGTTATATTACTTTATGCAGTTATTTATAGTGATATATATGATTATATATTCATATAAAATGATGTAAAATTATATCACAAATATATAAATATATCTTTCTTTATATTGCACTTCATATAGTGCAATATATAAAAATGCATATCGATCTATATATGATTACATATGCCACATGTAATTGCATATATTTGTATACAATCGTATCTAATTGGATGTAAATGTATCACATTAAATATAATTTGATACGTTTCGATGAGGGAAAAATTCGGATAAAATTGTATCAAACTATATCTAATTGCATCATATTAGACCTAATTGTATCAAATAATGTCTAGTTGTATCACATTAGATATAATATAATACAATTAGATGGTCTCATTTTTCGGATCTAATTTTATATAGAATACGGAAATTCACAAGATATTTTTTTACACGGGAATATAAAGTGTAATTTTCGTAACCATAAAAATGAATAACAAGCATTTTTTAAAAGAATTGCCCATGCGAGTGTTTTGTAAATGGTAAGAATTTTATTCACAATTATACTACAACTAATTGATTCGGTAAAAAAATATAATAAATAAAACAAAAATGTGAAAAATTATATTTTCATAGTGTCCTTGATATATTTTTGGTCCTTTGATATATTTTTTGTATTTTTTTTTTGATTTTTTACCAAGTTTTAGTATTTTTAAATGGTTAACGCATCACTTTAACTGTTCTTGTCTATTTTGGACAATTTTTTCACATTTTTCACAGCAAAAAAATATAGTTTGTTCATTGCAATTAAAAAAGCCAGCATTACATATGGCAAGCCCTTAAGCAGCTTTAAACGATACATACAACGTTTTAGTAAACAAAATTAAAATAAATTTTATTAAAATTTTACTTTTTTTGCTAACAATTTCTTTGCTTTTAGAGAGTTTTTTAATTTAGGTCCACTTTATTGTACATGTTCCCTAAAGTGGAGCCTTTGAGTTGTTTTGAAAATTGTTATATAACTTTATTAAATTAGTTGCCACAAGAAAAATGATCAACAGCCGAAAAATGTCTAAGGAGTTGGCCTAAATTTTTTTAAATTCGATTTCCCTTTATAGCATTTGACACCTTTAACTCTCATATAAATATGTCTTGACTAAATTCTTTTCAGCAAATTTCATTTGGGCGTTAATGATTTAACAAATTTTAATTTTGCGTAATGCAAAGTTTGGTATAAATGGCGAACACTGTGTACCATTTTCTATTATGTGCCCATTTGTGTGTTCATAAAAAAAATATATATAAAATAATACCTGCACCATGCTAACAGCTTCAATATATAGAAAGAACATGAAAAGAACACGAAAAACATTATGCAGGCATTTATGTAAAAATTTTGTTGTAATAAAAAGTGTAATAACGCAGTCAATTTCGAACGGATTTTTAAAATCGAAGTTGCGTTTTACTCCTAAATAAATTTGTTTTGTTAATAAATTCATATATAGCACGGTTCCTTTACAAAATACTTTGTAAAAACATTCTCAAATTTGAAAAAATGTCGAAAAAATATGTTAGCTGGAGAAATTCACACAATTTTCTCAAGTTAACTTTATTAATATATATACCATTGGAAAGCTCTCACTTTCTTCTCTATAAATCCGCTTAAATCGGATGATACTCAACTAAGTTACAGGCTTATAAGTAAATAAAGGTACAAAAAAACTGGGTTTTTACCCGTAACTCAAGATTTTGGAGGTGTTTGTCAAATTTCAAAAACAGATTCTTCGTATTAATAAAGTTAAGGGCAACAAAGTTTATATAAACTTACATAAACATATGCATTTATATATAAAAGCACACAGTCACATATATATTTGTATAAAGAAATGTATGATTATATGTAAAGGTTTTTACTCGGGGTATTTTTTATGCGTATATTGTTATATATATCTACATACATAATTATGTATGCGCTTGATGTCAAAATAATTTTTCTGAAACCGAGTTAAAAAATGTATATATTGTCTTCCCTTTTTTTTATCTTAAAATATATTGTAATATGATATTATATGCTATCGTGGATAACCATATAGTATTATATATTTCTTATGTGGTATCATATCTAACGATATATTATTATATATTAACCTTTATAAAGTAACACATTAAGCATATATGCTATACATAATAATATATGATAGAACTACTGTCATATATAATACAGTTTCTTATATAAAATAATATGTAATCATATATTGGGACATACAAGCATTCTAATTTAAGATACAAGAATATGTACTGTCTATTTTTTTGTGAGATGTAAGATATGCTTACATATGGTGACATATGTACAATACAACTTAAGACATAATTATGTATACATGATATCAAGTAATATAAGATAATATAACAATACCACATATGACACAAGATTATCAATATAATTCGAGATGTGATTATATGCGCATAAATATAATTATGTATTGTTATATATAACCCCATAAATAATTAGATATGCGCCCAATGAATAATTTAATATAGGGGTTTAAGTAGATCAATTAAAAAGCAAAAAATCTTATTCTATACACCAAAAATTACTTATGCTTTTGGATATAATTAGATCCAATCAGATCTAAATAGATCCAATGGGAAATCTTAGGATCTATCAGGATATTAAATTACAAATTATTGGATCTCCCAATTTCAATTCCAATTTTGACCTTATGTAATTTAGTAATTTATTTAAGGGATATAATTGAATATGACTGGGTACTCCAATTTTTAGAGTAATTTGGATAAGATCACATAACGATCTATATAAAATGGGATATGTTTTTGTATTTTAGATAACATTTTTTTTATCGGGACCACATTGGTATGTGAAGTTGTTGTTGGTTTGAGTTCAAATTAGCATATAAAAATGTTATTTAATTTTATCGAGCGGGTGTCTGGGCTCTTTTTAAGTTTTGTAATAGCTCGTCTTTGACACGACTTTTCCCGAAGAGCTTTTATAACCCATATTTTAAATATTTCAAATATATGGAAACCTGGTCCACAGCATAGGCAATATAGACACAAACAAATCTGGATTTTTTAAATTTTAAACATTTTTTCATTAAAAATGTTTGTAATTTTAAATCCAAGTTTCATTTAAATCTGCCGATTCAATACTTGTTAGCTATTAGGGAACATTCTCATATATATCTGTTTTAAACCATGTAAAATGTACGAAAAAGAGACAATAGCTGATAACTTTATATGGTACAATTTATAAGGCAATTGAAAATTGGATTTTGGGTTTCTATTGGTAATACATCTTTGACTCGATTTACACGATTTCATTTAACGCATTTGTTTGAATATATTTAAATTGAAAACATTAGAAGTGCCTATCTATGTGTAAGGGAACTAATTATTGTAATGCCAAAATTCTCTAAGACAGTTTCCGTCTTAAATTTGATTGATTTGATTGATTTCTGTTGTAGTTATTCAGTATGGTCAGTTGTCTATTTTCTTGGGTTGTTGTCTTTGATAATAATGTAAAATGCTTGATTGACTGAAACGCAAATAGACGATTTGAGCTTTCAAAACGGACTGCAAGTATTTCGTTGCAGTCCGAAGTTATTTTTGATATTTATTTTGAAAAATAAAAAATAATGAATCTTATAAATAAAATTGTTATTGACTGACTCAACATCACCCAGCCTAACTATAGCAATCGAACTAGGAACTTGAAATTTCGCGTGGATGTTCCTCTTTCGGCGGCGTAATCGTCCACAAAAACGGGTAATTAAAATTGCTTCGGGTAGTCGCAAAAAGGGGAAAAGCCTCCCCCTAGATGGTCAGCCCAAAACCCTGAACCTAAGGGGTTTTCTATACAAACAGTTTTTCGAATTTGAAGGATTTTCTAAGGAAAACCATTCCAAATCTATGAGTACTTTAAAATCTAAGGGTTTTCTGTTGAAAAAGGTCTTTAGAAACTAAGGGTTTTGTTGAAAAAAGTCCTCAGAATCTGAGTGTATTGTTGAACAAAAAATTCCAAAATATGATAAATTGTACACTCAAAAAAAAAAGTTTGTAAAGTCAGCAAAAAATTTTGCTAAGTCAGCAAAATTTTAGTCAGGAGGGTGCTAGCAAAAAAAATTGCTAATGTCAGCAAAATCTTTTGCTGAAAATCAGCGAGTTGATTTTTAGCAACAAAATTAGTAGATTCAGCAGAAGTGTTGCTAACACTTAGTAGATTAGAAATAAAAAAGCCTTGGTAGAAATTAATAAATTTTTTGCTGAATTTTAGTAGACTGAAAAAAAACGCAAAAAAATTGTAAAAAAGTTGTAATTTAGTTAATATATTTGCTGAAAATCATAAAATATATTTTTGTGATTCTTTTAAAAATAATTTACAATAATTACGAAATATAGAAATTTTTATTTTCCCACATTGATGTCATGAATTAATTTAATATCTGAAAATATATAGAAATAAATATATATAATATAACAAAAATTTTCTTTCAACTACTTACATCAATGGTAGTCTAAATGATGCTTTCTTTTAAAGGACGCAACTGCCGAAGATAATTATAGAAACGAAACGAAAAAATAAACAAAAACAAACGAAACGAAAAAACAACCTTTTTTTTGCAATAAGAAAAAGGAACCATACAAATCTACCTAAGATGTGTGTCTTTGTCTTTCGCTGTACTCTGTGTACATGTCTGTATACATATGTTTGTTTGCAATTTGACCACACTAGATTATTAATATATTAACATTTATTATAGAAATACATATAAAATTTAAATATTTTCTTTTGTCTTTTATTTTATTAATAGACAATTATTTTCACAAGCCGGTGACAACGCAAAATTTAAATTGTTTTATGTATGAAAAAGACATACAGAAGTCTTCCATGGTTGATTTTTTTATATGTCTTATTAGAGTTGTACTTTTTAGTATCATTTTCCTCTTCTCTACTACATTTAGAAAACTGCGCAAAATATAAGAGTTTTTTTTATAAAAATTGTTTAAGTTTTCTTTTCTTTTATAAAAAACAACTCAGAAAATATGAAAATTTGTACACACATAAACAAAAACCTGTATAAATAGTAGATTAGCAAATTGTTTTGCTAGATATTAATAAAATAAGAACAGCAAAATTGAAACTGTTAACTTAACAAAATGTTAGTTATATTCGAGTTGAATTTAGTTATTTAGTCTGCTAAAAATAGCAAAAACTTCTATGCGATATTTGTAGACTAAAAACAGCAAACGAAAACTGTAATATATAAATTTTTGCTAAAAATTTTAGATTGCTGGTTTCAGCAGACATTTGCATGAAAAAAATTATATATAAAAAAACTCACATCATAATATATAAAAAAATATACATAAAAAAAACTTTAAAAATTTCACATATTTTTATGATTTTTTTCTACTATTACTTAGCAAATATGTTGCTGATTTTAGCAGATTAATTTGTTACTTTTAATTAACTAAAATTTAGTTCAAATATAACTAAAGATTTGTAGATTCAAGAGATTTTTTTTTGTTATTCTTATCTAACTAATATTTAGATAAAATATCTACTAATTTCAACAGTTTTGTGTGCAACGTCATTTTTAACAAATTTTTAGTAGTTTTAGCAAATTTTTTTACTAATTTTTTTCTATTAGTGTATAGAAAAATTTTATCCATAGAAAAACCCATAGAATTTATTCGATGACATCATGTGTAATCGAATATATTATAACTTTTATAAAGGCTTTTATTTTAGCTGAGGCAAACTTCATCTTTAGTTTGTTTTTATAAACTATTGCCATTTGTTTTTTTTACAAAGAAAATTCAATAAATTCCAAAAAATAAAATAAAGTAAAATTAATGATTTTTTGTTAGAAAGTGTTTTGCAACCGTCAGATAATGACAATCGTAATTAATTTTTTATATTAATTACTGTAGAATATTTCTTTAGTTAGTCTCTTTACAGGAAGAAGAAGAAGAAAACATTTTTATTGAAAAATTTTACGGACACAAGGGATACACCAGACTGCCGCAGTTTCGTCCCCCTCCTGGGACTCGTCAGTGGTTAATTTTATGTGTCAATTGAACAAAGTATTTTATATTGTTAATTTTGCTCTATATGAAAAACTTTTTATTCTTTTTGGTGTCGTACTGTGATTTGAACTCACAGTCTTAGCATCAAAGCTATGCATCGTAATCTCACCTCTTAACCAGTTGAGCCACGGTCGACACAGCGTTGACTGCGACTAAATTGGAGTTTGGTCACACTACGTACACACAAGTATTGTTTTGATCAGAAGAGACAGAATTAGCTAATACCAATGCACAATTAATTTCTCAACTAGAATGCTTTTTCTTCTTAATCCTATCTCTTTTTCAAAAACAATACTTGTGTGTACGTAGTGTGACCAAACTCCAATTTAGTCGCAGTCAACGCTGTGTCGACCGTGGCTCAACTGGTTAAGAGGTGAGATTACGATGCATAGCTTTGATGCTAAGACTGTGAGTTCAAATCACAGTACGACACCAAAAAGAATAAAAAGTTTTTCATATAGAGCAAAATTAACAATATAAAATACTTTGTTCAATTGACACATAAAATTAACCACTGACGAGTCCCAGGAGGGGGACGAAACTGCGGCAGTCTGGTGTATCCCTTGTGTCCGTAACATTTTTCAATAAAAATGTTTTCTTCTTCTTCTTCCTGTAAAGAGACTAACTAAAGATTTTTTTTTTGTTTTGGCAATGTCGTAACAATATGACAAAATTACAATAACGTAAGTCCTCGACACAAACCTCGTAGTTCAGACGGAAAAATAAAAACGTCTTACAGAAAAAGATTTTCGATTACCTTCTGCAGATACACCCAAAAAAATAATGAACTAAAATTTAGAAAAATTAACTTAATTTGAGAAAAAATTGAACTCCAAACGGCGCCAAAGCCGTTTTTACTAGAATTTAGTAAATTTTTTCTTGAAATTAAGAAACACATTTTGTTTCAAATGAGGATGACATTTTCAAATTCTGGTAAAATTTTACTATCTGAAAGCAAATTTTTATTGGAAAACAATGCATATTTTTCTCATAATTAGTCAGTATATTATCTTAGTTTTTTCTTTTAATAAGAAAATATTTTCTGGTTGTTAGAAAAATTTTTCTTTTACTTAGTTCAATCGAAAAATATTTTTTATAAAAAACAGTTCAATTTTCCTTAAAATTAGGAAATTATTACCGAAATGTAGGAAAAAAGTTCTAAAATTAAATAAATGGATACCTAAAATATACATGTGTTCTAATATTAAGGACAACAATTCCTAACTACTAGGAGAAATTTACTTCTATTGGTAAATTTCACCGTAGTTTTGAGGAAGAGTTGTGCTTAAAACTAGTTCACTGTTCCTTGAAACTTAAAACAATGTACTCAGGTAAAGTAAATTATTTTCCTTAAAATATAAAAAAAACACTGCTGTTGAGTAAATATATTTTATTAAACTAGAAAAATAAGAATAATTTTTATAGTTTAATACAAAAAATTTACTCCTAAAAGTGTAATTTTCTATTCTAAGCAAAAAAAATTAGCTTCAGATGAGTATATTGTTTCCTTTGAGCTGAAAATAAAGAAAAAAAGTTGTGTTAAATACAAAAATGTAAGTTTATTGGTTTTATTTTTATTTTCATTTTAAAAGTAATACACGTATAAATGTATAAACAAAAAATATAAAAAATTAATATAATTTACAAAAAAAAATATGTAAAGTATATAATTTGATTATATTATATTTTATTTATTTTAATCTTTAAACATTTATGTTTTAAAACCAAATGCAATTTTATTGTTAAATTTGTAAAAGTTAATCTTTAAACATAGATTAATAAATTTTTAAATAAAATACTGCATCTGAAATGTGACTCATATTTTTGTATTATAATAAAAAAAAACAACATTATAAACAAGACTAGCCGATTACTACAAATTTTTGGATTATTAACTTGGAAATGCAAGCAAAAATTCGTTATCGGTTTAAATAGGACAAGTTTCACTAATATTTGAAAAACTCTGCCTTAACAGATTATATAGTCCTGGAAGTATAAATATTTTTTCATATTTAAATAATATATTAAAAAGTTTATCAATTTAATTCAAAAGACATATGTATCAAAAAATTATTATTTTTTAATTTGCAATCAGGTAAACCAATTAGAAAATAGTACTTCAGGATAACCTGGAACATAATAAGTTACTACACCGTCAGAACCTTTTTATAGTTAAACAATGGTTCTCCTTGAGAAAACTACGTAGAAGGGACTCTCTCGTTGTGACACACTGCTTCTTTGGCTATGGAACACTAGAGGTCCTTAAACTTCTAAAATTAACTATTTTAAGGAACTTGTTGCAAAAATGCAAACAATAACTACAACATTGTATACTTTTTTGTGTCTATTTAGTATTCTTTATAAGAATTTTCTGAATAGAATAAAATGCAATAGATATCGTTCACATTTCAGCCAACAAGCAAAGCAACATTATTATGTAAAAGCTCAATTTTAGAATTTGTTAACATATTTGCTAATTAAATGTACTTTAAAATATATTCACATAAGTCTTTTAATCCAACTTTAAATGTTTTAAAAAATTAGATTCTTTTTTCAACTAATTAAATATTTTACAACAAAACTTTTGTATATATTTCCAAATTTTTTAAAACATCTTAATTTTAACAACAATATTTCTTCTAATATTTGAAAGAAGTGTGTCTGCCTTGATTTAAAACGGTTTAAAAATTCTAATGATTACCTACATAAATTTAAAACATATCTTTACAGCATAATGTTGTTTATTGATATGTGGTTTATTTCTAACTATTTCCAAGTTGATGATTAAATAATAATTAGCATCCAAATATCCTGAAGTCATTCAGCAATGCATTTGTCTTCGTTTTATTTCTAAAAAAAACAAAATAAATTGTTTTATTAAATTTATAATAAAAAAGAAATATCTACTTTTAAACCAAGTTACAACCAAATATTTTAATTTTGTTTGATGTTAATATAATTTTAATAAAATATCTGCACAAATCCTCCAAATGCCCAAATGCGTTTATATAAGCACAATATTCTGGAAAAATAAAAAATTATTTTCAAACTATTTAATAACATTATGGTAAAAAAATTACCTTTAAACGTTTTTAAAAACACAGCTACAAAAACTCAAGTTTTTACCAGATTAAAAAATATTAAAATTTAACTGAAAACAAAAAATATAATAATTAAAATTAACAACAAGAATTATTTCTTAATTAAAAATACAATTCGAACCTTTAAAATTGTCTAAGGCTCTCCCTCAAAATTTTGAAGTCGATTCATCGATAAATTTTTTTATGCATTTCCCACTTAGTTTTACGTAATTTCAATAAAACTAAAATGAAAAGAAGAAAGATTTTTAATAAAATATATAAATTAAAAATAAAAAATATTAAAATAAAATACGAACCTGTTCAATACTCCCGTCCAACTTAAAAAAAAGATTAAAAGCACAGCTTCCCATAAAGAATGGCCTCATATTTTCCAATTATATTAACTTCAATTTAAATAAAATCTGAAAATAAACCAACATTTAAAGCAAAAAGTTAGTATTTAACTAAAATGTAGTTTATATTAACAAAATCAACAAGTTCATTATGAACAAAATTCAAGTTTAAATTGAACTAAATTCAAGTTTAAATTGAACTAAACATGATTTTTTTATAAAATGGCCTCCATGAACGACGCTAACATTTTACATATGAAAATATACATTTTAATTAATATTTTTCACTGTAGATTACATTTAGTTTGATGTTATTTGTTTATATTGATATTAACAATTTATTTAAATAAAATTTTTAAGAAAATTATAATATTTTGGAAAAAATTAAAAAAAAAATCACCTTTACAAGAAAAAATTTTGCTTACCGTTGTTTAAAGAACAAACACTTTTAATTGCCATTACTTGTTTAAAATTATTCACACTATTAATTTTATATTCACTTTTTATTATTTACCTAGTTTATTTTACTTTTTTTTTAATATATATATTTTGTTAACTTTTTTATTAAAATTATTTAATTATTTTCGCTTTAAGAGACGCGCACTTCATTACTTTGCAAAAATTATTTTGATACTAAAACAGAAACTTTAGCAATGATTGTTTCTATAACTATCCATACTAATGATGTGCGAAAGAAAGAGACCGTAACAAAACTAGTTTATCTGAAATTTGTTCTACATATTTATACAACATTTTTTTATTGTCTCTCATGGATTTGAGAGTCAAATAATAAAATATTTACTTTTTATGCTCTTTGCAGAGCGTGAAGAAAAATAAGCTCATTTTGAGGAAGATTATGTCGCAAAATAAGTTAATTTTTCCTTGGATGTAGGAAAATTTCAATAATTTTTTTTAAAACTTTATAATTTTTTTTAAAAACTTTGTACGAAAAAATATATAAATTGGTGAAAAACATTAAAAAACAGTTTATTAATTTGTAAAATTAAGAAAATTTTATTATTAACTGAAAATATTTTCTTTAATTTTTAAGGATTTTTTGTTGAACTAAAGTCTAGGAAACAATTCTTTAGCATAAATATTACATAAACTAAAAAAGAAAATTTAGAACATTCGTTCCAGAATATAGTAAAATTTTCTTACAGAGCGAGAAAAAAATAACTCACATTTAGAAAAACTATGTACTTGTTGTAAGTAAGTCAAATTTTTGAACTAATTGGGAGAAAATTACATCCTAAATATTTTTTTTGAACTAAACTCTGTTTTTATTTTTTTAAGGATGCAAATTCATTACAACTTACATGTTTTAACCAAACACGAGAAAACTTTTTTTTATTAGGAAGAAGTTTTTCTAAAACCAAGAAATTTTGATGAGGAAATCAATGAACTATGTCTAAGTATATAAACTATTTTGTTTTTACTCTAATTTAGTTAATTTTATTTATTTTAAGAAAATTTTCTTTTGTTTTAGAAAAAATTTCCTTGAATTTAGGAAAATGTTTGAACTATTTATAAGTAAATTTTATATTAAATTTTAGTTTATGTCTTTTTTTTGAGTGTAGGACGAACAGAATCAGGGCATTAATTTTCATTAGTTTCAATGAAACTTAAAATTTTAAAAGGGAAGAAACATTAAGAGCATGTTTGAAATTATTTTAATCGATTCAGTTAAATAAGTATTGACTATTGATTTGAAAAACTATTGTTTTACGTCACATACCAGTAGGGTTGAAGAAGGGGGTAGAAGGGGGAGCATTCACCACTTTTTTTTGGAAAAATTACTTTTTATAAAAAATTTTACACATACTAACTTCAATTTTCATCTTATAAACATAAATTATCTTTATTTCCTACACTTATTTTTTTAAGATTTCCAAAGTAACTCAAATCGTCTAAACTGCCCAAACTATGGGGTAAATTCGCTGAGTTGATGTGGCACAGTTGTCAGCTATAAATATAATGGTTCTGGTGGAAAATTTATGATTTATATGAAATATTCATAAAGATTGATATCAGAAGCTATAATTTAAGCAAAAAAGTTTATTTTCTTCGAATTTGTTAAACCAAAATTTCGCCTGACCCGTGCAACACATATAACCATGTAACGAAATAATATAACGTATACATCTTCTAAAGTGATAAGAATTTTTGCTAATGAAACTACCCCACCTGGTGGTCTGACGTATGTTCCCCATGATCAGTTGCTCACATAATTTAATTTTTTTTTACACTTTTTAGAAATAAATTTAAAAAATTCATGTTAAAATAATAAATTTATATCAACGCTTCAACATCAAAAAGTGTATTTCGCTTTAATATACGAAATGAAAAAGTTATGCCCAATATGCTAACACTCTATTATTTTTGTTGCGACCTAAAAACACAAAAACATGTCTACTCTCTACCCCGTGTGAAGCACAAGTGTAAAATTTTGTGACATGAATGATAATCAATAACTGCTTAAGTTATAAAAGGGAACAATATAACAACTCTCTTAAATACAGCGAAAATCGGGAGTGGCATATGTGCCCCAGTGGCGAAACCTTCCACTTGTACCCTACTCCTAGATTTTTACGAAAAGTTTTAATTCTCTTGTAAATCGAGACATTGGTGTTCTTCAGTATTTACTTGTTGAGTATGTGTAACATAAAATAATTATAAGATAAAAACAGTCATACTTTATGGAATTCAATTGATAAATAATTACACAGAAAAAACTTAAATCGAGTTTCAATTAAAAGTTTAATTAACTTCGATCCTATTAAAGAAATTGTTGTATCAATTAGAAGAATTTGTAACTATTTAATTGATTTTAACTGCAATTAAAGTTTTAATCAAATTTATTAAAAATTTAATTGAACATTGCTTTTAATTTCAAACAAATTTTTAGTAGATACTATTAAAACTTAATTTAAAATTTGCAAAAAAAAAAAATCGCCAGAAATTGAAAAAAACTTGGAAAAATCTACAAAATTGTAAAAAAACTGCTAAAATTGAAAAAGAAGTCATCAACATTAAAAAAAAAAATGTCAAAGTAAAAAAAAAATAACTTCAAAATTTTCGAAATTTAAAAATACTCCAAAAGTGGAAAAACTTTTAAAAAATTGACAAACAAAATTAAAAAAATCAATGACATTTAAAAGAAACGCCAAATTTTAAAAAAATCATTAAAAGTTTGATATAATTTTTAGTGTCCGACCGAACAGTTCGGCCAAAAAACTATATTTTGCCATTTTTTTGATATCTAGAGGCAATGATGACAAATTTTGGTATCGGAAACATGTTTATTGAGCCGATTTAAATCGATTTTGTGTATACAATTTAAGAGAAAAGCCGAAGTTTGGCTATAAAGTTAAAAGTTCGGCCGCCGAACTATTTTCGATTTGGCCGAACAGTGAATTCATTGCTTAACTACAGACTTTTCTTCAAATTTGACACTTAAAATAGCATCTAATCAGTCCAATAAACATTTTTGCATCCGCCAAATTTGTCCATAATGCTTTAAAATACCGAATACAGACCAAATGCATTTTCTGGCCGAACTGTTCGGTCGGACACTAATAATTTTTATTAAAAATAAAAATTATGTTTTTTTCTTTAATTGTGCAATGAAAATGAAAATTATTCAAGTTCGAGGCCATACTCTACATTTCTTTATTAGGATATTGTCCTAACAAATAATCTATAGAGTTTTTGTTTTCAAATTTATTAATTTACCCTTTGACAAGTTTTCAATTTATTTTTGATCAATGGTGATAATCTTTTTTACTTCGAGCTCATATAATATATATTAGTTCTCATGTAGTGAGTAAACTAGTTTATATGAATGTTTGATGTTTGGCATAGGATTGTTACCTCTTTCAAAATCATTAAAATTTAAAAAATCCATAAATACTATATGTAGAAAATATTATTATTTTTCTTTTTTTTATTTTAAAAAGGTTGAGGTTAAGAAGAAGAATAAACGTTATTAATTTTTGTCATGTTTTTTTTTAATTGCGGCGATTTTTTAAATTATGGTGCTTTTTTTAGATTTCAGCGATTTATTTCAATTTGTAGATTTATTTTTAAATTTTGGCGATTTTTTTTTATTTTTTATTTTAAATTTTTTTTTTTTTTAATATTTGGGAATTATTAATTATTAGCAAAATTTTTTTAATTTAATAAAATTTTTAAATGTTAACGTTTTTCAATTTTGGTGATTTGTTAAAATTTTTGTCATTTTTTGTTTTCTTGGCATTAACTGAAAATTTTGTTTGCACCAAATTCATTTTCAATTAAACATTTAATACATATTATTAAACTTTTAAGTGAAAGTGAGTTTGAAATCAAACAAACGTTTAATTGATAGTGTTTAACAAACATTTTTTTCGTGTAACATAAAAAAACGAACAAAATTTCAAAAGTTGATAGCCATAACTACACGTGGGGCAATATTTAACTTTTGTAAAATAAATACCCTTTTCACATACCCTTCATCTTCATTCAACATCAAAGAAACACAGTTTTTTATTTAAAATTTAAAAACTAAAGGGTCCGCCAAATAACTTTTTTTTTTTTGAACTCCTGAACCAATTGGACTTTGTATGGCGTCATACCAAGGTCTTTATGCAAAATTCGTCTCAATGATGTCTCCGGAATGTTCAATTGTTGAGAACGACGGTGACGGTGCGCTTCACGCACACTTTCTTCCACAACAGCAATATTCTCGGGTGTACGCACTGTTTTTGGCTTTTCACGCTTTGGTTTATCGATGAGGATGCCAGTTTCTTTCACTTTTTTCACAAGATAACGAACATACGGACCATATTCGTTCAGCGGAAGGATAAAATTAATTATCTGTCAAATCAGACATGAGCTAAGTGTTACCATTCACGAAATAAGCACTAGTTAAAAAAAAAAACGTTAGATGGCGGACCCTTTATAATTTTTTTTTTATTTGTTAATAATATTTTCCTCATTTCTTGTTTATATCTGTTTTTAACTAGATCGGGTTTTTTTTTATAACTTTTTGTTTAACAATCGCCTTTAACCATTCATTTGTTAATAGCCGTAATTTAAAGCGACAAATGAGGTTGTAAAAAAATTAAATAGAAAAGTAAGTAAAACAACATGTGCTAAACACTAATCTAACAAATGATTACAACTACACTGAGGAAAATTAAACTAAATGCAGAATGTGTTTGCACAAAATAGTCGGATAAATTATACAGGAAGTATGTCAAAATGACACACCGAAAAT
The DNA here is from genome assembly GCA_021234595.1 of Delia radicum. NCBI lineage: Eukaryota > Metazoa > Arthropoda > Insecta > Diptera > Anthomyiidae > Delia > Delia radicum. The sequence goes on from CM037852.1 coordinate 233,113,697, forward strand.
CGGGACACGTAAACTTAATTTTGTGGCATAGAATCCAGTGGCGTACTCCGTTGATGGCCATCCATTTTTAGGGGGTTACAATTCATTTATATACGCCAGGGTGTCACATTTACTGACATCTGTTAGTTCGGTGTCATATGGTTCGAATCTTCAAATTTCGTTAGAAAACATTGTCCCAAAATGGACGTACATCTTTGTTAGCTTTGAGTTTCGATATATAAACAAAAAATTAAATAATTTCAAAAGAGATTTCGATGTCTTTTACTTAAAATACCCTCAAAAAATCGCTTGAATCCAAACAAATTTCAAATAAAAATGTCATTTTATTTCGACCTAACCTATTAAAACGGATTATACCATTGGTTTTTTCGACCCAAAATTAAGTTTACGTGCCCCGGGGGTTTCATGTGTCATTTCAAAAATTTTAATTTTACTTACAGTGTTATGAATAAAAATTAAAATAAGAAAAGATTACAATTTGATTGGGAATTATCTAAATTTCAATTCAAATATTTCAATGTAATTTCGAATTTTCTCAATTTATGTTGAAAATGGTGTAATATATAGAAAATTTGTATACTGAATGGCAATATTTATTTTAGAGTATTGTGTGCTGTTATTGTCAGTGTGTGTGTGTTCAAATGCGAAATATTCCTGAGAAATTTTAAAAATTTTCGACACCTGGGGAAACTGACTAAACGCCTCTTATTTCTCAAGGTTTTATGAATTGGGAAAAATTATGGACACGGTTTAGTAGACCATACTTAAAACCTATGGTACGCATAGTTTCAGGTTGAAAAGTCTTGATTTAAAGAATTGAAGGAAATTTAAAAGTTGACAAATTAAAAAAATAGAGTTTTGAAAACGGTATTTAACTAAAACTTCGGGTTCTGATGAGATCTTTAGCCAGATCGAAATACTAGTATCAACCTAGCTAATATGTTTGATTTGCTTTATTTTTGTAAATATACGGAGGTTGGAAGCTCGTTATAAATTAAAAATAACATAAAAATAATCTCGATGTATATAAAAACAAAAAACTAACAAAACTGTAAAAAATATTACTTGAGCCAGAGTAAAAACTGAATTTTTTTTTATATAAATAGAACATTTTTGGTCTTCAAAGTTTAGTAACGTCATGATGCTTGTTACGAAAAGATCCTAACCAAGTGCTTGATTACTAAGAAGGCAAAAATGTAGCAAAATTTATGATTAATAGGTGTTTTGTTAAAGTTGTGCATATTATGGAGGCTCTAGCTTTTCTAAAACTTCGGGTTCTGATGAGATCTTTAGCCAGATCGAAATGCTAGTATCAACCTAGCTAATATGTTTGATTTGCTATGTATAAATTGAAAAAAAAAAACGGTGTAATTTTATACAGTTTGAGGTGTAATTTTATACAGTTATACGGAAAACGATGTAATTATATACAGTTATATCAACTTGGATATAAGCGCACAAATAATGGATAATAATAGATTAATAGAGTTGTTATAGGACGTTCTGAAAACTTTCAATATTTATAAATTTACGCGTTTTTTAATTGAAATAAAGATATGAGAACAATGAAATTTCGATGTTTTTGATTAGTGCGGAATATAGGTCAAAAATGTGTCAAATTGTTATAGTCAGGGACCGCAAGTTCATGCAAATGCATATTTTTCCTTAAGTATGAAAGCAGGTTACACACACAGAAATAAAGTGCCAAGAGAATTTAAAATTGTATATTAATGGTAACAACTTATAAATTCAGTTAGTACAACAATATTTATATAAGGTGGCGCAAAAGTAATCCTCCTATCAGAAAATGCTATACATAATAAATACATAATAAAAAAAAACATCGGAAGGTTATTTTTGCGCCACCTTATATTAGATTTATGAATATTTTGGGTGTTGCAACTAAATTTTTTTTTAAATTAACAGAACTTTGTTGTTGTGAAAACAAATGTTAAGTTGCTCCAACCGTCCGAAATTCGTAATAAATGACTGCGAGTTTGTAGTAACCGAATTTCAGTTGGCAAATACCTAAATATTTCACTGTTTGTAAACAAAATATCTTTGCGAATCAAAGAATTTACGTTAAAATGACATCGATTTGTTAGTGCATATTTATGCATATTTTGCTATAAATGCATTCTTTTGCATATTTTGCTTAAAAAGCATATTTTTATTACATATTGTTACTTATTTTGCTTTAACCCATTAATGCCTGACCCCCGATTCCATTGTCCAATATCGATGAAATTTCACACATTCTTTACTTAAGGCTTTGGAAGTTATTTGATATAATTTTCTTTTTGATTTTCCATACTTGGGACATGTGAATTAACCATTGATATAAAATAATTCCTCTGTGGTTTTTTAATTAAATTATTTTGTTATGCTCTTTCATGTAAAACTCTTCATTTTTACTTGAAAATAATCGATATTTCAAGCAAGGGTACTTCATAAAACTGTAAAATGCGTATTTTAATGGTCATGTCATGAAATCATACCTGTAGCCCAAGTGAGTGGTCCTACCCAGCTACAAATTTTTTGCACTTTAAAGAATACCTAACACTATTAGCCAACAATAAAGTTTTCCGATGTGTCGCTTCTCCAATTTTTCAGAGGCGATTTCAATTCTTTCTTTCAATTTTTCAGAATATGTAAATTTGCAGACAATGCAACAGATAATTACAAACTCCCAATTTTACACCAACATTTTCCTAAAGTATTTTAATCCTTTCTCCACCTACCTGTAAAAATCAATTTGATGCAACTCTTACCTGGCTTTAGCTATAATTTTTTTTAAGATGGCTCCTTTTTGGGTATTTAAATACCCAATAGGCAGGAATGGGTTAACTGCATATTTAAATTGAATTTTTTGTTAGTTTTTCGCAAAAATAAAAAAATTTGAACTGGAATTTTGAGATTTTCGAAGCAAAATAACAAAAATTGTGCTAAGATAGGCACTTAAATTTAATTGTTTTTCATTTTTTACACAATTTTAATATAATTTTAAAAATAAGTTGTATTACTCTGAATTGCATTTTATAGAATTAATAAAAATTGTAATTATTTATATTGAGAAATACGCATTTGCACAACACTAAATACAGGTCTTGTGCAGTTTGGATCCTGTTCAGTCAACTGAGGTGGAATTAAATCTAATTTTTTTTCTTATGTTTTTCTTTTTAGAAAAAATAAGTGCATATATATCATATTTTAAGATTTTTAAAGCATATTATAGGCACCTAAAATACGCTTTTTTTAGTGTATGAAGTTCCTGTCCCTGGTTATAATAAAAATTTAAAATATTATTTAGAGTTTTTTATGACAAAAACCTTAAAAAATTAAAAAACGAAGTAAAAAGTAGCAAAAGTACCGATAATTTTGGTATTTGACAGTTTTATACACAACTCTTTCTCTTTTTGGAGTACTAAATATACAGCGCGGAGCTCTTCTGGGTACAAGGAATTACTTTGTGCACCTAAAGATTAAGGCCGAAAAATATTTGACACTGGAACTAAACCATATTTGTTTAAGGGTATAAGGTACGCTGAATCCAATTGTGGTCTTAGAACCACACTTCGACATCAAGCGTTCGAGCTATATTTAAAGGAAAAGCCTCGATTTTGGTAAAAGTGCTCCGATTTTTACCTTCCGGAAAATATATTTTTCATAATATTTGTAACGGCACCTGAATAAATGTAAAATTAAAAGGTAGGACCCTAGAAATATGCGAAATTTTCTATTTTCTATTTTAAATATGAGTCAATCCATGTCAGACCGAACACCTTTTTTACATCACCTCTTCCGATTTACTTTAAATTTGCCAGACGTATTAAACATTAAAGAATATTTTACCGGCGTTTCCAGAAAAAAATTAAAAATTGTTTTTTTAAAAGGTTACGGGCATTTGAAAATCGTCAAAATCGTGAAAAGTCATCCGACATGACAACTTTTAAACTGATGTTTTTCTAAAAATAGTGAATGGATTTTAAAGTTTAATACCTTATTTTAAAGGTATTTGAAACTTTTTTGTAAAAATTATTATTTTTCTTTTAATTTTTTTTAATTTTGGTTTTTTACTTAATTTTGGTTTTCCACTATCTTCGAACAAGTCAAAAAATCTGAAAAAAATATTTTCCTAAAGCTCAATATAACCTTAATATTCCCTGTAAATTTCAGAATGGAAGTCAAATGGATTCGAAAAAATTTTTTTTTTTGGAAACACGTGTAAAATATTTTTTAATGAAGAATACGTACTAAAATTTTGAAAGAAAACGGAGACATCAAAGTCAATTTTTAGCAAAAATCGTACGGTCTGACATGGAATGACTCATATGTGACAACAAATAAGCCTTGTTATTACACAATTTGCTGTAAATCTTGTAAATTGTTGCCCTACCCAAGTCCACCGGGGGATATTTTTAAAATTTCGTATTTTCCTTTTCCTTTTCCATATTTAACAATTCCATGAAGTTCAAATCTCAATTTTTTCTATTTTGTTAAAGAAAATTTTTTGAAATTTTAAGATGGAAATTTCTAAAACATCCCAAACATTTTGTCCGTATTTGATATCACCTTAGGGCAGGTTAACGGCATCCAGAAAGAAACCTTCTTCCACATATCACAATTTTGAGTCTTTTTAATAAAACAATTATAATAAAAATGCTTAAGGCATGTGCTCTAGGCTGGGTCGATAAAAAAAGTTGTGCCGGTCACCCCCTAGAATTAAAGATAATTTAAAGAGGATTTGAAAAAAAAATTTTTTTTTTTTGCCACGCCCCTTGACCCCGCGCATTTGTTTTTTTATTTCCTGTGGCTCCATTTATAGTCCGATCGAAACGTGTGATATATCATTGTTTTTGGAATGACAACGGCTACATTTTCTACTTTGATCACTTTTGACTCCGACGTCAAATTCTAGAAGTGACTTCTATAAACTCGATTTCTACCACCCTAATTTTGCATATTTTTACATGTTTTTGCATATTTTTACATATTTTTGCATATTTTTTGCAATTTTTTTTTGATGTTTTACTAAAAAAGCCGTTGTCATTCAAAAAACAATGATATATCACACGTTAAGATCGAACTATAAATGGAGCCACAGGAAATAAAAAACCAAATGCGCGGGGTCAAGGGGGCGTGGCAAAAAAAAAAAAATTTTTTTAAATCTTCTTCAAATTATCTTTAATTCTAGGGGGTGACCGGCACAACTTTTTTTTTTTGTATGGGGTGCGACCCACTCTAATGTGCTCCCATCTCTCGGTAACGTAGTAATTGGTACATTAGTGGTCTGGGGCATTATTTACTACTGGGCTAGTTCTTAACCGATTTTGAACTTTTAAACCTTTTTGAATACATAATTCTATTTTTATATCGATCATATAGAGTAAAAATTATTACAATATTTTAACAATTTAGCAAAAACTGAAAAAATAATTTTTTCCCCATCCTCCACTCTAAAATATCTTTTGACTGGCCCACAACGTTGTATTTCTCAGTTTTGTAGCTATTCCCATATTTTTAAAACTTTATTTTTAGAAAAAAAAACCGTCGAAACTTTTATAAAATAGAGATAACGGAAATTTAACTTGATGACAATTGACAGTTCTGATACATTCAGACAAAAACACGGAAAAAACCAAAAGACCCACCTTAGCGAACAGGCCTTATGCCAAACATATTTTTGTATAATTTAATATAAGTTTTTCTAACTATAATTATTGCTTTTTTAATGTGTTTTAAAAAAAAAATTTAAAACAAAATGCTTGTACAAAGTTGTCTTTAGTTTAAATTCACTGAGTGTATCTCATTTCCTTTATTGTTCTCGGCATATCAAGGCGTAAAAGTCAACTTCCGTTAGATTGTTATGTTCAATTGTAAAACACCGACAGTTTTTTTATTTTATTATGTTTTCAAATGTGTCCTAACATTTTTCTGTGGTATTAGTGTGCGTGTGTGTAAGAATGTATTTATGTTGAGGATACAAAGTTTCCTGGTTTTATGAGTTTTTGAATGCGATATTTCCTAGAATATAAAAATTGGGTGTAGTTGGCAAATGTTTTTTTCTTGATGTCTGTAATTATATAAAATGAAATTAAATTGATGATTTCTTGTTATCATTTGAAAGGGCATATTTAACGTATCCCAGCAGACAAGGCAATACGAAAATATTATTTCGTCGGAAGTAACTGTTACACGAAAGCGATAACTCCAGGCTCCATACGAAAGCAACTCCCCAGGAAGATAAATATGCGATATTTAAATATAGCCGGGAAGATAAATCTGCTATATTTTATGACATTTTTTTATCGCCGAACTATCGTCGGGAAGATAAATCGGCGATACTTTAAAACTTTTTTATCGCCAAATTATAGCCTGGAAGACAAATCTTCGATATTGGCAAACTATTATCTGAAAGTTAAGAAGAAGATATTGCCCTACGATTTTTTATTTTTATACAAATTAATTTTGACGTTTTATTTTTTTAATATAAACAAACAAAAAATATATTTCAGTACATTGTTATTTCAACCTCAGTCGCAATAAATTCTTAATTAATATGCATTTGACGAATTTAGAAAATTTGAGGTTAAGAAGAAGAATATACGTTTTTCTTAAAAAATTATAATGATTATTAATTTTTAAGTCAGACAACACTAGTTTCTATATTTTTTTTAATGGACAGGCGTAAATAGCGATTTTCCATTTTAAATTGTTTTATTATTTGTGTCATATAATTGCCAGATTATCTCAATATGATAAATTTTTCAATGACCTGTCGGCTGTAAGAGTCAAACCTGCGCTCCTTCTTACATTACACCCAAGTACGGCCTCGAATGTAATGCAGCTGAATTGCAGTTTTCTCTCCTATTAACTTTTCCGTTATTGTATTATACTCAGAAGTGACAAACACTAAGAAACACAAATATACTATTTTTAGATTTTTGTTTATTTTCTAAACTCCTTTGTCTCTATTTCACAACATTAAATGATTGGCATATGGTTTTTACGTTCAGGGTAGCTAACTTTGCGTTTATGTTGAAAGTTCGCCAATATATTCAATTATCAACTACCATTACAATCTTGGACTTTACCACCAGTACTTCTTTATTGAGTTTTGCCATTTGGAGGTTGCTCCGAAGACTAAACTGTTTAGCCCATTGCTACAGGGAATAATAGGATGATTTTTTATTTAATTTCAGTTTTTGGATGTTATTTGTGATATTTCTCGACAGTAGGAGTCCATTTTCAAGTTAATCTTTCGACAAATAAAAAATAAATAAATTACATAGATTTTAATTTCATTTGTCAATATCGCTAACATTTCTTCCAGCTGATAAAAAGAAGATATATTTAAAATGGTACTTTGCAAATTTGTTATTGATGATAAAACGAATATATTGCCGAAATATTTATTCAAAATTATTTTAACATTTCATCTTAACTAACCCTGCGAAGCCAGGTGGCTTATTTGGGCGATATATCTTCCAAATGTTTGCAGGGATAACCTATATTTAAATATAAAGTAAGATGTAAATTTTCAATAAGCAAATGAGCTGACACTATAAAATATGTATAAAGGAAATTCTAAGTATCAAAAATTAAAAAAAGTTAAAAAAAAAAAAGAAAAATGTATTTAGGGTGTAGACAACAGAGTTAGAAACTTTTTTGAAAATAATTGAATTTTTTTTGAAAATTTCATAGCAACTTAAAAAACTGGGCCTGCCGTTTTCCAGTAGCCGAGTCGCTTGAGTAGTTAAGAATATTCCTAGCTAATCTGACTCGGATGAATACTAATCGAAAAAAACTCAATCAGTTACAAAAAAAAAAAATGTTTTTTCAAATTTAGCACTTTTATGATTGGACTATATTCATAGATACACCGAGAAAGCAGTCTCAGTTGTGACCACCAAATATGTTGCCAATTGAATTCTGGCGTTTACGACAACTATCGTAATGTTAAATTGTGTTTTTAGTCGTGAAAGCTAATATTCAGTTGCCTAACCCAATATTACATTAAAATAAATATTATTACGTTTTGATATAAAAATTTTTTTTTGATTTTTCTGGTATTGAACCATGGCATTCAGATTAATAGTCCTCCGTCCTGTCGTTTGTTGATTGGAAATACCAATAATTTTATAAATGCATTGTTTTTAGTTCTTTTTCATTCTTTTCAATTTCCAGTACAGTATTTTTGCTTTATTAATCGATTATTGGTAGTTCCAAATAAAGTAACGTCCTATTAAATAAATTTTAATGGTTTCGACCGAATTTCAATCAATACTTTTTCTGCGTGTAGCTCATTTAAAATTTTAAATTGGTTCGATAAAAATTGCGCAGTCGGCAAATAAATACTCGAAAAAACTCGACCATTTCCATACAAAATTGTAGAAATATGCCATTTTTAAAAGTTTGAAGATACTTTATAAAAAATATGTTAAAAAAATGTGCCACAAACTTATATATGTTAGAGTCGAATAGTTTAGCGGAATTTTTGTTTGAAATTTCGTAGGTTGATACTAGTATTTCGATTTGGCTAAATATCTCATCAGAACCTGAAGTTTTAGAAAAGCTAGATCCTCTAGAATAGGCAGAGCTTTAACAAAAACCCTAGTAATTATCAATTTTTCTCCATTCTTGTCTTTTTATCAAACTCGTGGCTAGGGTCTTTTCCTAATAAGCTTCATGGCGTTAGTAAACTTTGAACACTTTGTTAGTTATTTAAAAATAGACGATTATGTCGTTTAGTTTATATGTATTATTATCAGGGATGGCAAACAATACCGCTAACATAACGTTTCCGATTCAAAATCATTTCAACTGATCATCGTTATCCCTAAAATACCGTTACCAAAATAATTGAAATACCGTTATCCGTAAAAAACCGTTACCGATATAACTTAAAAATATCAATATATTAGAAAAAAAAAATTGAAATAGCGTTATCCTTAAAATACCGTTAATGAAACATTCTGTCAAGATCTTAAAAAAAAAAATGGCTGTAAATAGATATATTTTCTGGCATAATGTGGCTAAAAATATCGGTGTGCATTAACATTACCTGAATTACTGAAATAACGTTACCCTTAAAATACTGTTACCGAAATAACTGTAAAACCGTTATCCCAAAAATAACGTTACCGCAATAACTAAAATACCAATACCGCTAAAATACCGAAAAAGTTAAAATACCGTTACCCCTAAAATACCGTTACCGAAATAAAAGAAAATAGCGTTACCTTTACCGATACTCGCATCAAATCGGTTACCATCCATGGTTATTATTGGTGTGCAAATATGAATTAGAAAATTTTAGTGTATCTCCAATGCATACGTCAAACGTCATAACTGGAATACCGTTTGGAATTTTGACTTTTGCATTTTAAATGGGATGTAGGATGTAATTAAAAGGATGTAATTAAAAGGAAAACAAAAATATTTTTTTTACTTAAAAAATATTTATAAAATACCGAGAACATAACTGATAAAAACATTAGTTTTTACCATTTTATGTTAATTGTTTTTATTGTTTTTTTTACTAGTTTTTATGGTTTATGCATTCATTTAACGTTCGTTGTTTTTGACCACTTCGATAGTCGTTTTTACTACTATTGTAGTTGTTTTTTAACAATAGTTAAAAATTACTACATCGCCTTTTTGACTACATACAGTTATAGTCATTTTAACTGTAATTTGTAGTAATTTCGTAAGTTTACCATCTTAATTGCGTAAGTTTACCATCAAAATTACCGAAATTCCTCTGCGAAACGTGCATAGAGAAAACATATTTGCGCTGTCAATTGAATTTTTTGCCAATTTAATGATTTTATTGAGATTATCGAATTTTGTTTGTTAAACCGGAAAAACCGGGATTGCATACAATCCCAAAAAACCCAGGTATTTCGGGATTTTCAAAATCTCGAGATTTTTAAATATTAATTCCCATTGTCATCCCTAGTGTGTACCAATATCGATTAGAACCTATTTCCATTATCATTAAAAACTCATAACAATTTTCCAAACTCAATAACTTTACAGTTCATTTAGTTTGCAAACAAAAGCATATTGCATTATTTGATATTTAGTAAATATTTGGTAAACATGAGGAGTAAACCTTTATTCATAAGAAAAATAAATATTAAAAAACTTACACATTAAGGTAACATTTATTTGTATTAGTGTATTCTATCTGGATTTTAATTTCATAGTGGGTTATATAAATAATATATTCCCAATTTGACTTACACACTTTTTGCAATCCAATCAACCGGAAAGTAATTGTTCAAAACAAAAGTTTTTTTAGAATATTAATCAAAAAATTTGAATAAGAAAACAAAAAACTTAATGGCATAACTCGCAATAAATTTTTTAATAGGCAGTTAATGACACAAACATAATATTTAAACATGATTGCCAAGAAATTGTTATTGTTTTTTTTAATTTTTTAATATTTATACTCTAATATTGTAAACTTTGTAATAACAAGAGCTGTTAAAGAATTAATTCGTTAACAGGATATGTGATTTTGAATTATAACGAAAATTGCAGAAATGAAATCAGTTAAAAAATTGCATTCGATTTATTTATGTACTAATCAGACATGGGCTGCGGCAATTACATTTCACAATCATTCACAATCATTCATAATCATTCACTTCTGAAATTTGTCATTTAATTAATAGTTTCAGACCTACGCTCACACTCGTTGGCTTAAACGCTTGCTTGTAGAATTTTTCAATACCAGGCTAATTACATTTGCACGTCTAATAACATGTAATTGGGTGTAATTTAGTCATTGCCCTGTAATTAAATACCCAGATGTTGTCACTAATCCCCATGTTTGGTATTAAAATTTTTACAAATTTTCTAAAGAAGCGTTTAAGCCTACAAGTGTGAGCGTAGGTCTGAAATTATTAATGATATTAAAATATTTCACTAGTGAAATATAATTGACGCCGCCCATGTCTGGTACTAATGAAATTCTTTGATATGCCATTAATATTCTATGAATTTTTAAAAATTCAATTTTTTCCATTAAAACAATTTGAAATAGAAAATTGTGAATTCAACAGATTTCTTAAACGAAGTAGATGATTTTAAGTATTTATTGATAAAATTACATTTTTGTATATCGGTAAAATTACACGGCTTTGAAGGTACAGTGAAATAACTCCCAAATGAAATAAGTCCCAATGGAAAAATGAAATAAGTCCCAAAAAATTTTCCATGTAAATTGGGACTTATTTCATTATGAAATAAGTCCCAATGCGTTGGGACTTATTTCATAATTTTTGTTGGGAGTTAATTCATTATGAAATAACTCCCAAATGAAATAAGTCCCAACAGTTTTTTTGTTGGGAGTTATTTCATTTGGGAGTTACCATTGGCACTTATTTCATCGCAGTTGGGACTTATTTCATTTTAATTGCAAACACAATTTTACGATTGGCCAATGGTGCAATAAAGCCTTTATTTTGTATTTTTTGATTCTTTTGTTACACTGTTCAGTTTTTCTGCGTGGCGGCCCGCGGCCGATCTTAGGGGTTTTCTCCTCCATAGGACGCGGCAGGTGGCTTCGCTGAATACAGTTTTCCTGCGCCCGTCTCATTATCTTCCCTAGTGTGACGCGCGCAGGGAAACTTTATTCAGCGAAGCCACCTGCCGCGTCCCATGGAGGAGAAAACCCCTAAGAGCGGCCGCAGGCCGCCACGCAGAAAAACTTTATAAAGCAAAGATTTTCAATATTGTTGCAGTTAAATTTTTTGTTGAATTATTAATGTTCTATTAATTTTTGTTAATATGAAATTTTTTTATAATTGTTCAATAAAATATAAGAAGAATAAGAATAAGAAATTTAATTGCTTCATTTAAAAAAAATTTAAGTGAAATAAGGCCTTTACGGCTTTATTTCACTTTCAAAGTGCAATAAAGCCTTTTTGCAAATAAAGGCCTTATTTCTCAATTGAAAGTGAAATAAAGCCTTAAAGGCCTTATTTCGTAAGGCATTATTGCACTCCACCTATGCTTACATATACTTATGAAATAAAAAGTGTTCTCTAACAGAAAAACAAAACAAACGAAAATTGGGAGTTAATTCATTTTTGTTGGGACTTATTTCATTGGGAGTTAATTCATTTTTTTTGGGATTTATTTTTAAATTTTGAAACAACTCCCAAAAATTGGGACTTATTTCATTTTTCTCATTGGGAGATATTTCATTTTTTTACATTGGGTGTTATTTCATTTTTGATGGGACTTATTTCATTGGGAGTTATTTCATTGGGACTTATTTCATTTGGGAGTTATTTCACTGTACCGGCTTTGAATTTAAAGCTATTACACAGGAAGATGTTCTTGAATCTATTTTGAGTATTAAATCCGAATCTGCTGGTCATGACGGAGTTCACCCAAAATTCATAAAACTAATTCTACCATACATTCTGCCTCATATAATTCATCTGTTTAACACAATTTTAACAACATCCACATTCCCTTATATGTGGAAACATGCAAAAATTATTCCCACACCAAAATCTAATCATGAATATCGGCCAATTGCAATCTTGCCATACTTGTCAAAAGTCTTTGAACGCTTACTTCATTCACATATAAGTAAATACCTACACGATAACTGCTTGCTTACTGACAAACAATCTGGCTTTAGACCACAACATAGTTGTGTTTCTGCTTTATTAGAGGTCTCTGAGGAATTAAGAATTAATGTTGATGAGAAAAGAATATGTTTTCTAGTTTTACTGGATCACTCAAAGGCGTTTGACACTGTGGAACACTCTATTCTTTGTCTTAAACTTAAACATATGTGCAATTTTTCACCAACTGCGGCCAAATTAATATCTTCATATCTACAATATTTATCCCAGGCAGGTAATGACAAATCAAATAGTTGTTTAGTATCGAGAGGGGTACCACAGGGTTCTATTCTTGGTCCACTTTTATATTCCATATACTCAAATGATTTACCTACTCAACTTAAACACTGTGGAATACAAATGTATGCCGATGATGTACAACTGTATATCAGTTACCAACCATCCGATACCACAGAATGTATTAGTAAGCTAAACCAGGACCTGGACAGAATAAACTCATGGGCTTCAAGGAATGGTCTTTGCTTAAACGCTAATAAAACTAAAGCTATGGTAATTGGTAATTGGTAAGAGCAAACTGATCCCCACATCTTTTCCACCAATCCAAATAAACAATTCGAGTATAGAAATAGTGGAATCAGCTAAAAATCTTGGTGTTATATTTAATTCTAAACTTGACTGCTCTAACCACATTAATGTAATATGTGGTAGAACGTTCTCTATATTGCGCAGCCTGGGATGACCCAATATTACACTCCGTTTGAAATTCGTATGTTATTGGCATATACATATCTAATGGCAACACTGTTGTATGAGTGTGAACTTTTTTCAAGCTGTGATTCGGCAAGTCAGAAAAAACTTAACGTTACTTTCAATAATATCGCCAGATACGTTTTTGATATTAAGCGGTTCTCAAGAATTTCCTGTTATGCAAAGCAGTTATACAACATACCCAGGAAAACTTGCTATTACCATAGAATGGGAAATGGAAGAAGAAAACAAGAATCAGAAGTACTTATAGTTGAGGCCAAGAACACCTGATTTTAACATGGGGGTGTCATAGGAGGCAAGGCCTTGCCTTGTGCTTACATATAGGGACAAAAATAAGACGTTACAAAATATGTAGTGAAATCACCAGTTACACATAAGTACTTATTTCATTTCTTATTTGTAGCATCAAAAGTAATGCTTAAAGCCATTATATGACGTATTACTTGTAAGGATGTTAATAAGTAGTTATTTATTGGTGCAAAAATAAGTACGTATTAACATGTACCTAAATAAGAAGGTATTAAGAGGCAATATTGCATAATTTATATATATAAATAAATTAATAAATTGCAATAAATTGCATTTAAATTATTAATTATGATATATTATGAATCTTTATAAATATACCTTACAAAAAAGTAGTTACTTATTACCTTACAAGTACCTTATTTCTTTGGCCCTTCCTAATAAGCAGGTATATAACACAATATTAGTAAGACATAATTGTTTAGCTTCCAAAATAAGTAGTGATGTATGTTCATATCAGTAAGGTATTATTTCAGACCTCCAAAATAACAACAAATGTAATGGATAGTCATTACTACGAAAGGTCTGAAATAAGTGATAATAAGTAACTTATTATTTTTGCTATTCCAAATAAGCAGATATTTAACACAATATTAGTAAGGCGTTGTTTTTTATCTTACAAATAAGCAGTTACATATATTCATATTAGTAAGGTATTATTTCGGACCTTCAAAATAACAAAAACTGGAATGGATAGTCATTACTTTGGAAGGTCTGAAATAAGTCCTACCCATTACCAAAGTTTTGCTGGGTATCTTTTGATAACCTGTTCAAGTGCCGCTGTCTAATTTTCTTACATAAAACTATCTATACAAAACAACCAGGCTATTTATACAATCGTCTTATCTTCTCTAGATCAAATAGAGGAAAAACGATAAACAGTTTTCGATATCGTAATCAGATATCTGAAAGACATTTTTTTATAAGCTCCATTCGGCTCTGGAACCGACTACCCCACAATATCCAAGCAACAAGCAATGGTAAGCACTTTAAACGCGAAATATTTAAACATTTTTCTTACCTTTTTAAATTAATTATTTTTTTTTTTTTTTAATATAATTGTTTTTTTTATTTTTTTAAATTTAATATTTTCGAATTTTTTAATTATTTGAGCTAAGGTTTGTTTTTTTATATAACAGTTTTTTATTTTCGATATTTCGCTACTCCTTTGTGTAGCATCTTCAGGAAAATTAATAAATTAATAAATTTTCAAAAAATTTTAAAGTTTGAAAAAATTTTTGAAAGTTTGAAAACATATTTAAAATACTTGACAAATATTTCTAAAACAAAAAATATAAATAATTAACACTTAAAAAATCTATTGATGTAATTTTTGTTATAAATTAATATAGTATGTGTTATTTCTTTTGTAATAAATATTTATAATTCTGAGCTAAATTTTCAACATCTATCTTAAAATTAATTCTATTTGTTAGTGGTGTATTAATTATCTGTAACATTTCTAATAAATTACGACGTTTGTAATTTTGTTCTGTATTTAAAATTGAAACATTTTCAAAGTCTGGATAGTGATTATATCTTGAACAATGAGAAGATAATGCTGTTTTTTGTGAATTAATATTCCTATATTTCTGATCTGATCTATGTCCAGCTAATCTAGTTCTCAATTTATTTTTCGTTGTACCTATATATACTTTATCACAATTTTCTGCATTATTTCCACTACATGGTATTTTATACACTATATTTGCCATGTCTAATTTCTGTATTCTATCCTTTGTCCTATTATATAATTTATTAACTGTATTGAATGATTTAAACGCTATTCTATATCTATTAGAATCGATGATATTCGATCTTTCTAAACATTCTGATAATCCCGGTACATAAATCATAGACTTGTAAATTCTCTGTTCATTCAAGTTATTTGTGCTGTTATTCCTTCTAAATTTATACTGATTTATTAATGAACAGATTAATTTTATTGGAAAATCATTATCCATTAATAAATTCTTAATAATTACCTCATTCTTCATGTGAAATTCTCTGTCACTAATAGTTAAAACCCTTTCTATTAAATTCTTTGCAGTATTAATGATTATTCTCCTATTATGTTTTGAATAAAAATTAATAATTCTACCTGATGCGGTTTGTGTTATTTCTGAGAATGCAATAGATAATATGTTGATTGCATTAAATGAATTTAATACGGATATTAAATTTACCATGGAAAAGGAACGCGACTCAAGACTTTCTTATTTAGATACTTTGGTAGTTAGAAGAGGTAACAATTTGATAATGGATTGGTATCAAAAACCAACCGCATCAGGTAGAATTATTAATTTTTATTCAAAACATAATAGGAGAATAATCATTAATACTGCAAAGAATTTAATAGAAAGGGTTTTAACTATTAGTGACAGAGAATTTCACATGAAGAATGAGGTAATTATTAAGAATTTATTAATGGATAATGATTTTCCAATAAAATTAATCTGTTCATTAATAAATCAGTATAAATTTAGAAGGAATAACAGCACAAATAACTTGAATGAACAGAGAATTTACAAGTCTATGATTTATGTACCGGGATTATCAGAATGTTTAGAAAGATCGAATATCATCGATTCTAATAGATATAGAATAGCGTTTAAATCATTCAATACAGTTAATAAATTATATAATAGGACAAAGGATAGAATACAGAAATTAGACATGGCAAATATAGTGTATAAAATACCATGTAGTGGAAATAATGCAGAAAATTGTGATAAAGTATATATAGGTACAACGAAAAATAAATTGAGAACTAGATTAGCTGGACATAGATCAGATCAGAAATATAGGAATATTAATTCACAAAAAACAGCATTATCTTCTCATTGTTCAAGATATAATCACTATCCAGACTTTGAAAATGTTTCAATTTTAAATACAGAACAAAATTACAAACGTCGTAATTTATTAGAAATGTTACAGATAATTAATACACCACTAACAAATAGAATTAATTTTAAGATAGATGTTGAAAATTTAGCTCAGAATTATAAATATTTATTACAAAAGAAATAACACATACTATATTAATTTATAACAAAAATTACATCAATAGATTTTTTAAGTGTTAATTATTTATATTTTTTGTTTTAGAAATATTTGTCAAGTATTTTAAATATGTTTTCAAACTTTCAAAAATTTTTTCAAACTTTAAAATTTTTTGAAAATTTATTAATTTATTAATTTTCCTGAAGATGCTACACAAAGGAGTAGCGAAATATCGAAAATAAAAAACTGTTATATAAAAAACAAACCTTAGCTCAAATAATTAAAAAATTCAAAAATAAGAAATAAGGTTAAATAAACGAACATCATTATTTAATATTTTCTTTAAATCATCAAGAACTGTTTTATAAAATTATTTATTTGTTGCCTACTGTATTTTGCCTAATTGTATATTAACCTTTTATATTAGTCAAACTTTGTATATGCTACATTTGTGATTAAAGTTATATGTACAGTGTGCTATAAAAGACTCGTTCTTGTTGCACTGTGTACCAAATAATTTTTTTTGGGAGTTTTTTCATTGGGAGTTGTTTTATTCTTTGTTGGGATTTATTTTATTACTATGAAATAACTCCCAAATATTGGGGCTTATTTCATATTTTCTTTGGAGGTTATTTCATTTATTAAAATTGGGAATAATTTCATTTTTTTGGGACTTATTTCATTTGGGAGTTATTTCACGGTACCTTTAATATAGTATATATTGGAAATTCACGTAATAAAGTCAGATCTTTAATTTTTTTTTTTATTTATTTTACATGGGGCAAAAGACTGTGTTGTTTTATTCCACAAATGAATTTAATTCTGCCGATTCAATTATATATTGCCCGTCTAATAACATTTGGTATAGCATATTGAATAGAATAGAAATACGACTGAGAGAATCGTACATATAGTACCGCATCAAGAAAAGAGTACTCTCAGTCGTATTTATATTCTAACGCGCTCATATGTTATATTGTATTGTATGTGGCAATGTATATTTGTATGTATTGTATGTCACCTTGGAAAGGTAATATTTAAAAAAAATAAATCAGCCGATTTTTTTTCATTACCTACTAAAAAAACCTTACAAATTAAAGTTGAAAAAAAGTAAAACAATTTAAATTTGGGCTCCTCGAAAATGATTTTTTTTGATATGTCGTAGTGGAACTTTTTTTTCCTCATGCCAAAAGCTATCGAAAAATCGATGGCACAATATCGATTGCTAAATCGACCCACCCTAGTGTATATGTATCATATCCGATATAATTTGTTCCACCACGTTATATGAAATGAGATATCATTATACATGACATCATATTATTTTTTTTTTTACTCATTTCTTACTAAAACCATAATAAACTTATATTAAATACAAATATTTTTCTTTGTTTTTTTCTCCTTTCTACCTAGAACAATAAATTGAATTGCTGGTAAGTTTGGCGAAAATAATTTACGGTTTCATAAAATAAAAACTGTTGATTCGCGTATAACATATATCAATATTTAAGGTAATTTATAGCGCCGCATTAAAAAGAAATATGATAAAAGAGAAACAAATTAATGAACATGTAATTTTTTGCCCACTCAACCCCATATTAAAAGGATGAAAAGCAGGAGTAAAGGAAACATGTCTTACATTTAAGAATTTTCATATACTACCCAACAGGCGCAGATCCAGGAACATTTTTTGGGAGGGAAGTTTGACTATTTTTAATTGATTTTTTTCACCTTTTTTTTTTTGGAAATTTTTGTATTGAAAGTTTTTATTTTGGGTGAGGAAATTTCCCATTATTTTAATTGTTATACAACAGAAAATGACAGAACCATAGTTCAACGAAAATCGGTACAATGCCTAATATTTTTTTTTATTTCTGTGAAATATCAACGAATTTGTGTTATTCATCATCTTTTACAATTTACTTTATCATTTCGAGACTAAAAATGTCAATTAAAAGTTAAAAAATGCAGTAAACGACATTTAGATTTAGAGCTAGAGATATAAGAGGCATGGGTCAAGATGTTAGGTCAGTTTAAACAGGTATCAAAAATTTTTGAAATATCTCATATGCATATACATATAGCATATCATGCAGTACAATCAGAGAAAAAGCTTCATCGTTTTTCATAAATATGATGAACTTCATTTTCGTCCAATGTAACACTTCATAAATATAATCCATAATATAATTTCATAAAAATACAAATTGATGAAAAGTTTCATAGCTTCATATGAAATATTTTACAAATGTTAAAAGACGTTTTATAAATATGATGAAGCAATATCATATACTTTTAGTAATTGAAACATTTTCATTGGAATCGTATTAAAAGTAAAAATTATATTTTTTTACAACACAATATTTTTGCAATTATAATTCAGAATATAACAATTAAAATTCAGACTTTTAAATTGAAATTTAGAAAATAACAATTGATTTTTTATTTAAAATTCAGAAAAAATAAATTTAAATTAAGAATTTTCCTTTTGGATTTAGAAAATGTAAATTCTTATTCACAAAATTCCATTTAAAATTTAGATGAAAATTCTGAAATTTCAACGGATATAAAAACAAAATATATCTACGAAAACTTCATAAATATGATGAATAATTTATGACAAACGATTTATGATATGTGGTAACTTTTTTCACTGAGTGTAACATGTATATTTATATAAAATAGTGCATGATTATATGTAAATGTTTTTACTCGGGTGGTGTTAAAATTGTTGTGTTATTTTTAACGTTCCTAAACATTAGAAGATTAATTTCTATAGTTACATTTTTAATTTCATAAAATGTTTACTATTTCATTTATAACTACTACATACACACATTTCTATTTTTATAAAATGTCTACTATTCAATTTATAACTACTACATAGATAACTTTAAACAGTTAATTAAAACGTAAGTTTTGTTGCAGTTTTTTACTTTATTTCAATTAATTTTTTCTTTAGTTTTTCTTCATTTCCTATTCTAATTAGAAAACTTAAGTTATTTTCGAATCTTTTCTTTCTAACATTGCAGGACCAATACAAATTGTGGTCATGTTGTTTTTGTCGTCACAAGAGAGTGTTTTCTGTTAACTACGTTGTAGCTAATTAGCAACATTTTGTCAAGAATATTGATTTTTTTTTTCTAAGTAAAGAGCAAAAACAGAAAATACGAAATTGAAACGCCACAGAAGAGTCAGAAAGACAAGTTGTCTATATTTGCATACTTGCTATAAATAAAGAATAAATAAAGAATAAAAAAAAGCAAAGCTACTTTAATTTTTTTATAGTTGCATATAAATATAAAAAATTTGTACACAGAGAAAAATTTAGCGATTTGCCAACTGAAATTCAGTTAGTACTACTGCTCATTGGTTAATTTTTACTACAGTTGTGGTTAATTTTTTTAACATTAAAAAACAAATGACAATTTTAGTTGCATTTACTGAAATGTAAGTCGTCCTTTCTTTAAGTGAAATTTCATTTGTTTTTAACTACATTTGCAGTGGTCTTTACCTACATAGTATTCTAAGTGTACAAAATCGAAAATAGCTGAAAGCATACCAATACCTAAATCCGGTTCTGACTACAGACCATCTATAATCAGGCCACCCTTGTTTTCAATGTATTCTCATTATCTACCTGGAATACTAGCAAACTGTAATGTGAGGATGTTCGCAGATGATGGTCAACTATATACCAGTTGTAGCAATTGCTTGATCGACCAGTTCATAGTCTCCCTAAATCAACAACTACATCGCATTCACATATGGGCACCAGGTAATGGTCTAAGGAACAATAAAAAAAAAAACCAAGGGCATCGTAATACAAAAAAGACTACACTCTTATAAAAATTTTAAAATTTCATCCAACAGAATCGATTCGGTTTCTGCAACCTCGTAAATTCGGTTGCCACAACTCCCAATTCGGTTGCAACAACCGATTTCAGTTGTGACCACCGAATTTACGAGATTGGCACTTTATTTTTCTGTGTGTATATTATTTTGTAAAACATAACAACATAACAACATATTTGTTTAAATAAAAATATTTTATGTTTTTTTTTTTACACACACACACACAAAACAGCACAAAAAGAGCTGAATTGTATAAGAATAAAAAAAAGACTTTAAATCATAACACTTTAGTAAAGAACTCTTGACCCTAACATCTGTTTAGATGTGTATGAGTATATGTGAGTGTGTATATTTATAAGTAGTATTATAGTTTGTTTTCAATGTATTTATGCCTTTCAAAAAAACAAAACTACCCTATCGTACATTCAGTTAACTTTAAGTTAACTTAAAGTTAACTATTTCTCAAGTAGTGGTGGTTGATACTTGGATTACTTTTATATGGAATTAGCTAACTATTTTAACATTGCGAGGTCCTAGGAAGTAGTCAATTGTCCGACTCTGCATTACTTTCAGTTAACTTTAAAGTTAGTTACCTAGCTCTTAACTTAAAGTTAACTTATTATAGCTAGCTATAAATTCACTACTTTAAATTAGCTTTAAGTTGGTTTTTTTTAAACTAACTATAAGTTAGCTAAATTTCAGTCAACGAAAAGTTAGTCGTTTACACGTTGGCTTTAAACTGACTATTTGTAACTTGTTACAAACTTAGCTATCATATTAATTATTCGAAATAAAACAGTTTATAAAAATTTATATTTTAATAGAAAACAAAAAATTTATTCATATAAAAATAAAATTAATACATTAAAAAAAATTCACTTCAATATACTTATCACAAACAATTTACATAAATATTTTGTACATTTGTTGATTTAAAAAAGAAAAAAAATTAAAAAAAAGATTTTTTTTCTAAATATAACATATAATTGTAAATATTTGCAGTTTAAATTAATTTTTTGGTTTTGTGTTTTTATTTTTAATGCACTGAGCATGAATGTTACATTTTTTTATTATTTTTAAGGCGTTATGTAACTCAGTTTCTACGTTCTTATTATTTAATTATTCTCAGAAATAAAAATCTTAAGCATATAAAAATAAAATTAATAAATTCACTTTAACGTCAAACTATTTACAAAACTATTTTGCACATTTGTTGATTTTTAAAAATGATAAAAAAGGATTTTTTTCTAAATATACATTTTCAAATATTTGCAGTTTAAATTAATTTTTTGGTTTTGTGTTTTTATTTTTAATGCACTGAGCATGAATGTAGCGTTTCTTTATTATTTTTAAGGCATTACGTATCTCAGTTTCTACATCCAGAGAGCCAAGTGATCGAACGGCATCTGTTTAAAAGATATGTATGCAAATTTGTACATGTTTTTAGACTTGGTTCATATATATATTTTCAAATTAGGACTTACCTGTCAAGGCGTCATAAAAAGCAGCAAAGTCTTTTAATCGTTTTTTACCATGAACCCCTTCCAAGTTTTGTCCATGCACAAATTTGTTGAGATAATTTCTGTAAGCGTTTTTGGCAAGCGGCCCTTCAATATTGATTTCATTGTTTTTATCTGTAGAGAGTAAAAATGAATTATATAAATAGATATATAAACATATTTAGGTATTTGATTAGAAAACTTACGTAGTCTTTACGATTGTGTTCGTTGATGGTTTTATTTATTTCACTTAAGCCATTTATAGAGTCTAAAGGGAATGTAGAGGCCAAATTATTTTGTGTAACTTCTTGGTACAAAATTCTTTCTGTTAACACTTTGTGTTCAGACAGGGTTTTCATAATGACATCGTTTTGATTTACAATTATTTCTGTAAATAAAGAATTATAGTCAAATAAAATATCAGAAGGAATGAAAAGAAGGGATTCGAAAAGATATTGATTCGCCTTAAGAGCAAAAAATTTTTAAAAAGGCTGTTTGTTACTAGTTCTAGTCGAAAACTCGGCATTACGAGTACAATTAACTTCAATATATAAATAAGTATAAAAAAATAAATATTTTTAAAAACGTAACAAACATATGTAGCAGTTCGTCTTGTTCATAAAAAAATCGAAACATGTCTGCACAGCTAGAAAACTAGTAAAAAACAGCCTTTTTGAAAATGGATTTGAATGGTTTTAAAAGCAATTACCTTGAAGACTTTGTATTGTATCTGAAAGAGAATAAACATACATATGCACATAAATATATTGATTATTGATTGTTATTTTTTGTTTTTTAGTCTTACTGTTTATTTGCTTAAAATGTTCTTCAAAATATTTGGCACAATTTAGGCATGGCTCCGTCTTATTCTGATCTGTAATATAATTTATTAATACAAATTGTTAACAAAAAATTTTTGCGTGATTTTTACTTACATGTAGCTACGGGTTTTAAGCCAAGAGTATTACGACTAATTTGTTGACGAGACATCTAGATATTTTAATGTTAATTTTGTGCAAAAATAAAAAGCTTTTTTTAAACGTTTTTTTTTTAATTTTTATATCTATGAATGTGGTTGTTTGAAACTTTTATTAAATGCAACCATGCAAAAGTGGTACTAACAGATATTTGTTTTCAAATGGAAACCCTGAGAATTTCAACTCAATATTTTCAATGTTGAAAAGTTCTTCATCACCCAAATCATTCTGAACAACTACACATGTACCCAAAACATCAGCTGAATTAAATGGCTCTTGAAAGAAGCTCGTAATATTTCGAAATCGGCGACCGACTACTGACACCGGGCAAGTTAATGAGAAACCAGTAATTTGAATTGGTATAAAAGGTTTGATGGCGCAAAAATTGTTAGGGCAAACAGAAGAAAAAAAATATTCATGAGTTTGAACGCTAACAATAACCCCGTTTTTTTGATTGATTTTTAGGTTTTTCTCTTCAATAAACATTTCTTCATTTTGCATGCGAATATGAATTTGTTGTAAAATGTTTGAAGGCTTTTTTACATATTTTTTCAATTTTTGAAGATAATTTTCAAATGGGTAACAGGAAAAATTTTGTATTGGTCCAAATACTTTCGCACATTCACTTATGTGCAAAATACTATGTACATTGTAAGATAAGCTGTCTTCTTTAAAAACCAAAGGGAAGTTCTCCACGAATAGTTCAAATAGGACTTGAGCATTTTCCAAATTTTTTTCATATGTTCTCGGGCAAGATAACATTCTGGTAGCACAATGAAGCAGAAGGAATTCATAATAAAAGTCTTCATGAACTCTGTCCTTTAAGACCAGTATACCTGTATAAAATAAAAATTGCCGGAACTCAGTGGCTTTCCAGTTAGGTAGCTCTTCCAATTCTCTCGGAAATCTTGAAAATTCTTTTACAGTGTATTTTTTTAAGGACTTTAAGTGATTAGAAATATCCTCTTTAGCTTGTTTACAGATTTTAAAGTTAGTTTTATCTGTATATAATCGCACTAACATTTTCTTTACAACTCCGAGATCTATCAGATGCATCGGGTCAAGGGGAACTTGAGTTATCATACCAAGCCCAAGCTCTTCAAACGGTGATTGATTTGAACGAAATTTTATTTGGTGATGGTTGGGATATTTCCTTGATGTAAAATCGCTATCAGATATATGTTCACCTGAAACTGAAGAGTACGTAAGCACATTCCCAATCTTCTTGCCGATTTGAGTACATTTCGAGCAACCGTATGATGAAGTGTGACCAACTATTCCACAAGCGAAAGCTTTAGCTGGAGTATCACAAAGCAGCCCCCTCATTTCGAATGTTACGATTTTATTATTAATATGCAACCCATTACCAATTAATTCTTTTAATTCCGAAACAAAATCACTCAGAAAACTAGTTATGTCGTGGGGTTTACTCTTACCGACATATATACCAACAGAAAAAACAGAAATGTCGGGAAAATTTACGACTTTGGCCAAAACTGGCCATAATTGAATTCTGGAGCTTTTAAATAACGGTAGGCCATCAATATTTACATCTATAATTATTTTTTGGCAATCACTTATAATGCCTGAGACTCTTAACAATTGCCTTTTTAAACCAAAATGGCAATAAAAACCCGGAGACACAGTTCTTAAACATAATTTTTCGCGATTTTTTTACAAAAGCGTTTGCACTTAAGGGAACTTCTATATTCTCTTCAACTAAAATTTTTAGCAAGTCTTGAAAACAATCGCGGGACGGCCTGTATTTAAAATACCATTCCCCCCAACTTTGCTCTTAATGTTTTCCTTGCTACACATTTTTCACTAGAACCATCAGAACTATCAATCTGACTAATAGGTTGACTTGTACCTGGTAATTCAAGGGATGGGCTTACAGATTCTGAATCTGCAACATTGCATGGCCTTAGCTTCGTGGAATAAAAAATTCTTTCTTTTTTAAACAGCCTCCTCAAATGCCTTTTACTTGCACCTTTCATGTTTGTTTTGTAATAAATATTAAAACAACCACACACAATAACAATAATTTAATTTTAATTCAAAAAACACTTTAAACCTTTCAAATATATATCAAACACTGTATTTTTTTAATAATTTTAGAGAAACAATATAATTTTACAATAAATTTTTCAGCGAAAAGATGACACGCGGGTTTGTTTACTAATCAAATGTCCAAGACGTTAACTAAAGTCGACGGCGTTTAAAATTGGACGGCGTCGGTGGCCGTTAGCTGATTCAATCTGAATGAAGCCGATATTTAACGACGTTATTAAAAATAATTTTATTAAAAGAATACAAAAGTTATTGATAAAAAAATATTTAGTCTTTATATGTTTGTTACCATATACCTTCTTATGTTAATATATAAAAACAATACTAAGGACGATTGTTACAAACGCAAAACTATAAGTAAGTCCAAATAATTATACTAAAATAATAATAATATAAATAAATATATAATATAAATATATATATATATATATATATATATATATAAATAATATAAAATAAATAATAAAAATAATTATATGTACTATAACCTGGCCATAACCGATTAACAATTTCTACTAAATAAATTGTAATAATGGCCCTAAATAAGTTAAATCTTTTGTGGGTTTTGGAGCCGTTTGTTTGCCAGTCGACTTGTTTCTCTCAATACTTCAAAACGTCATTTAAAAAAATACTGCACAGTATTTGTATACACTTTGGTTAATGCAAATTTTACATTTCGTAGTAGTTGGCTTTAAGTTAGTCTATACAAACTAACTTAAAGTTGGTTTTTTTTTGTAGTTAGCTACTCAATTGACGGCAGGGTAAATACAAGATTATTTTACACACACACACTTTAGAATGTCCTTTAACAAGCAATTTGTCGATTTTCGTTCATTACACCACGCAATTTTATTGCAAATGGCTTCAAATGGAAGTCATATTGTGTTCTTTTTGTAAACCGCTAAACCGTGCAGAATTTCGGCCGAAAGTGACCATTTCTAATTTATTTATTTATGACGAGTTGTCAACTTCCGTATATTTACAGAAAAAAAAGCAAAGTATATATAATAGCTAGGCTGATACATGTATTTCGACCTGGCTAAAGATATCAGGAGAATCCGTATTAGAAACGCTAGAGCATCTAGAGCCTTCATTTATTAATACAATATACTAAAAATTATTCAGATATGGAATTCTGACTTCAACGGATGTTATTGACTCACTTTACTGATATTATTAATTCAAAAATGAAGCACAAATTTATTAAAAACGCAAAAATGTCTTATTGTTTTAAATTAAAATTAAAAATCTAATATGATATTGTAATATTAGATTTTATTAGCTGCTTTTCAAAAAGTTTGATAATTTTCATGATAGACAATACAATTGTTTCATTGGCATCACCCAAATCTTCAGTTGTCTGTAATAGAAAAAGATAATTGGCTTAATTCAAAGCGAGACATTACATACAACAGACAAAATAAACTCTATGAAAATCTTTTTGGTCTGCCTTAGTGTATAAACTAATCTGCCTGATCTGGTAAAAATAATTATAAAATTTAACTATTTGAAAAACAACAAACTTTTCAAAAAGTTTGATAATTTTCATGATAGACAATACAATTGTTTCATTGGCATCACCCAAATCTTCAGTTGTCTGTAATAGAAAAAGATAATTGGCTTAACTCAAAGCAAGACATTACATACAACAGACAAAATAAACTCTATAAAAATCTTTTTGGTCTGCCTTAGTTTATAAACTGCCTGAACTGGTAAGCCTAATTATAAAATAGAAGTATTTGAAAAACAACAATTTTACATGTCGATATTTCAGTAATTAAAAAATAAGTAGTTGACAAAAATACATTATATTTGTAATTAAATAATTAGTCGAGCGTAAGATTTGCTGCTTATGAAAACGACGCAGTCAAACAAAAATAACTAATGCTGACACCAAATTATAATGTGTTAAGATATTTATTTTCATTATATAATAAATACGTGGTAACGAAAGATTTTGCTGGGATTATGAAAATTACTATCAATATCTCATGACAAGACATTTAAAAAAAAATTTTTAATTATTTAAAAAAACTCGTTTTTACATTCGTATCAAACTCGTAAGTCATTTTTTTCATTCCACACTGAGAGAATTATGTTGCTGATATCAATGAATTTTTGCATTAGATCTATGAATTGTCACTGGTAACTTTTCATTAAACTAAAGCATTTTTCATAACATTTTGAGAAAAATTTCATATTATTTATTAAAAATTTCATACGACTAATGAAAAAGTTACATTAAGACTATGAAGATTTTTCATACAGTTTAAAAAGTTGTAATTCACAATGTGAAGAAAACTTCATTGCTTTAGTGCAACAAATTTCAATAAAACTCGTTCAAGAAATTCTCTCTGTGCAGGGTAAAGTTAGTTAACGATATTCGATGAATATATGAATAATTTTGAGTATATTAAATGAATGATTAAAATGAAAAATTTAAAACTAAAAATTTTTTTGTAATATTAATTATTTATTTTTTTTTTTAATTTTCTAAACGTTTTCAAATAAAATCAATTTCTTTCATTTGGAACCATTTGTCAATGTTGTAAAGACATTCTAACACACATACTAACATATTACTTAATATTAGTAGAATAAGTATATGTGTATAAGGTTACATATGTCATAATTTGTATGCAAAATATACAAAACCACATACACTTGCAAAAAAAAAAAACATTATTTATTTTTTTTCCCAAGAAAAACTACTGTAAACGTTAAGTAGACTGACTAAGATTATACAGCCTTGAACCTTTTTTGTGCTCTTCCACTACTACTACCACAACAACTGATTGTTGTGTTTTCCATACCAACACTCATTGTGTAAATGATTTGTGTTTTTAGAATGTGCATTGCATTTTGGGTAGAGAAGAGAATTCTTTTTTATATTCACATTCTTTGTTTGCGTATTAATGATTTTTATGCGTTTGACAAAAAGTTAAAAAAAAAACTACTGTCAACCTAAAAGTATGCCACACTTTTTGTATTTCAATTGTGTTTGTTACACATTGCCCCGGATTCGGTTACAGTTATTATTTTTGTCTTTATTGTTATAGATGAATTTTTATTATTGCAATCGCGTGTTTTGTGTTGTTGTTTTTTTTTTTTTATAAATGTTATGAATTGAATAAATGTTAATGTTTTTTATTAAATTTCCTGTTAAAGAACAATATAACAATTATTAAAATATATGAACTACAAGTTTTGGAATAAATAATTACTAGAATTATTTTTTAGTTGTAATAAAAATATTTTCCAAGAATTTGGTTAACAGGAAATGTATATTTTTAAATAATTTATATCGGCCAAGAAAGAGAATTTGTTCTTCTTAAGTCTTCCGATTTCAATAATATTTTGAGTGAAGAAACTCTATGGAGCATCTTAAAAATTTTTAGTTTTTAAAATTTTGAAAAATATACGGTTTTATGCTCGAATAAGTTTTTTTTGGAAAAAATGAGAAATATGCAAAAAGTGTTTAAGTGTTTTTTTTTTATGGCGGAATTGAATTTTTAAATGCACTTTTCACAAATTTGGCAAAATCTTTATTTGAAAAAAAAAACCTATTTGGAAAATAAGGCACTTTTACTAAAAAACAACACTTACTTTTTTTGGGTCCCGGGGTTTCTATTACATTGAGCAACAAGAAATTGTATCCCGAACGAGTCCAACGGGATATTTAAATACACAATTAATAGACCAAAACCCCCAAAGGGTTTTGTAAACTTAGCTCGAATTAAAATTGTATAGCCTTTTGAATGTTGAATCATTTTGACTTTCACTAAACAATTACAAGATTATTTAATGTACACAAAAGCATGTTTTAACGAGTTGTGTTATTAGATCCGATGTTAAAACACAAAAGGAAATATGTTTTTTTCTACACTGAGCAAAAAGATGAGTTCGTATTAAAAAAAAAAATAGTATTTTTTGGGTTGGCTTTTTTTATTTATTTATATATGTATTTGCAGTGGCGTACCCAGGGGGGGCCTTGGGGGCCAAAGCCCCCCCCGAAATATTTTCGATTTTTTATTTTATTTTTGTTTTGGTTAGTATGTAATAAATGAATTTATAATATTTTTTTGATACTATAATTTTTCAAACTAATGATATATTAACTGAAATTGATGGAAACACTACCATAAAGACCATCAAATCCGCTAGATGCTATTCAAGATTACAACAAGGAACTTTTTCCAAACGTTTACATGTTTTTACATTTACTGATAGTAATTCCTGTTACAACTGCTTCCGCGGAGAGAAGTTTTTCCACCCTAAAAAGAGTGGAAACATATTTAAGGAATTCTATGGGTGAAGTTAGACTTGGTGCTCTAGCTCTTGCATCAGTGTATCGAGAAAAGCAGGGACCGAAAATAACAGTTATTTTCAAATTTTTAAACAAAAAAAGCAATTAGAAGTAAATGTCGGAAAACTGTTTCAACCATACCATTTTGATCCTTATGAACTAGTCTATAATAAAATGCATTGCTTTTTAAAATTTTGATTTTTATTTTTTTTTAGCAAAAATAAAAGTTTTTTTTTGATTTTTATTTTTTTGAGCAAAAATAAAAAATATTTTTTGATTTTTATTTTTTCGAACAAAAATAGAAGTTATTTTTGATTTTGATTTTTTCGAGCAAAAATAAAAGTTATTTTTGATTTTTATTTTTTTGGCCAAAAATAAAAGTTATATTTTGATTTTTATTTTTTCGAGCAAAAATAAAAGTAATTTTTTGATTTTTGTTTTTTCGGGCAAAAATAAAAGTTATTTTTTGAATTTTATTTTTTCGAGCAAAAATAAAAGTTATTTTTTGGTTTTTATTTTTTCGGGCAAAAGTTATTATTTGATTTTTATGTTTTCGAGCAAAAATAAAAGTTATTTTTGATAAGTTTGTTATAATTTTTATTAAAAATAAAAATTATGTTTTTTCGACCTTTAATTGTGCAATGAAAATGAAAATTATTCAAGTTCGAGGCCATATACTCTATATTTCTTCATTAGGATATTGTCCTAACAAATAATCTATAGAGTTTTTTGTTTTCAAATTTATTATTTGACCCTTTCAGGAATGTGTTGATAGATCTATTTCGGGAATTTTCTAGGTTCCCATCATCAGAACACGTTTTGAAAGCGGGTAACAATCCCATGCCAAACCTCAAGCATTCATATGAACTAGTTTACTCACTACATGAGAACTAATATACATATGAGTTTGAAATTAAAGATTATAACCATTGATCAAAAAATAAATTGAAAACTTGTTTGATGTGCAAGATCCACCTCTGGTGGATATTCAATACACGTTTTTTTTTTGTTTCTCTCTCATTTTTTATATTTTGTTAAGTTAGTTAACAAAACAGGGAAAGTAAACTAGGCGGTACTCTGCCTTTTTTCACAAGTTTGTTATAATTTTATTAAAAATAAAAATTATGTTTTTTCGACCTTTAATTGTGCAATGAAAATGAAAATTATTCAAGTTCGAGGCCATATACTCTATATTTCTTCATTAGGATATTGTCCTAACAAATAATCTATAGAGTTTTTGTTTTCAAATTTATTATTTGACCCTTTCAGGAATGTGTTGATAGATCTATTTCGGGAATTTTCTAGGTTCCCATCATCAGAACACGTTTTGAAAGCGGTAACAATCCCATGCCAAACCTCAAGCATTCATATGAACTAGTTTACTCACTACATGAGAACTAATATACATATGAGTTTCAATTTATTTTTTGATCAATGGTTATAATCTTTAATTTCAAACTCATATGTATATTAGTTCTCATGTAGTGAGTAAACTAGTTCATATGAATGCTTGAGGTTTGGCATGGGATTGTTACCGCTTTCAAAACGTGTTCTGATGATGGGAACCTAGAAAATTCCCGAAATAGATCTATCAACACATTCCTGAAAGGGTCAAATAATAAATTTGAAAACAAAAAACTCTATAGATTATTTGTTAGGACAATATCCTAATGAAGAAATATAGAGTATATGGCCTCGAACTTGAATAATTTTCATTTTCATTGTTATTTTTGATATTTATTTCAATTTCTTGAGTTGAAATTCCATAAGTTATAAATTTTTATTTTTATGACGAATAAATAACAAGTAACGCAGTTATATTATATATATATAATATATAAATATATAATATACATATAATAAAATATAAATATAAATATATACATATAATATATAAATTTTATGGTTGCCTTTTGTAATATTTTCGAGTTTAATAATCAGTAAAACTTATTTTTAATATGACGATTTTTTTGAAGAATTCTTGTTTTAAAAATGACGAATTTAATTTACAAATAGAGATGTTTGTCTTGTAGTTAGATACTTAAAAAATGTATAATAATATATATTAATACAGTTATCACAAAAAATAACATTGCGAAATATTTGCTGTATATCTATTATCACTGAAAAATCATAATTACAAAGCTAATAACTTTTATGTTTGGTAAAAAAAAAAAATTAAAACCAAAAAATGACTTTTATACTTGCTCGAAAAATTAAAAATCAAAAAATAACTTTTATTTTTGCTCGAAAAATAAAAACCAAAAAATAACTTTTATTCTTGCTCGAAAAAATAGAAATCAAAAAATAATTTTAACTTTTGCTCGAAAAAATAGAAATCAAAAAATAATTATAACTTTTGCTCGAAAAAATAAAAATCAAAAAATAACTTTTATTTTTGCTCGAAAAAATAAAAATCAAAAAATAACTTTTATCATCTGACTTTTATGAAAAAAGGAATATTTTTTACGGTCCCTGGAGAAAAGGTTGAACCTGACATTGACATTGACACTTTTGACATTGACACTTTTATGAAAAAAAATCGTTGAATTAAATTTTAAGAGCTTTGTTAATAGTATATAAGGATCTTAATTAATATGATAGCTCACTTTAAAAATCAAAATAAAATTATTTAATTGATACATAAGTTTGTTAAATATTTCAAAAAAAAACTTGTTTGATATAAAAAAACTAAAAAACAAAGACATGTCAAAACATTTTTGCTTCAAAATTGCTATCATAACTGGGTATAACGTCAATGGTAACTTTCCCATCCAAAAATTATTTAATAGATACAAATTATTAGTGTCCGACCGAACTTATTTTTTTCGGCCGAAGCCGAACTTCGGCCATAATATCAATGTTCGGCTGAAGCCGAAGCTGAACTTTTTGTTTTAATAAAAAAATATAAATTGTTTTTTTAGATCAATAAATTTAAACCAAAATTATATGCTTTTCAAACAAAAAAAAATTTAAAAAACAAAAATTGGGCCCCCCCGAAACAAAATCCTGGGTACGCCGCTGTGTTTTTGTATTTATTTTATTTTTTTTAGAAAATGAGCTGCCGCAATTGTGCGTTTTGGGTACAGCTCTACAAAATGATGTTCATTTGTGGGCTTATATATGATCACACATGTGTATAGCTGATTATATTTGACCATATATAATTCAGTATATGTCCATAAATTGTCTTATATATGCTCACATATATTCGAAGCATAAATGTGGGGGTATATGGTCATATATGAATATATATGCTCATATATGATTCATATATGCTCATATCCGATTGTATATGGTCATATATGAGATCACATATGGTTATATATTAAACTGTATATGATTATATATGTTCAGCTATACCCGTATATGATACAACATACAAGACCATATATATTCATATATGTTCTTATATGAGACCTTTTCCACTTTTTTAAATATGAAAAAAAAAAATCTTCATATATGCATATATATGCTCATATATGATTCATATATGCTCATATCCGATTGTATATGGTCATATATGAGATCACATATGGTTATATATTTAACTGCATATGATTATATATGTTCAGCTATACCCGTATATGATCACATACAAGACCATATATATTCATGTATGTTCTTATATGACACCTTTTCCACTTTGAGTATTTTACTTTTTTAAATATGAAAAAAAATAAACAATTTACCTAAAAAGCCCAACTTCAAAAGGCAGTTTAAATGAAATCCGAGCAAAGTTTTTAAAACCATTGGGGGTTTTTATCTACTGATAAGTTAACTCCAACCCATTTTACTTCTACAAATAGCTCATTACTTACAAATTTGAAATGTTAGCAAACATAAAGTTTTGTTAAATTACATTTATAAATTTTAAATAAACTCACTAGTTTAAAAGTTGATTTAAAAAAAATAAATTATAAAAAATTAAAATGGTTTACTTTTAAATTTTTAAAAATTAAAACCAAAAGTTTGTGTAAAATGTGAAAAAGACGTAGACTTAGGCTACGACTAAAAATAAATTTTGTGCTACTTTTGGCGCTATACTGCTCCCCCTATTGGAGAAATATAGTATTAAATATCGCTCCTGAATGGGTTAAGATTGTCTAAAATTATGACAAATCGAAAAATATTAACATTTTAGTATAAACTTAAAACTGAATTTTTAACAAAAACATAA
This sequence comes from Delia radicum, assembly GCA_021234595.1. Classification (NCBI taxonomy): domain Eukaryota; kingdom Metazoa; phylum Arthropoda; class Insecta; order Diptera; family Anthomyiidae; genus Delia; species Delia radicum. Next base: position 233,147,278 of record CM037852.1, read on the forward strand.
AAATATTAGAAAAAAAACAAAAATACTAAATTTTGACTTTGCGTTGACCTTGTAAGTCTTTGAGACTAGTTATCAGGAAACAATTTAAAGGTATCGCTAAAAGCTACATCTTTCAAATGTTGATTACAACAAGTTTTGTAAAAATCGTTCTGCAGGCTTTCCTTAAATAGCAAAAATTAAAAATGGGACAGCGATTTCTTAAAAACAGTTTATAATAGAAATATTTTTTGCTAAACTCAGCGTTCCAAAGTTTAGTAAAAGTATTGTATTGCAAAATTAAAATTCTTGTTTGTGGCTTTTGTATATCATATTATTTTTCTACGATTTTTGCTTATTGAAGCGTTGAAATATTTATAGATTTTAAATATTTTTGGTTTTATACTATTATTTTTAGAACGCTGTTAAAGCGGGTCAAAAATATTTTATTTTAGACTAACTTAGATATTGTGTAAAATTCTAACAACACAGTGCAACACATAAAATGCAAACTCCTTCTCGTGTGTGGTTTTTCGAAGTATTTATCGAAACTAACAAAGCCACATTTGGGTTTTGCTAGTTTAGCTGCTGTTCGGATTTTATGGCCTCATGTATATTTTGGCTTTAACTTAGTTTTTCCAAAGAATATGCAATTTTCCTCACCGCTATATCTCGGAAACCCATTGGAATTTTTTTGTTGTTTTCCTGTCTTCGGCACAATTTTGTTCGTGATGTCTCACTTGATATGTCTCCTTTGAGCAGGTGAAAAGCGCTTCTTTCATGTACTCCTAGAAGCAATAAATTCATGCCTTCTTATTCAATAAAAAGTGCTTTTTTTATGTGTTGACAACATTAATGCTTCATTGTACGCATTCTTTACTGCTTCTTTGTACACTCAAAAAAAAAAAGTTTGTAAAGTTAGCAAAAAATTTTGCTGAGTCAGCAAAATTTTAGTCAGGAGGATGCTTGCAAAAAAGTTGCTAATGTCAGCAAAATCTTTTGCTGAAAATCAGCGATCTGATTTTTAGCAACAAAATTTGTAGATTCAGCAAAAGTTTTGTTAACACTTAGTAGATTAGAAATACAAAAGCCTTGCTAAAAATTAATAAATTTTTTTCTGAATTTTAGTAGACTGAAAAAAAACGCAAAAAATTTGTAATTTAGTTAATTTATTTGCTGAAAATCATAAAACATATTTTAGTGATTCTTTTAAAAATAATTAACTATAATAACGAAATATAAAAATTTTCATTTTCCATATTGACGACATGAATTTATTTAATATCTGAAAATATATAGAAATAAATATATATAACATAACAAACATTGTCTTTCAATTACTTACATCAATGGTTGTCTAAATGATGCTATCGTTTAAATGATGCTATCGCAACTGCCGAAGATAATTACAGAAACGAAATGAAAAAATAAACAAAAACAAACGAAAAAAGAACCCTTTTTGCAATAAGAAAAAGGAACCATAAAAAATCTACCTAAGATGTGTGTCTTTGTCTTTCAATTTACTCTGTCTGTGTGTCTTTGTCTTTCAATTTACTCTGTCTACATTTCATTTTCCTCTTCTCTACTACATCTTGACATGCCGCGACATCTACTTCATTCTGCGTATATCTTTCAATATGCTTTAATGTGCTTATCAGCACAATTTTTTTTAGCAAAATTAATTAGTAAAACATTAGTGTATTAGTAAAGCATTAGTATAAAACAGTTAAGTGCTGAATAAGTATAACAAAAATTTTAGCTGAAAACACGATTTTAGCAAAAAATTTTGCTAAAAAATAGTATACCTGATTTACAAGACGTTTTACTAACTTTTCTACTAACTTATTTTTTTGAGTGTATGTATTATGGCCATCAAAATGGCTGTCATAGATAATAAGGAAGTTTTTGACTGTTTGAAAAACATCTTTCCAAAACTGAGCTATGACAAAATTAAAAACTGTATTGTTGCCTATTTTCATATCTATGTTTGTTCACTTCGCTCTATTTGCATTGCTATTAATTTTTCGCAAATGCTTTTTTACTTTCAATGGGCCTTATATAAAAAAATTAATTAAAGTCGAAAGATTCACGAACGTGCTGACAAACAACCACCGGAGATCCTGGGATGCACTAAAAGCTGTAATAGAGGGCGTTTTAGTAATTAGAGGGCGATGTACAGCCAGACGAAGCACACAAATTAGTGAAAACAATGCTAATTTACTTTCATAAAATCAACGTATCTATGACATTGAAACTACATTTTCGTCAACATCACTTAAATAAGTTGTTACACCAATTGCCCAACGAATCGGACGAACCAGGCGAGCGATTCCATCAAGTGACCATGCAAATGGAAAAACGATACAAAGGAAAAAAGCTGGATGCATTGCTTGCAGAAATTTGTCGGTGGAGCCATAAGGTATCTCAATATGAAGATGCAGGCACCGAAATTGTGAAGAACAATATATTTGAAGGACACATCGAAAGAGATATGCCATTGAATGTTCTATCAAGCTCAGATGATGATGATGATTCAGTTCATGTTGCTGAACCACCAACGAAAAAAAAACCATCATCAACTTCACAGACTTCATAGAGAGCATCGACTTAATTCTTGTTGCTTTTTTGCATTTTGCTACATTTTTCATACATTTTTCGAATTTTCGATATAAACTACAGCTGGGAAATGTGAAAAAAGCATGTTCCAGTATTATAATGTTCTGAAGATGAATTAATGTTCTGATTATGAATTGAAGGGCTTATTGTAAAAACTTGATAAGCCACATTTTAGTTTTAGTTTGTTTTTGATTTTTTAAGGTAAAAAAATCAAAAAATATGACTTTTACTGGACGTTTACACTCCAGGTACTTGCAATAAGTGTTTAAGTAATACTTCTCTTAAATATTAGTCAACTGTTGTCTAGCAAATAGCGAAAATACATAAAACAGTAAATGTGGCTTATCAAGTTTTTATAATAAGCCCTTCAATTATGTTATAAGTAATATTTTTTCTGAAGATTACTTTACTGAATTTCCCACAGTTTGACAACTACACTGATAATAATCCATGCGTAAAAATACAAATGAATGTCAAAATAACCAAAAATTTTGTGAAATAAACGAAAATTTGTTCATTTTACAAAAGATTTTGTTGTTTTGACATTTTTTTCGTAGTTTTAGCATGGATTATTATGAGTGTATGGGCTAAAAGTGTTAAAACAGAAAGAAGAAATTAAATTTTTTCGACATTTTATCAATTGATGCACTAGATAATATTTTTTTGGGTTAGTTTCTTTTACACTATAGCTGCAATTGTGACGGAGACATTAAAACAAAATTCCAATTGGTTTCTGTCATATAGCAGTGAGAAAATTGCACATTCTTCGGAATAATCAAGTTTTAGCCAAAATGTACATGAGGTCATAAAATCCGAACAGAAGCTAAATTAGCAAATTTCAAATTAGATTTTGTTGGTTTCGATAAGTATTTCGAGAAATTCTATACGAGAAGAAGTTTGCACTCGATGACTTAAAAAATGTTGCACTGTGTAATGTAACCGAATGTATTTTTATCTTTAAAATGTAAGTTGTCTCTGTAGCGAGTAGCTTTAAATAAATACCAAAATTAATGCGTATGAGTGATATTATTAGTGAAATATTATTGAGTATACGCTATGGTGACCTAATATTTTGCACACAAAATGCTAATATGTATTTGTTTTAAAATATTTAAGCCTGATAAAGTAGTAAATACCCGAGTAAAAACTTTCATATTAGATTAGATTATATGGCACTATGCACCGCGACCAACTTAGGTCTTTTGTGCTGCCTAAAGTTACCCTAAAGATTCAAGCTACCTATAAAGCCAATAATCCTATTAGGCAAAATCTTCATAATGTCCGAAGGGGAGACAAAGCGATTGCCAAGAAACTTGGCACGCCTTTCACATAGCCTCGGACATTCGCAAAGAACATGCTCTGATGTCTCAGCTACCAGTTCGCAAAACCTACACTCATCCGTGTCCGAAAGACCCCTTTTGAGCAGGTGGTATCTGAGATTGCAGTGTCCAGTCAGGTAAGACACCAGGGTTCTCAAGTCACCCCTCCCGAGGGACAAGAGTCTCCTCGATCCTGCACTGGAAAAAGAAATCAATCTCTTAGCATGTCGTTGGCCAAGAGAGTTTTCCCAATAGAGAGAGAATTCTGACTCCCTCCACGACCCGAGCTTCTCCCTAACATACCCCAAAGGTATACCACAGAATGGTTCAGGGCCAATAAAGGGCCTTCGGGCTCCGCAATTAGCAAGACAATCTGCCCTCTCGTTGCCCTCATGCCCCTCGTGACCAGGAACCCACCCTAAGGTAAGCGAGTTGCGCCTGCCAAGTCGGTTAAGAGCCAGAATGCATTCCATGACCAGACCAGATGACACCTCATAGGACATTAAAGCCCTTAATGCCGCCTGACTGTCGGAAAGAATGTAGATACGAGATCTAATAGTGCCCCTTCGTAGACACTCCTCCGCGCAGACACAGATAGCAAAAATCTCTGCCTGAAAAATGGAGGGGTATCTACCCATGGGTAAGGCCCGTTGGAAACCTGGTCCATAGACACCCGCACCAGTGTCACCATTCGCATGCTTTGAGCCATCTGTGAACCATATCTGAGAACCCCGCTCTGGCTCCCAGGATCTGTTGGTCCACATGGCCCTGTCGAACAGCATCACTTTAAACTTCCTATCAAAGATGTACTCCGGTGACCTCCTATCCGTAACCTTTGTAATCGGGTCATCAATTAGGATTCTAGCGATCCTCATGTGACCCCTTAGATCACCTCCCCTCATGTCACCGAATTCTCTAAGTCTGGAGGATCCTATGCAGGCAGCCTCCATTACAGAAATATGCAATGGTGGTATCCCCAGCATAACCCCCATGGCATCCGTCGGGCAGGTTCCGCCTGCCCCCGTTATGCCAATACACATAAGACGGTAGATCCTCTTGAGAGCATCCCTTGCCCCTACCTGTTCAACCTTTGGCCACCATGCCAGGGCAGCATAGGTGATCATAGGTTTAACAATGGTGTTAAACGACCAGTAGACCATCTGCGGCCTTAGACCCCATGTCTTACCAAAAAGCCTTTGGCAGGCATAATATGCCCTTGTGGCCTTCTTGGAGACATAGTCAAGATGTTCATTCCAGGTAAGGGATCTGTCAAGAGTCACGCCGAGGTACTTAACACTACTGGAAAAGCCCACCGTGGCCCCATCAAGGACAGGCATTGTCAGGTTAAGTTTCCTCCTATTCGTAAATGGTACCAGGATTGTCTTCGACGGGTTGACAGACAAGCCCTTTTCCCGGCACCAAGAAAGAGTATAGTTCAGAGCCTGTTGCATACGTTCGGATATGGTCCTATCATCAAATCCCACTACAGAAATGACAAGATCATCCGCGTATCCATAAGTCCTGAAACCCAGGTCGTTCAAACCTTCGAGTAGTTCATCAATGACCAGCGTCCAGAGTAACGGCGACAAAACACCCCCCTGTGGACAGCCCCTAGTCGCATTTACGGTCCTACTAGTAGTCCCTATGCCGAACGTGATTATTCTAGAGCGTAGCATCTCCAAAGTCCAATTGATGATAATTGGAGAGATGTCCTTTCTAACCATGGACACCCTAATTGCCTCGTAGGACGTGTTGTCAAAGGCGCCCTGTATATCAATAAAGGCACAAAGGGCAATATTCTTTGCCTCTAGTGCCCGTTCTATTGTAGTGACAACATGATGGACAGCAGTCTCGGTAGATTTACCTCGTTGATACGCAAACTGTAATTTGTGTATCGGCTTTCGCCTTAGGTAAGTATCCCTAATGTACTGGTCCAAGACTTTCTCCATTGTTTTAAGGAGAAACGAACTCAGGCTAATTGGTCTAAAGGATTTGGGCAGTTGTTCAGACTTCTTCCCCGCCTTCGGTATAAAGACCACTCTAACCTCCCTCCACGGCGTCGGTACATGACCGAATAACAGACTAGATCTAAATATCCTAACCAGTTGTGGGACAATTAAATCCATCCCTTTCTGCAACAGACAAGGATAGATCCCATCCGGACCCGGAGATTTGAATGAAGAGAATTCACCTATCGCCCATTTTACCCTGTTCTCCTGAAAGACAGCACTTGATAGGCGTACATTTCTGCCTGTTAGGTCTGGAACTCGTTGAATCACGACAGACCCGCAGTTGTCAACGCATCCTGGGAAGTGCGTATCAAGTAGGAGTTCACAGGTTTCAATGGGAGATTCAGTGTAGGTACCATTCGGCCTCTTGAGAGTACATAGACCATTCGTATGATCCTGGGACAGGGCCTTTTGTAGACGCACCGCCTCTGGAAGATCAGAGATCTTCTCACAGTAGTTGCGCCACGTGGACCTCTTGGATCTACGTAGTTCTTTATTGTACTCAGTGAGCGCTGCCTTATAGGTAACCCAGTCTCCTGTTTCCTTGGCCCTATTGAACAGTCTTCTGGCCTCCATTTTGAGCTTATCCAGACCATCGTTCCACCATGGAACATCCCTCTTCGTCTTCCTGGTCTTTTCAGGACAGCTCAGAGTATAAGCAGAAGTTAAATTTGAATGAATATCAGATGCTATATGATCAATTTCGCTTGTGCTCAAGATGAGCCCTTTAGAAAGATCTGCACCGTTTTTCTAATGATGACGAAAATTTTCCCAGTTTGTGCATCTGGGATTACGATAGATCTGGCATGAGTCCAATGAACTAACAACATCGAATACCAGGTGTTGGTGGTCAGACATTGATACTTCATTGGAGACATGCCAATTGGAGATGGCGAAAGAAATATCAGAGCTAGTAAGAGTGAGATCTAAGACCTCTGACCTAATAGCATTCCTGAAAGTCGGCTCGTCACCCCTATTTGCTATGTTTATATTATTGCTACATATAAATTCAAGCAGGTACTCACCACGTTTGTTTACATTGGTACTTCCCCATGTTGTGTGATGTGCGTTGGCGTCGCAACAGAGGATCCAACTGAGTTTCCTCTTTCGGCAATATTCCACCAAGGCCGAGACCTCAGTAGTTGGTACCGTGTCAGCATCGCCAGGAAGGTAAGCAGAGGCCAGAACTACCTCGTGTTCCCCAGATAAGGAGGGCACCTTTGCCCAGATCGCAACCAAGTCTCCCATAATGAACTCTGAAATTGGAAGATATGTTAGATTGTCCCTAACTAGGATGGCCGCTCTTGGCCTGATATGCTTTGAATCGTAAATCAACCTACCTTGATTTGCGTTAAGCCCTTTTATGGCTCCGTCGTGCACCCATGGCTCCTGAATAAAAACAGCATCCAGGGCCTCAGTGGTGAACCTTCTGTTGGCGACGTCCGATGCCGCTTTGGCATGGTGAAGGTTCACCTGTAAGCACTTTAAGTGCTTCGGTGTCTTACCTTTTCCGGTAGCCATTATTTACGAGCGTGCTTGGCGGCACGCTTTGCCACCTTTCTGCCCCTGTTGGAGTTCAGCAGAACCGCCTCCTCTGCCGAGTTTCTCTCCCACTTTTTCCGCCTGTTGGGAGCCTGCTGATTGGCCATATTCTTAGCTTTAGGCTCAGATGAATTGGGCCTTACAAGGTCCTTCGAGCAGCCCGGTTTATCATCCATATTAGGGTCATTAGAGACCCTGTTGTCGGATTTAGTCGTTGCTGCCGAATTATTTGTATTTGCCCTATTGGGTATGTCACGCCCGACCTCTTGTTGCTGACGTGTAGGCCTTACCAGCGCTGTTCCATATCCAAAATTCACTCTGTAGTTCTTTCGCTTGAGTAGGTCGGCTGAGATTGGGTCAATGGAGAGGGTTAGCTCAACAATACCACCCTTTATGACCCTATTCAGTACCTTCCAATACCCAACCGAAAGTTCACAGTTCTGGCCCTCAACTAGTCCAAGAAGTAAATCACTGGACGTGTCCTTTCATATACAATCATATATGTTTTAATAAGATTTGAGGCAGTTTCTAATTAAATGTTTGAAATTTATAATAAATTATACATTTATCAAATACAATTATTTTGGTCTAATTTTAATTTTTAGGTGCAAATTTCATTGGGATTTTAAATTTGAAATTTTAATAAAATCAAATTTAAGTGGGGAGCCGTTTTTCCTTTTCATAAAAATGCTTTTATATTTCTGGTTCATTTTTTCACTACATATTGGGACCAAATTTCACATTTTATATTGGGGCGATTTTTCATTTTCAAATGACCATAAAATTGTGGCCTTTTTTCATTTTTTGCTTTAGGCAAATTTTTCATGGGGCTCCTATTTTAAAGAGATATTTGTTTCATTCTATACTTTGGGGGCCAAATTTCACATTTTATTTTGGGGCGATTTTTCATTTTCAAATGACCATAAAATTGTGGCCTTTTTCATTTTTCGCTTTGCGGTAATTTTTCATGATGGTCATTTTTCAAGGAGCCATTTTTTTCCAGTATATATTGGAGCCGAATTTCACATTTTATATTAGGGTGATTTTTAATTTTCCAATGACCGTAAAATTGGGGCGCTTTTCACTTTTTTTTTTTTTATAAAGTATATAAAGTATATAAAAAGTAAAAGTTATAAAGTATATAAAAGTATATAAAAAAATAAAAAAAGTTATAAATTTAATTTATTTTTATGCGAACAATACGAAAAAATGTCAAAACAACGAAATCTTTTGTAAAATAGACAAATTTTCGTTTATTTACCAAATTTTTGGTTACTTTGACATTTATTTGTATTTTTACGCATGGATTATTATCAGTGTACAAGTTCCTCAATATGTTGCAATAAATGATTCTTTAACATTGTTTTAAATACTGAAATCCTATTTACATTCTTTATAGTCGGTGGCAAATTGTTAAACTCACGACTACCCATGTATTGTGAGGAACAAAATCTTGTGGCAAATTTTGCACACATGGTTAAAAATGTATATATATAAATGAATTTAATAAAATGAGTTAATAAAATGAGTTATTTGTATTTATTTTTAATGAGAATGGGTAACACCCATGGGGGGGAAAAAAAAGGTAGGATTACATCCGCCTGCAACAGGGTTCGTACTTTAATTTCAGGAAGACGCAATTAAGCAAAGAGTAGCAAAGGGATGTACATAAACGAAGAGAGATTGCAAAGAGAAGAGAGGACAAAGAAACAAAACTACAAATGCAAAACTACAAGGAGAAAACTACAGGGAGAGTCAAGAGAGGAGAACAGCCACGCCACAACGGCACGAAATAAAACTCACCACGGTAACTACACTTATTTCAACTCAAACCGGTTAAACGGACAAACATTTGCTTGTTTACCACCCAAGAGAGTGTTTTGTGGCTACAAAGCAACTTGTGTGTAGCTAGCGAGGGGTATAAAAGGCGATGACCAACAGCAGTCGTGGTCTTTTTGTGCAGAGCAGGCGATCGAGCAAGACGTGGCAACAGGCCGGAACAACGTGGTGGTAAGATTTTAAAATAAATAAAAGAAAGTGCATAGAATAGGGTATATTTTAAGGTTGTTTGGTAACACCAAGACAACAGCGTAGAGTTCTGATTTTTACAATCAGATAAGTTTAGGGTTCTGGTTAACAACCAGAAAGAGTCCGGATTACATCCGTGAGTGCCGACTGTATAACATCCAACTCGGAAGGAGCTAGGGTACTGACACAGGGCTAAAGTAATAGTCTGGTTTTACAACCAGAAACCTAGGAGGCTAGGGAGTTGGATAACATCCAAGAAAGGCGGATAACATCCGTGGTAGAGTGAGGGAAAGAAGGTCAGGAGGGTTAGGTCGGCGATCACGAGCCGGTCCAGGAGCAACGTTACCCCAGCACGAGGCAGCGTCACCAAGGAAGCAAGTGTTCGGCCTAAGGCAAATAATAAAGTGTCATATAAGGAAATTCAATAATAATTTAATAAAGTAAATTGTTTGAAGTGAATAATAAAAGACGTGTATTTTTTTTGATCTTACTATTATAAATTTAATGCGAGGACCGCTGGACTAGCTGAGCTATCCCAGCTTCAAACCCGGCACAACCGGAAGTTCCTTACAGTATTCGATACGCTGTTTGGTTGTTTCCAACCTACACCAGGCTACCGTTAAGCTCCCATTAGTCCTTGTGCTAATTGAATATTGATAGGTTCGAAAAAGTATTGTGTGATGTCCAATATTGTGGATGCACTTAAAAACATATAGCAACAATTGCATTTTATAAGTTCCATAAATTGGTAATACGGTTTGGAATATATCTCTATATAATGAAATGGTTGGATGTCTGACAGGATGATTTGACACTAATTTTAAAGACTTGTTTTGCATGCGCTGAAGTGATTTGAATTCAGTACTCTTTTTGTAGGCATACAAAATAGCTAAATAATTAAAATGGCTTTGAAGGCATTGTATAATAAAAACTTGAGAAAAAAATTTCAATTAGATTCATACAAAAGGTGACACATATGTTCAAAATTCTCGTTACATATATGTAACACTATGCAGTAAAGGGTTAAAAAGAACACGAATGAACTTTGCAATCAAAATTTAATAAAGAAAATGGAATTAAATTTTAATATTTTATATTGTGTTTTTAAATTTGTTTGTGCTATTGTGCCATTTTTTCCATTTATTGTGTTATTTTTTATGGTTTTTTTGTGCCATTTTCCATACCATTTTTAACTTATTTCGTGCCATATTTAACTTATATTGATTATAATATACTAAAACAAAACAGCATGTAGCATATTCTTTATGGTCAATAAATTTTATAGTAAAAATTTTAAATCCTAAAATTATGCTATACAAACTATTTCTTTGTTATATTTGTATTGCTATAATCATGAAAAACTTTCACAATTATTTAAGTTTTTTTTTTTTAATGAATAATTTTAATGTGTTAATTTTGACTGGCAGCTATAAAAAGTTATTGTTTTTAAAACAAACGATACATTTCTATAACTATTTATTTAGAGAAAAAACTGTACAATAATAAATAATATTTACACGTCAAAATATAACAAAAATATTTTAAATTAAAGTTTAAATAGAAAACACTTAAAAGTATAAAAATTTCCACAAAATTTTATAACAAACAAAGAAACACAATACAAATTACTGTTATATTTCATATGACATAATACCTTAAAATATGTTACAAATATATTTTTTTTATGAGCTTAAAAGTATGCTTCATATTTGTAAAAACATTTAATAATTTTGCCAACATTTCCTAAAATAAATATATTTCATATATCAAATCTGTTTTTAATAAAAAAAGGAGAAAAACTGGGTGTTGAACTACATTATCCTTATGTCCTGGCACATATAATTTATATGTTAGAGTTAAAAAAAAAAAAAGATTCAGCGTAGAATACTTATGGCTTAGACAATAAGCCATAAATTTATATTTTGTCTTACAGATTTATATTTAAGTGTCAGCAAGTTGTTTAAGCAATTTTATTTCATTTGGCTTTGGTAACAAAAAGAAGATTAAAAACATATTAGCCAGCCAAGAACTTAAACACTTTTGTAGACAAAATACCTTTAAAAAGGACAATAACTTTTGCGAACTAAAAGTCTATACCTTTCTATCAAAAATGTTTAAAACTAAATGGTAGCAGATTTAAATATTTTTATTTAAAGTTTTGCTAAACAGAGATGAAACCATGCTTTTATAAATATATTAGGCATATTTATATCTATTTATCTTTTAAACCCGGTTATTTAACTTAGAATACACATAAATAAATTTATAAATTACTAATTTTTTAGTAATTACTAAGATTAGTGTTAAACGTAAATTATTAGTAAATTAGGATACACGTTTTAAGAAATATTGTATATTTTATATTTATGGTTTTAAAATTCATTTACAAATTATAACTAATCCAACCAAAAATAAGCTACTATCTATTTAATTTAAGCCCTTCAAATCTGCAGCATAAAGTTAAATGTATCAACTGTAGTTTCTGAATTTTTGTATTGCCTATTTTAAGGGCTCAAATTTAAAAATAAGCTACTATATCTCAATAACATTTATTTGCCTGCAACATAAAATTTTATATATCAGCTTTAGTTTTTTTGGTTGATTAATAGCACATATCTCAAATTTTCTATTACTTAATTAAAGGTCTCAAATTAAATGGATAAAAGATAATTTTTGGTTGACCAAATTATAATCTTAAAATTATACTTTATGAAATTCATTAAAATAGTTTTATTTTAAAATATTCAATCCTTTAAAATATATATTGCTATTATTTCCTCTTTCCTTTGCTGTTTAATTAACAACTTTTAATTAGTTTTAAATATGCAAATAGGTTAATGTATCATAAAGTCAAATATCTTTTGCCAAATTTTTCCTAAGCAGCCTAAAATTATGCTTTTAATATACGAGCTTAAGATATGATTTGCTTTATTTTGCTTAAACTCAAATATGTCAAAACATAATGTTGTAGGCTTACGTATTATGACTTTAACGTTACAATATTTTTATTTTTTATATAAACAGGACTAAAAATATGTTGTTTGCTTATGATAAAAAATTTGTATTACATACCCCCTAAAAGTAGGCTATGGTAATGTCTATATGTAAACATTCCATAAAGTATGCAAAATAATATTATTACAAATTTTTAAGACATGTTTGTTAAGCATATAAGAAATAACTTGTGACATGATAAGTTAAGTATGAAAATAAGTAATAAAATACATGATCCCAAATGCAAGTCTGATAAAATTTTTAATTTAAACAATACTGTTATTAAAATATTTTATATTAAAATATTTTATTTAAAAAAGAAAAAATTGTAAAATAACACAGGAGAACAAAATCTTAACTTTTAGAAATTAAAAAGGTTATGAAAGGTTCTCTATATATTTCGGGTATGTTGATTTCAATGTCGTACTTTATTTTTTGACGCATGTTAAAGTTTTTCCGCAAAAAGAGTTTCACTTTTGGCGCATGCAAATGCAGTTTTTTATATACTACAACGTTTTTTAACTTAATCAATCACCCAGAAAACATAGTCGGTAGTAGCAACCGTTTTTGTTACTAATCCATATCAATAATTTCATTGAAACAACAGAAATTCTGAAACAGCAATATAATTTCGATTGCCTCAAATGAAATTTGGTGATAAAGGGTGCACCCAAATAAACGTTAACACGTGAAATTGTCAAAACAATAAAACCTAGGAACTCTTCCAAAGGTTTCTGGCCACGAAATAGCACTGCGCGGCTTAGAACATTTAAAGTGCAAAATGTTTCGGATAAGAATGCTAAGAAGAATAATAAAGTGAAAAAACCAGAAAAATTACGGAAAAAGATTTTTTCAAAAATTTGAATGTTGTATAATGGACGACAAAAGTTTTGTATTTTACGGATTTTTCACAGCTTCCCGGACGGAAGATTTGTGTAGCGGATAAAGACGTCCCGGAAAAGTACCAAACAAAAAACCATCGAAATTTATGAAAGTGGTTTCAAATCTATTTCCAACTTTTAATATAAGTGGACAGACCTCCTTCAAAAATTATTTAAACAAGTGAGTAAATGATCAAAAAGAGATACACATTTTTTAAGCTGTCCAATCTCAGGTCTACGGGTTAAAAATTAATTAGTTTTTGTATGAAAACTTGTCTTTAACTTACGAAAACCCGATTTATTAGTACACAATGTTAAAGCACTCAGAAAATAAATTTTGATACCCACATTGCCTATATCGTGAACCCAGAGTTACTATATTTTTGAATTATTTGAAATATAAGAGAAAAGGTCCGAAGAGCATAAAAACAGAACGACTTTAAATATCTTAAGATTAACTAAAAACTAACTACACTCAAAAAAAAGGTAGTATCAAAAAGTAAGCAACATTTTAGTCAGGAGGGTGCTTGCAAATATTACTAATGTCAACAGATTTTGAGATCTGATTTTTAGCAACAAAGTTAGTAGATTCAGCAAAATTTTACTAACACTTAGTGGATTAGATATTAAAAACCCTTAAATTATTAAACTCTAAAATTTAACAAAAAATTTTACTTAATATTAGTAGACTGAAGAAAACACAAAAGATTTGTGGAAAACTTACACTTTAGTTCATTTATTTGCTAAAAGTCATGTTTGTTTATATTTTAAAATAATTTACAATACACTCAAAAAAAATAAGTTAGTAGAAAAGTTAGTAAAACGTCTTGTAAATCAGGTATACTATTTTTTAGCAAATTTTTTGTTAAAATCGTGTTTTCAGCTAAAATTTTTGTTATATTTATTCAGCACTTAACTGTTTTATACTAATGCTTTACTAATATTATACTAATGTTTTACTAAAAAAAATTTGTGCTGATAAGCACATTAATAGTGTGGACGACAACCAGATTGAAAGATATACGCAGAATGAAGCAGATGTCGCGGCATGTCAAGATGTAGTAGAGAAGAGGAAACATACTAAAAAGTACAACTCTAATAAGACATATAAAAAAATCAACCATGGAAGATTTTTGTATCTGTTTTTCATACATAAAACAAAATTGAGGATTATAACAACTTAAATTTTGCGTTGTCACCGGCTTGTGAAAATAATTGTCTATTAATTAAATAAAAGACAAAATAAAATATTTAAATTTAATATGTATTTCTAAACTAAATGTTTCTAGATTAATAATCTAGTGTGGTCAAATTGCAAACAAACAAATACAGACATGTAGACAGAGAAAGTGTGTCGAAAGACAAAGACACACATCTTAGGTAGATTTTTATGGTTCATCTTTCTTATTAACAAAAACAAACGAAACGAAAAAAGTTTCGTTTGTTTTTGTTAATTTTTTCGTTTCTATAATTATCTTCGGCAGTTGCGTCCTTTAAAAGATAGCATCATTTAGACAACCATTGATGTAAGTAGTTGAAAGAAAATTTTTGTTATGTTATGTATACATATTTATTTCTATATATTTTCAGATGTTAAATTAATTCATGTCGTCAATGTGGGAAAATGAAAATTTGTATACCTCGTAATTATTGTAAATTATTTTTAAAAGAATCACAAAAATATATTTTATGATTTTCAGCAAATAAAGTGACTAAATTACAATTTTTCTACAAATTTTTTGCGTTTTTTTCAGTCTACTAAAATTCAGCAAAAAATTTATTAATTTTTACCAATGCTTTTTTATTTCTAATCTACTAAGTGTTAGCAAAACTTTTGCTTAATTTACTAATTTTGTTGCTAAAATCAGCTCGCTGATTTTCAGCAAAAGATTTTGCTGACATTAGCAATTTTTTTGCAAGCACCCTCCTGACTAAAATTTTGCTGACTCAGCAAATTTTTTTGCTGACTTTACAAACTTTTTTTTTTGAGTGTACGTTACAAAATATAAAAATATAGAAATAATTATATATAACATAAACAAAATTATTTTTCAACTATCTACATCAATACTTGTCTAAATGATGGCATCTTTTAGAGGAAGGCAAATGCCGTAGATAATTCTAGAAACGAAATGAAAAATTAAAAAATATGACATATATAACCCTTTTTTTGCAATAAAAAAAGGAAACCTATAAAACTACCTAAGATCTGTGTCATTGTCTTTCGTTTTATGCTGTCTACCTCCACGTATATTGTTTGCAATTTGAGTTTGTATGAAAAACAGATACAAAAATCTTTCATGGTTAATTTTTTTAAATGTCTTACAAGAATTGTACTTTTTAGTATCATTTTCCTCGGGTCTACTACATTTTGATGTCAGCACAATTTTTTTTAGTAAAACATTAGCAAAATATTAGTAAAACATTAGTTCAAAACAGTTAAGTGCTGAATAAGTATAACTAAAATTTTAGCTGAAAACACAATTTTAGCAAAAAATTAGCTTAAAAAGTAGTATACTTGATTTTCAAGGCGTTTACCAACTTTTCTACTAACTTAAATTTTGAGTGTACAATTCCTTAATAAAATACCACATTTAATATTGCTCTACACACATATTTTTGAATAACATAAATATTTTAAAGTCTTTTCATAATGAAAATGAAAATGAAAATTTGAAAATAAAATAAAAATAATCTCGATGTATATAAAAACAAAAAACTAATATAACTGTAAAAAATATTACTTGAGCCAGAGTACACACTAAAAATTGTCTATATAAATAGAACATTTTTATTCTTCAAAGTTTAGTAACGTCATGATGCTTGTTAGAGAAAAACCCTAACCACGTGCTTGATTACTAAGAAGACAAGAATGGAGCAAAATTTATGATTACTAGGTTTTTTGTTACAGTTCTGCCTATTATGGAGGCTCTAGCTTTTCTAAAACTTCGGGTTCTGATGAGATCTTTAGCCAGATCGAAATACTAGTATCAACCTAGCTAATATATTTGATTTGCTTTATTTTTGTAAATATACGGAGGTTGAATGCTCGTTATAAATTGAAAATAACATAAAAATAATCTCGATGTATATAAAAACAAAAAAACTAATATAACTGTAGAAAATTTTTCAAGTTCGAGACCATACTCTATATTTCTTTATTAGGATATTGTCCTAACAAATAATCTATATATTTGACCCCTTCAGGAATGTGTAGATAGACCTATTTCGGGAATTTTCTAGGTTCTCATCATCAGAACACGTTTTGAAAGATGTAACAATCCCATGCCAAACATCAAACATTCATATAAACTAGTTTACTCACTACATGAGAACTAATATATGAGCTTGAAGTTAAAGATTATAACCATTGATCAAAAAATAAATTGAAAACTTGTTTGTTAGGTGCAAGGTCCGCCTTTGGTGGATATTCAATACACGAGTTAAGGAAACAAATATTAAATTTAATACAATTACAAATTACCAAATTGCGAAACCAATTTCCGTTAATTGCACATTTATGATTTCTTGACCTAAATTCAGTCCAACCAAATAATTGCTTAACAAGCAAGAGTTTCATTTGGCACAATACGATTGCGACATAAATTTAGTTCAATAACATAAATGCTTAGTTTACGGAAGTATTCAATAATAAAATAATTTATTATAAAAAATTCAACTTTAGCAATTAAGCAAAATTTGTAATTATTTAAAACCATTTAGAAGTAAGTCAGTTAGTAATTATAACTCGTATAAAACAGACGCATAGCGTCCTATAAATAAATTTTAATAAATTAAATAGAAAAACAGACGCATAGCGTCCCATAAATAAATTAATAAATAAAGTAAATTAAAAACAAAAAAATAAAATAAAAAAACTTTGTTTTTTTTATATTAATTAATTTTAATATAAATTAACTGGCGCCCGAGCGAAGTGTAAAGCAAAAATCCCGAGCAGTGAAAAGTGTCAAAGTGAAAACGCGCTTAAGAAAAAAAAAGCCCGAACAAAAGTGACAAAAGCAACAAAAGTGAAAACGCGCTTAAGGAAAAAAAGCCCGTTTAGAAGCGAATAAGTGGAGACTGCAGTGCCCCAGTAGCTGATGCAAAGAGGACTTTGCTGCATCCCCCATCACTTCATCGCCATCATCATCCTGATGATGTTAATGTAAGCTCTAGTTTTTAAGAATAACACTAGTGATTAAATTTTAAAATTGGAAAAAGTTAAATACTTAAATTTAAAAAAAGATTAAGAAAAAAAAAAAAACAACAAATATTTAAAATCAAATATCTAAATTTTATTCAAAAAATCTCTAAAAAAAAAAAAAGTGTAACGTAAAACACCTAAATTTTTTAAAAAAAAAAAAAAGAATTAAAAATACTTACATTTTGGAAATTGAAAAATATTAGAAATCAAAATATCTTAATTTTATTTAGAAATTGGAAAAGTGCAACGTAAATACCCAAATTAAAAAAAAAAAGAATTAAAAATCAAAATATTTTAAATTTTATTTAGCAAAAAGTGTATCGAAAAAGAATTAAAAATCAATTAAAATCAAAATATTTTAAATTTTATTTAACAAAAAGTCTATCGAAAAAGAATACATAAATTTTATTTCTTGTACTTGGTTGGAAATTGGAAAATACTTTAAATAAAAATATCCTTATTTTATTTGACAATTAGAAAAGTGTTAATACCTTGATTTTATTGAAAACTTTCTTATATTTATATTTGCTACGAAAATGTCCAACCCAAATAATATCATAAGACCTTCAGTCCTAAATACCCAAAATCTTCCTCCTCCTCCTACAGTTCAGGGAACAATCGAACTGGAAAGCCTTGTGACTCGAATTGTAACGGACGTTCTGACTCGGAACAGTCACCATGACAGTAGCAACGCTAGTGACATGTCGGACCAGACGATAAATTTGAACGATGGCGGAAATTTGTCAGAGCTGGACAAAATCCCAGATGTTGTTCGATGCATACGGGAATTTTCGGGTACTCCTGGTGAATTTAACTCTTGGAAGAAGAGTGTAGATCGAATTATGAAGGTATACGAACCTATAAAGGGATCACCAAAATATTACGGCATACTCAGTACGATTCGGAATAAAATTACCGGTCACGCGGACACAGCGCTAGAATCGTACAACACCCCGCTGAACTGGACCGCAATGGCGAGATGCCTTTCCATCCATTATTCTGACAAGAGGGATCTTACAACTCTTGAATACCAAATGACGACTATGGTTCAAGGGAATAATACGGTGCAGGAGTTTTATCACAATGTTTACTCCCATTTATCCCACATATTAGATAAACTCGCATGCATGGACGTAGGTGCGGAACCTAGGGAACTGCTGACGAGAACATACAGAGATAAAGCTCTGGATACCTTTATCAGGGGATTAAAAGGTGATCTTCCAAGACTACTTGCGATGAGAGAGCCTACTGAGTTGCCACAAGCCCTACACTTGTGTTTAAAACTAGAAAACCAACACTTCCGTTCGTACCACGCGAATCAGAATCATCAGACAAGAAACCACAATGGTGCCCAATCTACGCCCCAAAAAGGACAAATCCAGAATCCAAGAGGTTACAAACAACCATTTTATCCTCAACTTTCATTTACTCCGCAATTCAGACCAAATGGCCCCTATGTGAATATACCTCAAGTAAATCCGCAAATGCAACATGCACAATATCCTAACAATAATGGCTTTTTCCCAAGACCTTTACCTCCAAGACCCTTACCCCCGAAACCTCAACCAAGACCAGAACCGATGGATATTGACCAAAGCATGCGAACTAGGAATGTCAACTATATGAACCGGCCGGCTCAAAATTCACTCTTTGGAAAAAGGCCACCGGAACAGTTTAATCAAAACCCTAATAAACACCAACGAAACTTCAATATCGAGGAAGACGATCAACCATACTACAATCAGGATCTAGAAGACTCGGCGGTAAATTTATGAAAACGGTTACCAAAGCGAATATTCAAACGAACACTATGAGGACCAACAGCTTCAAGTGGAATATGAGCATACCGAACATAGTGACGTCCATTTTTTAATCTA
This sequence comes from Delia radicum, assembly GCA_021234595.1. NCBI lineage: Eukaryota > Metazoa > Arthropoda > Insecta > Diptera > Anthomyiidae > Delia > Delia radicum. The sequence continues at coordinate 233,166,724 of CM037852.1, forward strand.
GACCACTCTTCGTTACCATTCATCGAGTGTAAAACGAAGGGTGGGAGACTATTTAAATTTTTAATCGATACTGGTTCAGGAAAAAACTACATCCGTCCCGAAATTGTGAAAAAATCGATACCCAATAAAAAGAACTTTTTGGCAAAATCAGTTGGGGGCGATGTGCGTATAACAAATCATACTCTTATTAACCTCTTTAACATAGATATTCCAATCAAATTATTTCTTCTTCCGGCATTGAAAACATTCGATGCAATTATAGGACATAACACCCTAAAGGATCTTTCTGCTGTAATTTACACTGCAGAAAATTACATGACGATTCAGGGTAGATTGAAAATTCCACTAAAACAATTACCACTTCCCGACGTTAATTTGTTGAATATAAAGTGCGATAGCGTGGGCTTAGACCAAGTGGAGAAAACTAATTTCTTGGTGGAAAAATTTCCAAAACTGTTCGCAGACCCTGACGAGAAATTACCATACACCACAAAAGTAATTGGCGAAATTAGAACTTCAACTGATAAACCAATATACTCAAAATCCTACCCATATCCGTTGTCATTGAGAGGCGAGGTAGAGAATCAGATAAAGAAAATGCTGGATGATGGTATTATACGTCCCTCTAGGTCACCCTATAACTCTCCAGTATGTATTGTGTCGAAAAAACCTGATTCTCAGGGAAACAAACAATATAGAGTGGTTATAGATTATCGCAAGCTGAATCTTGTGACAATTTCTGACACATATCCAATTCCGGACATAAACGTTGTTTTGTCTCATCTAGGACAGAATACAATTTTCTCCGTTCTGGACCTAAAAAGCGGATTCCACCAGATACCGTTAAAAACGTCTGACATCGAGAAAACAGCATTTTCTATTTGTAATGGGAAATTTGAATTTACAAGACTGCCTTTTGGTCTCAAAAATGCCCCATCGATATTCCAACGTGCTTTAGATGATATACTACATGAGTATATCGGGAAAATTTGCTTCGTCTATATTGACGATATCATAGTTTTTAGTAAATCTGAGGTAGAACATTTACGGCATCTGGAGCAGGTTTTTAAAACCTTAGAGGATGCAAACATGAAAGTCCAGCTGGATAAATGTAATTTTTTCCAGACTGAAGTCGAGTTTTTGGGATTTATAGTTTCGTCGGCGGGAATTAAGACTAACCCAAAGAAAGTTGAGGCAATTCTTAATTTTCCAATTCCTAAAACGTTAAAAGAACTCAGATCATTTCTGGGACTTTCAGGTTATTATCGTCGTTTTATTAGGGACTACGCCAAACTGGCAAAACCCCTAACGTCTCTCTTAAGAGGGGAGGGGGGTCGCATTTCCAAAAGACAATCGGCCAAACACGATATTACTTTGGATGAGAATGCTTTGGAATCTTTTAGGAAATTGAAAAATTCCTTGGTCTCACAGGATATTGTCCTGGCATATCCGGATTTTGAAAAACCTTTCGAGTTGACCACGGATGCATCCAATTTCGCCCTTGGTGCAGTATTATCACAATCCGATCGACCAATTGCGTTTATCTCAAGAACCTTGAGCAAAACTGAAGAACACTACGCAACTAATGAAAAGGAAATGCTGGCCATAATATGGTCACTAAATTCCTTTAGAAATTATTTGTACGGTAAATCAAAGGTAATTATCCGTACTGACCATCAACCGCTTACTTATGCTATGAGTAATAAAAATAATAATGGGAAGATGAAACGATGGAAAGCTGTTTTGGAGGAATATAACTATGAGATGGAGTACAAACCTGGAAAAACTAATATCGTTGCTGATGCACTTTCTAGGAAACCAGAAGCAACCGAAATCAATTCTATGTCAGTAAGCCAACACAGCGATGAAAGCTCTGGTGAAAACTTAATTCCTAGTGTGGAGTACCCTATTAACGTGTTTAAAAATCAACTATTTTTACATATAAATCCAACCCCATCTTACCAATTTCAAATCATATTCCCAACCTATCATCGCCACGTAATATCCGAACCGGAGTATAACGAAGAAAATCTGATATCCATTTTGAAAAGGTATTTAAACCCATCAGTAATCAACGGTATTAAAACTCTCGAACCAATTATGGGTAAAATACAATCAATATACCCTTTGCATTTTTCCTACCTATAAAGTAAGGTTTACACAGACCCAAGTCAATGATATTGTTAACGAACAGGACCAAGAAGAAATCATCTTAGAAACGCATAAACGTGCACACAGAAACTATAAGGAGAATAAAGCTCAGATTTTAGAAAAACATTATTTTCCAAAGATGACCAAGAAAATAAAGGATTTAGTAACTCAATGTGCTGTCTGTAAGGAGAATAAATATGATAGACATCCTATAAAACCAGATATTCAGGAAACTCCTATTCCACAATATCCTGGCCATATTGTTCATATCGACATTTACCACACGGAAGGGAAACACATAATTACAGCTGTTGACAAGTTTTCTAAATATGCTCAGGCAAAGATTATAAAATCAAAAGCTGTCGAAGACATCAAAGAACCTCTAAGGAAACTCCTACTTATTTTTGGAATCCCGAAGGAAATTGTTATAGATAATGAAAAGTCCCTGAACTCCGCCTCTATCTCTTTTATGCTAGAAGACCAATTGGGCATCCGAGTTTATAAAACACCGCCATATAAAAGCTCAGTAAATGGACAAGTGGAGAGGTTCCATTCAACGTTAACTGAAATAATGAGATGTACGAAGGCAGATGGAATAAACAGATCATTCACAGCATTACTAGACAGATCTGTAAACGAGTACAACTATTCAATACATTCAACCACGAATAAAAAACCTGTTGAAGCTTTTTTTGGTCGAACAGTGAGCTCTGATCCTAAAAAACTAGAAGATGCCCGGCAAGAAACAATTTCAAGGATAAAGGAAAAACAACAATACGACATAAACACCCATAATAAGAAAAGGACTCCAATAAGAAATTACGATACTGGTAACACCATATACGTAAAAATAGATAAGAGACTAGGAACTAAGATAACACCTAAATACAGGAAGGAAATAGTAAAAGAAGATAGATCAACTACCGTGTTGACGGAATCGGGAAAAATCGTACATAAGAGTAACATCAAGAGCTAAACTTATATTTTACTTCTTTTTTTTTACAGATTACTATTCATTATGTCGGCCCATGCTGACATTCAGCTATATAACTACACATCGTCGCAAATAGCTACAATAGACTATGGAATCGCGAAAATTCAAAGTGGCGTTTTCCGATTCATACACCAAATTGACATCGACAGATACGAACATTCCCTGAACGACATCCAACATTTTATTGATACCTTTGAGACATCCCAAAACCCTATATTTCCCATCCTAAAAGAAGAATTAAAAAGAACATTCCAACTATTAGAAAGTATACATTTATTAAAAATTGTCAGAAATAAGAGGTCAATAAATATTCTGGGCACTGCCTGGAAATATTTAGCTGGTTCTCCGGACCATGACGACCTAGAAAAAATAATAAAAAATTTGGAAAATCTAAATAATAATAATAATGAACAATTTGTCATTAATAATTCATTCGAAACTAGACTCAATAATATTACACGGATTACCAACCTTTTGACTAACAACATAAAGAAAAGTAGTATATTAAGCGAACAGCTTATAATACTAAATCAAAATCGATTACGTCTCATAAAGGAGGATATCCTCAATATCAAATATGCTATCCAATGGTCTAGGATCGGAATGATAAATTCCTTTCTTCTGAATGAATTAGAGATAAAATTAGCAATTGAAAAAATCAAAAATGAGAATATACCATTTGAAAGCCCAGAAGAGGCATTAGAATTTACAAATATTAAAGTAATGCATAATTCAACGCTGATGCTCTATATAGTAGAAATTCCGTTGACCTCAACTATTGTTTATGAAAAATTGTTAATTAAACCAATAAAGAATAATAATTTAATTGTAAAACTAGAATTTAATGAAATATTGACTTTTGAAAAACAAATTTATGGGATAAGAACAAAATGTAAACGGCTTGCAAAGTTGGAAATTTGTAATTCAGATAATCTAGTAAACTTGTCTACTGACAATTGCTTACCAAAAATCCTACACTCTCTCCCATCATCATGTTATACAACAAATGGTCATCACATTCCCCAAATTGAAGAAATTTCGACAGGAACAATACTGCTAAATGGGTTTTCTGGAACTCTCAGAGTAAATGAAGAATCTCAGAACCTCACTGGAAGTTATATCATATCCTATACCAACGCTACCATCCACATTAATGACCGTATTTTCGAAAATATCGATGCCACTCCCATGAACATTTTAACACCTGCAGAACAACCCACTCCAAACGAAATAGAACAACTTCAAATCCTATCACTTGAAAGTTTACAAGAACTGCACATTAATAATACAAAGTTAATTGCTAACTTTAGCAAATCAACGGAAATAAGAGAATTGTCTCTAGCATTAATAATTTTGATGATCACAATCCCACTAGCTATACTAATAATGCTGCGTAAGAACAAATCGAAGACTATATTTGTAAATGAAATACCACAGCCTATTGAAACCGGTAACACTACTTCCTGTCAACCCAAAATAGAGCAAACATCACTAACATACCAAGGCATCAAATTAAACGATATACCAATTTTCTACTCGATTGAGGACAATCGATTTTAAGAGGGGAAGAGTTAAGGAAACAAATATTAAATTTAATACAATTACAAATTACCAAATTGCGAAACCAATTTCCGTTAATTGCACATTTATGATTTCTTGACCTAAATTCAGTCCAACCAAATAATTGCTTAACAAGCAAGAGTTTCATTTGGCACAATACGATTGCGACATAAATTTAGTTCAATAACATAAATGCTTAGTTTACGGAAGTATTTCCAATAATAAAATAATTTATTATAAAAAATTCAACTTTAGCAATTAAGCAAAATTTGTAATTATTTAAAACCATTTAGAAGTAAGTCAGTTAGTAATTATAACTCGTATAAAACAGACGCATAGCGTCCTATAAATAAATTTTAATAAATTAAATAGAAAAACAGACGCATAGCGTCCCATAAATAAATTAATAAATAAAGTAAATTAAAAACAAAAAATAAAATAAAAAAACTTTGTTTTTTTTATATTAATTAATTTTAATATAAATTAACTCACGTTTTGTTTTTTTTTTTATTTTTGTTTTGTTTATAAACAAAAAAAGGGTTAGTAAACTAGACTGTACTTTGTCTTTTATACAAGTTTGTTATAATTTTTATTAAAAATAAAAATTATGTTTTTTCGACCTTTAATTGTTCCATGAAAACGAAAATTATTCAAGTTCAAGTCTTTTCATAATTTTGTGTCTTCAAAAAAACTTTCACGTGATACAAAATTTGTCTATTGTTACTCTAAATAGAATGAAATAAAAAAAAAAAAAAAACGTAAAATGGACTAATTTTGGACCCCACGTAATAACGGCTAAAAATGAGATTGGACCTCTTTAAGTTGAAGATTATCACGCCATTAGAAAGGAACAGATTTAGGACTAATATATATATATATATTACAGCACCTAGATTGTATGGGGTACCTAAAATTCATAAAGAACAATTTCCCTTAAGACCAATTTGTTCTTTTGTAAATTCCCCATCTTATGAACTTTGTAGATATGTTACGAGTTTTCTGAAGAAAGTAACTGAGAATTCTAAATACAATGTAAAGATTCTTTAGAATTTAGAGAAAAGATAAGGAACTTAAAGATACAAGATGATGAAAAACTTACTTCACTTGACGTTGTATCTTTGTTTCCTAGTATTCCAGTTGATAAAGCATTAGATATTATTGACGGCAAATGGAATATTATAAAAGAATACACGAAAATTGGGAAGCACCTTTTCTTACGCATCTTGAAATTTTGTATAGGAGATAACAGATCTTTTAAATATGATAATAGAATATATTTACAACGAAAGGGTCTTCCAATGGGATCTCCAGCTTCTCCGATTGTGGCTGACATAGTAATGGAAGAATTATTAGATTCTTGCATTGAGAAATTAGATGTAAAACCAAAAATAATTACAATATACGTTGATGATTTGTTCTGTATTATTCACTATAATTCAGTTAATAATATTTTGTCAACATTTAATTCTTTTCATGAAGATATAATATTTACGATAGAAGAAGAATGTAACTCTAAAATTCCCTATTTAGATACATTGATAATGAGAAGGAATAACATCTTAAAAATAGATTGGTATCAAAAACCAACAGCTTCTGATAGGATTATAAACTACCATTCAAAACACCCCAAGAGAATAATAATTAATACTGCGAAAAATCTAATTGACAGAGTATTAAGAATAAGCGATGTAGAATTTCATGAAACTAATATAAGAAAAATTAAGGATATTTTGAAGGATAATAATTACCCAATACATTTAAGCTGCAAATTAATAAGACAATTTAAAACCGGAATAATGTTAATACGATAAGGGTTGCGGAACCCAAAAGTTATAAATCTTTAACTTATGTTCCTCTTATATCAGAAAGATTAGAAAAATCCAAAATTTTCGATGATAAGAAATACTTAGTAGCACATTAAACATATAACACATTAGGTTCACTATTTAGCAAGACAAAAGATAAAATAAGTAAATTGGATATGTCCAATTTAGTTTATAAGATACCATGTAGGGGTAATGACACAGAAAATTGCACTAAAGTATACGTAGGTGCCACAAAGAATAAACTGAAAACTAGAATAGCAGGTCATAAATCCGATCAAAAATGCAATAAAACCACTTCTACGCAAAAAAACAGCATTATCATTACACTGCAGCAACTCCAATCATTATCCAGATTTTGAAAACACATCAATTTTAAACACAGAAAGCAATTACAAACGAAGATATACATTAGAAATGTTACAGATCATAAAAGTACCATCAACACAAGGGATTAACTATAAAACAGGCACATCCAATATTGCACAGAATTACAGACATTTAGTCAATATGAAATAATAAAATTATTATAATTCTCATTTAGATTTTAAGAAACTATTAATTTAAAATTGTTTGCTTTGTTATGATATTTCAATTATTTATACTTTGTTTTCTGGGTTAATTTTCAATGTGACATTAGAAAATATTTTATTTCCCGCCTTTTTTTTGTAATTATTATTTTTAAGTTTTTTAATTATAAAAAATTTTCCCTGAAGAAGTCTTCCAATGCGAAGACGAAATATTGGAAATAAATACTTATAATTATAAAATAAAGGATCTTTAGCTCAATAAAACAAAAGACAAACATTTTAGAAAATACTAACTCTCGAAATTTGAATTTTTCAAATTAACAAATTTCATTTTATTTTCATTTTATTTTAACGACCAATATTTTGATGTTCTATGATTTTCTTAAATTTGGTGAGTATGTTTGGCAGTAAACGCATATTTCTAAAACTATTTTTTAATTTCAAAACTTTGGCAACCCTGAGTCTGTGAAATATCGCAAAATTATGGGTAGTGAATTTATTTAAAAGTTCATAACTTTTGTTGTATTAAAGATATTGAAAATATTCTTTTTGCGTTTCGACTATACCTATTATGGACTGTATCGTCCAAAGTAGGCACTGACAAAAAAAATGTTTTAGAACAACTTTATTTTTCATTGCGAATACATGGCATAGAATTAATTTAAAGAAACCTTAGGCCGGTTTGAGGGTTAATGCCAAAAATACAGAAACTACTTATTGTTCTATAGATCGACAATGTTTTGAAATCATTAGTGCTTAGGAAATGGTCCTTTAATTAACTAAACCATTAATGGTTTTGATTAGGAATCATACGTTTTATGTAAAATACTTTTTTAGTTATTAGTTTCTCTAAATTTTATTAATTTCTCACAAACTCCTTTTTTTAACGTATCCAGCTAATCTTACATAGATAGTTTAAAAATCTTTTTTGTTGTTCAAAATAAAAAGTTTTTTGTTCATAAGTTTTGCACGTTTTTACTACATAAACCTTTATACATATTAACACTTCTATTGTTTTTTATCATTGTACAGATAAACCTTCAAGTGTTCATTTAAAACCACCCAGAAGGTTCCCTTGTTAATTTATAGAACCCCCCCCCCCCCCCCCCCCCCACCAAAATATATATTCCCTAATGACCTTCACTAGACGCCTTTAAATATTTTTGTTAATTATTTGTTGTTGTTTATCAACGTAGTAGAGTATAAATTATGGTCTTGTATTAACTTGCTTCTTTTTTGCGCAAATTTAATTTCTTTAAGAACTTTTGTTTATCGGTTGAATTCGTATGACAATAAGAGTGTGTACGATTTGGTTGTACAATAATAAATATGTTAAATACTTTTAAAGAGATTTATACACATACATTTAGGACCTAAATCCCTAAAGTAAAACAAAAATTTTGGCAAAACACAATTTCGCTTCTACAAAATGTATGTAAAGGGTGATTTTTTAAGAGCTTTCGGATTTGATTAAAAATAAAAAAAAAACAGATGAAATTTAGAGAAATGTATGAGATCTTTATTTAAGTCGATAGAACGATCTATATAATTCAATATTTAATGATGATTTCATGTAAATGTTGACCGCGGCTACGCCTCAAATGTTCATACGCTGGGTAAAATTTTTGGCATACTCTCTCCAACATATCGGCCGGTATCTCACTACTAAATTCTTAAACATTGGCTTTCAGTGCATCAACCGTTGCGGGGTTATCCCTATAGACATGAGCCGTAACATAGCCCCACAAAAAAAATCTAATGGCGTTAAATCGCACCATCTAGAAGGCCAATTGACCGGAGCCAAACGTGAAATAAACTGTTCACCGAACTCGTCTCTCAATTGGGCCATTATGCCGCGTGCTGTGTGGCATGTGGCAGCGTCTTGTTGAAACCACATGTCACCCAAGTCTAGCTCTTCCATTTTGTGAAAAAAAAATTTTGTAATCATCGCCCGCTAGCGCTCGACATTCACAGTAACGTTCCTGCCTTCTTCGTCTTTGAAAAAGTACGGTCCAATGATGCCACCGGCCCATAATCAACACCAAACAGTGCCTTTTTCGGGATGCATTGGCAGTTCTTGCAATGCTTCTGACTGCTCTTCATACCAAATACGGCAATTTTGCTTGTTCACGTATCCATTCAACCAGAAGTTAACTTCGTCACTGAACACAATTTTCCTATAAAAAAGTGGATCTTCATCCAACTTTGCCAGCGCCCATTCAGCAAAAGTTAACCGTTGCGGTAGGTCGTGTGGCTTCAATTCTTGCACCAGCTGTAAGTTAAAAGTTTTTACATCTAAATCCTTCCGCACAATTTTCCATGTAGTGGAATGGCGCCGAATCGATAATTCACGGTCATCAACAACACTGGCGGATACAGCTACGATATTTCCTCTGTCCGCACTCAACGTATGCGTGTGGATGGTTTAATGACCAATAATGTAAATTTTTTTGCGAAATTTAGTCACAAGATTCCGAATAGCCGCCTCAGAAGGTCGCCCAAACTGACCATAAATTGGAAGAAATGCACTATGCACTTTCTTAACCGAGCATAAATTTTGATAATAAAATGCAATAATCCGCAAGCGTTGTTCGTTTGTAAGTCGATTCATGGTTAAATTATAGACCAAACCGAACATGTTTAAAGTAACATGTTACACGAAAACAGCTGAGCTTCCAAAAACAGTGTTGCCAAAAAGAAAGTTGCTAAAGTTATTATGCATGCAAAATAAATCACATATAATATCCTAAAAGTATGTGAAGTTATGTTATTTATGGGATGCAAATTAAGTCTAAAGTTAAATTTTTATAATTATAATAATAAAAATATAATAAATGTTAAAAAATCACTAAAAATACCACTTAAATTAAATAAAAGCTTGGTCAATTTAGATATTTAGCGTTACGGAAACGGACCGGAAATATAATTCTAAAACGGACTCTACTCCGTTTTCAGCACAACAAAACGGTCCGTCAGTGACGGACTTTTCGATGTTCCTTATAAGCCGTTTTCTGGTCCGTATACTGATCCAAAAAAGGGCACGTATACAAAGTCGGATTCCGTTTATGCCGTACAGTAAACGGTACCAAAATGGAACGTTGTGTTTGTTGGGTGAACACGCGGTTAACTGGTTTTATTATGTCGCTGCAAAAAACGAGACAATATAAAGTGTAATTTTCGTTAACATAAAAAGTGATTTTTAAAGAATTTTCAAATTCCAATTTCTGCAAACGGTAAGAATTTTAACCACAATTTTAATAAAACTAATCGATTCAAAAAAATAGTAATAAATAAGAAACAAACTTAAAAAATAAATTTTTCCAGTGTAGACACGGTAAATGGCATCTCATTACTTTTCTCACAACCAGTAATGACACCAGCTTACTATCTGCATTGCTTTAAAACAAATAATAATGACTTACTTATAACTAGTTAATTTGTCCATTACTTTAATACAAAAAATAAAAAGTTACCCGTAGCATTATTTCAAATATAAAATAATGATCTTAAAACTGTTTCAAACTCATTTTTTAGACTCATTATTTTTTCAACTCCAGTAAGTACATATATAACTACTTATTTCTGATTTTTTTGTAAGCATTTTCTGCAAGCAAGTCATTTATGTTTTTATCAATCGAGCTAGCTCAGATGCTAGAGCTGTTGACTGACAACCTGGAGACCCATGTTAGATTCCCGTGTGGGCAAATTTTTATCAAGAAAAGAATTTTTCAATAAAAAAAATATTTTTTTATTAAATGTAGTTTTTTAAAAATTTATTTTTAGGCTCATTATTTTTACCCATACTTGTAAGCATATTGGTAACCACATATTTATTGTTATTTCGTAAGGTGTTTAGTAAGGATATGTCATTATTTTGCTCGACATCACCATATAAAAGTAATAAGATTTGGTATGACAATTGTAAGTACTTGCCATTACTGAATATGTGGCTTTATAACAACTTATATGGTAATGGTTTCCTAAACTGGGTTCATAATGTTTGCTTTCCGTTAGAATAATCATTATTTATGATAATGAAATCAGACAAATGCATAAAATGACTAATTACAATGTCCTTTAAAGAATGTAATCTTTAATATCCTTTGTGATTTTTCATAAATTTGTCCAAATTAAGATCTTTCTGTAGGCTTAAATAAACTGAAAAATATATACCTCATATTCATCAATTTGACATTTTTTATTAATTTTAGAAAAAAAAGAAACAAAAATCGAATATTTTCCACAAGGAAAATTTATACACTAGGCGCCTACACAGTAAAAAATTATCATACTGAAAATATCTAATTAAAGATTTGATTTGAATTTAATTTGTTTCTAAACAAATATTTAATTGAATCAATAAATATTTTTATTGACTTTTAAATATATAAATAGATATTTTATTTTAGACGCAATTATTATATTAATTTTTCATACACTGTATGCATAAAGATAAAATTTTCAGTATAAAATACCAAATACATTTGAAGTTAACAAACAAAATAAGCACACACACAAACAGACTCAGCATTGCAAAAAACACACATACCATCGTATAGATCACGCACTTTTTTGTGAGTATCATTTTTTTTTTGTATAAGTTATTTATAAGTTTTTTTTCCTTCTCAATTTTAGTAAAAGGTTTAATTGATAGTATCATTGCCGTGATAGGTGCAAAATCAATTAAAATATTAATTGATTCAATAAATTTTTTAATTGAAACGTTTTTAGTTTTTTCTGTGTAGAGATGAATTTGTTCCTAAATACAACAACTTTTTAACCGCTGAACTTATTTTGTTAATTTTTTTTTTACCAAAATGGTCGGAAAGTTGTCCATTAATCTCGCTAAAACTAAGCAAAGCCAACTGCGTGTTCGTTCCGAATTTTGAATCATCAAGTATATTGAAGTATTAAACTTTTAAAAGACATTTATGCAAGTTTTATTAGCGAACAATTATAACCAATATATTTTAAAAATAGGAAAGATTCTCACTTTTCATATGACACCCATATTGGCATCCTAAAATGAGAACAAGAACGTTAATATATTTTTGAAAAAATTCAAATTTTAAAGTCCTTTTAAAAGGAACTTTGACATGATGGCGAATAAATAGTTATGCAGTTTAACTATATGTGTTCTCTAGTTTCTCGTAGATATTGATTTTTCCATGTATGAGAAAAAAAAATTTTTTTTTTCACATTAATACATTTTTTGACGAAATATATGTAGATAATAAATAAAACTGAATCTTACTGTAAACCAGCAAAATTTAACTATAGTTTCGTTATCATCGTTTACTGAAAAGAACGGCAGAAAGCTGTCTTGACGCTTACGAATGCTGGTAACATTGATACTAGGTTCAAGTAGATGAAGACTTTTTAAGACTGCAGCTAAAGTTTCTGATTTGTTTTTAGACAATTTCAGTCTCCGAGCCAATGCATTTAAATGATTTTGCGACATTAATATTGGTCTTGGGATAACTTTAATTCCTGTATAATCACTACCTGAGCAATCGAAGGTTCCTGTTTAAGCAATTGTTCCATCAAGATAATGACTAGGACTTCGAAGCTGTAGCACAGATACTGGGAGTTCGTCAGAATGCGGAACTGGGAGCATGGCTGATGTTATACAAAACTCTTTTGCCTATATCTATTTAACTTTAATATAAGACTATTTTGGCACACGTAGCACGTAGCGTCATTATGTTCACCTGAATCTGACCACCGCATAGGAATACCAAACTGCATTGAATTTCAATAACCTTCACTAGAGTTTAAAAATAAAACTATAGTTTTAGAAGAAAAAAAAATTAATTATCTTTGGACCACAAAATTAAGCCGTTATAACAAATGCGACAGCAATGCTTCGGCGTCCACAGTTCATTCGGAAAAACTTCTAGCTCAAAATACCTTTTATAGATGTCTTCAACTTTACTATCGAAAAACGTAACTTTATATTCCGGTATAGTACACTCAAAAAAAAAAGTTTGTAAAGTCAGCAAAAAATTTTGCTGAGTCAGCAAAATTTTAGTCAGGAGGGTGCTAGCAAAAAAAATGCTAATGTCAGCAAAATCTTTTGCTGAAAATCAGCGAGCTGATTTTTAGCAACAAAATTAGTAGATTCAGCAAAAGTTTTGCTAACACTTAGTAGATTAGAAATAAAAAAGCCTTGCTAAAAATTAATAAATTTTTTGCTGAATTTTAGTAGACTGAAAAAAACGCAAAAAAATTGTAAAAAAATTGTAATTTAGTTAATATATTTGCTGAAAATCATAAAACATATTTTTGTGATTCTTTTAAAAATAATTTACAATAATTACGAAATATAAAAATTCTCATTTTCCCACATTGATGTCATGAATTAATTTAATATCTGAAAATATATAGAAATAAATATATATAACATAACAAAAATTTTCTTTCAACTACTTACATCAATGGTAGTCTAAATGATGCTTTCTTTTAAAGAAGATAATTATAGAAACGAAACGAAAAAATAAACAAAAACAAACGAAACGAAAAAACAACCCTTTTTTTGCAATAAGAAAAAGGGACCATACAAATCTACCTAAGATGTGTGTCTTTGTCTTTCGCTTTACTCTGTCTACATGTCTGTATATATTTGTTTGCAATTTGACCACACTAGATTATTAATCTATTAACATTTATTTTAGAAATACATATTAAATTTAAATATTTTCTTTTGTCTTTTATTTTATTAATAGACAATTATTTTCACAAGCCGGTGACAACGCAAAATTTTAGTTGTTTTAATCCTCAATTTTGTTTTATGTATGAAAAAGATATACAAAAGTCTTCCATGGTTGATTTTTTTATATGTCTTATTAGAGTTGTACTTTTTAGTATCATTTTCCTCTTCTCTACTACATCTTGACATGCCGCGACATCTGCTTCATTCTGCGTATATCTTTCAATCTGGTTGTCGTCCACACTATTAATGTGGTTATCAGCACAATTTTTTTTTAGCAAAATTAATTAGCAAAACATTATTAGTAAAGCATTAGTATAAAACAGTTAAGTGCTGAATAAGTATAACAACAAATTTTAGCTGAAAACAGGATTTTAGCAAAAAAATTTGCTAAAAAATAGTATACCTAATTTACAAGACGTTTTACTAACTTTTGTACTAACTTATTTTTTTGAGTGTATGTTTACCGCAGATATAGCAAAACAAATAAAATTTTTCCAAACAATTGGACATTTTTGCCGAAACAAATCTTACACGTAAAGTTTAATTGTTTACTTTAATTTTTTGTTATTTTTTAAGTAAAACACTCAAATCACAAAACGAATTATGTACACAATATATGCACCACAAATTGACACATTTTCAGTACAATAAGATATATAGCACTTGATTTTTGTTTTGACTTTTTTTGGTTTTGTTGTAATGTAACGGATCTAACCAGCCAAAGAACAATATCAATATTTATAGGTCGGACCTTGTATTTTTTTTTTTTGTGTTGAACAGTGTAATGTGTTGGACAGTGTAATGAAGTGAAGCCTAGAGCTAAAAAACAAATGTAAATAATAAATACTTCCTATCCAAATTTGCCATCGAAGGTAAAATAATAGAGATATTACTGATTTTTAGTTAAATTTGAACTATTTTTTTTCGTGCTAAATTTTTGGTGTACTTTAAAATAAAATTCTTAATAAATGCGAAATTAACCCTAAGCTATCTTTTGTTGTGTCTTATTTCTGACTTTCGGATTGAACTTTCCTTTTTGGTGTATTCAGGAGCTTATAGGAAAATTTCACGGCGAATATTTTTGCGGAACATTTTAACCCCTTAAATCCCTGTTTTAATGGTGTTTTTTTGCTCTTTTTCATAAGATGGACAAAAAAGACCTTTACCTAGAGGAGTTAGAGGGTTAACATATTCTACAAAAGTTTTTGATTTTGGTGTATTCAGGGACTTATAGGAAAATTTCACGGCGAATATTTTTGCGGAACATTTTAACCTCTTAAA
The DNA here is from genome assembly GCA_021234595.1 of Delia radicum. NCBI lineage: Eukaryota > Metazoa > Arthropoda > Insecta > Diptera > Anthomyiidae > Delia > Delia radicum. Next base: position 233,181,775 of record CM037852.1, read on the forward strand.
TCCCTGTTTTAATGGTGTTTTTTTTGCTCTTTTTCAAAAGAAGGACAAAAAAGACCTTTACCTAGAGGAGTTAGAGGGTTAACATATTCTACAAAAGTGTTCTCCGTAATATTTTACATAAATATTGCCAAACACACCATATACTTTAAACGTAAACTTTACTCGATTTTCTATGCCGATTGACTAAACAAAATTGGCATTTGGGGGAAACTTTACCTCCCCCTAAAATGAAACCCAGATGTAAACGTTCAAAACGCCGATAAACGTGTCTTATTTTTTTTCTCTTCTATCAAAATTTATAGGTCGGACCTTGTAATTTTGGAAAAAATTTGATTTTGTTTTACAGTGTTATAATTTGTTGGTTAATTAATTTTATATTAATTTTCTTAATTCTAGAAAAAAAATACAAAATAATTATTAGTGTCCGACCGAACAGTTCGGCCAAAAAACTATATTTTGTCGGTTTTTGGATATCTAGAGGCAATGATGACAAATTTTAGTGTTGGAAACATGTTTGTTGAGCCGATTTAATTCGATTTTGTGTATAAAATTTAAGAGAAAAGCCGAAGTTTAGCTATAAAGTTAAAAGTTCAGCCGCCGAACTATTTTCAATTTGGCCGAACTTTCTGAGGCCGAACAGTGAATTCATTGCTTAACTACAGACTTTTCTTCAAATTTGACACTCAAAATAGCATCTAATCAGCCCAATAAACATGTTTCCATCCGCCAAATTTGTCCATAATGCTTTAAAATACCGAATACAGACCAAATGCATTTCCTGGCCGAACTGTTCGGTCGGACACTAATAATTATATTGAAAGATAAAGAGTTATACAAATTACATTTGATTCTTATGAATTATATTTAGACAACTCTGTCGTATTTATACATTTTCTACAAAATCACTGGAATTTGTTTTAAGGATTTGCTGGCATTAAGTTTTTCTAATACATTTTTAAAATATAAACCTGGTTATAACATGCTATTTTTTCTTTTCTTTTTCTTTATTAGATTTTTTTTGTGTTGTTTTTTTTTTTGCTAAACAACAAAATATATACTTTAGTTTTTAAACTGACAGATGCGTGTAATATTAACAAAAGAATTTGTTAAACTTTCATTTGTTATATCTTAAGTTACTAACAAAAAAACAAAAGAAAAAAAAAACTTAAAGTTCTTACCCCAGTCATTGACTAGTAGAGTTAATATATTAAAGATATAAAAATTCTTGTAGAATTTAATGTGTTTAATCCTCAAACCGGTCAAAGATTTTTTACAATGAAATTTCTACTACGTTGGTGGTATCAATAACTAGTTATACAAAATTTCTTTTCGTTGCCTACTTTTGGGCGAAGAAGTTCAAAATATGTTTAGAGTAAATCTTGAAAACTAATAGTGTCCGACCGAACAGTTCGGCCAGAAAATGCATTTGGTCTGTATTCGGTATTTTAAAGCATTATGGACAAATTTGGCGGATGGAAAAATGTTTATTGGACTGATTAGATGCTATTTTGAGTGTCAAATTTGAAGAAAAGTCTGTAGTTAAGCAATGAATTCACTGTTCGGCCTCAGAAAGTTCGGCCACATTGAAAATAGTTCGGCGGCCGAACTTTTAACTTTATAGCTAAACTTCGGCTTTTCTCTTAAATTTTATACACAATATCGAATTAAATCGGCTCAACAAACATGTTTCCAATACCAAATTTTGTCATCATTGCCTCTAGATATCAAAAAACCGACAAAATATAGGTTTTTGGCCGAACTGTTCGGTCGGACACTAAAAACTAATGCATAAATCATTCCTCTCATCAAGATTTAACCACACCCCAAAAATTAAATTTTTTTTTTAAGTTACTTAAGAAGAAATGGCAATTTGCGTTATTCGAAAAAATCTAAATTGATGCGAAAATGTACCTTAGCTTCAATATATTTTGCTTGAACTCAACACTGTAGTGTTGCCAAACTTCATTTAAATCTGTACACTAGTTTTAAAGTTATGACGATGTCCTTTAGAGGTATCCTATGTATTAAGTCCTGTATGTCGTTGGACCATAATTAGAGGATTTTTTTTAATGGCTTTAAAATTACTTTTTGTTTATTATCAACGATTTTAAGCCAACTCAAATATGTTTTGAAAACTGCGTTCGTTTCAAACTAGTGATTTTTTGAAATTGTACGATATTGGTTTTCCAACAAAATAATATAGTTTTTATTATAAAACACTAACCGCCTAAAAGCGAGATTGTCGGTTACAGGGTTAAGTAAAGAAGGTTGGTTTTAATGTTGTCAGTCGCAAGCTTTTTTGTCTTCTTTATTACAAATGTCTTTAACACCATTCGAAACATGGATGTAATAAAAATTTAAATCACACATGGGACTAATTTGATGATACTACGAGGGCGGATCAATAAGTCCGTGACTTTTCGAACTTCCCTAGTAGTTATATGAAATGCAACACTGATCCCATCAAGTACCACCTGTTAATAGACTACTGTCATATTTTGAGCAAGTTCCGTCATTTACTTTGCGTTTAACAGCTGTTCAAAATATAAAACCTCGTGGATTGTTTTTAAAAATGGAAAAAAGTGAATTTCGAGTGCTCATTAAACATTATTTTTTGCGAAAAAAAACCGTCAATCAAACCAAGGAAAAGCTTGATAAATACTATGGGGACTCTGCACCATCGATTTCAATGGTAAAAAAGTGGTTAACTGACTTTCGTTGTGGTCGCACAAGTACTAATGACGCTGAACGTTCTGGACGGCCAATTTGTTGAAAAAATTCAAGATGTGGTGTTGGCCGATCGAAGAGTAAATCTGCGTGAGATTGCTGATGCCATAGGCATTTCATATGGCAGAGTGATTTCGATTTTAAATGGTCAGTTGAGTTTAAGAAAGCTGTCTGCAAGATGGGTGCCCCGTTTGCTCTCAATTGACCATAAACGTAATCGTGTGACAACTTCAAAGGATTGTTTGGAGTTATTTAACCGCAATTCGAATGAGTTTTTGCGGCGTTTTGTAACTGTGGATGAAACATGGATCCATTACAACACTCCGGAAACCAATCAGCAGTCTAAACAATGGGTTTCTCGGGGTGAACCGGCTCCGAAGAAGGCCAATGTAAGTTTGTCGGCCAATAAGGTGAAGGCAACAATTTTATGGGATCCAAGGGGGATAATCCACATCGATTACCTTCAAAAGGGAAAACAACAAACGACGAATATTATGCCAACTTATTAGACCGATTTAACAAAGATTTAAAAAAAAACGACCCCATATGGCCAAGAAAAAAGTTCTTTTTCATCAAGATAATGCACGGGTGCACACGTGTGCAGTCTCAATGGCCAAATTCCATGAATTGGGCTACGAATTGGTACATCATCCGCCATATTCTCCTGATTTAGCCCTCAGTAACTATTTCCTACTTCCAAACCTAACGAAATGGCTCGGTGGAAAGAGATTAAGCTGCAACGATGAAATTATTGATCAAACAAATGCCTTTTTTATGGACCTCGAAAAATCCCATTTTTTTGGAAGAGATACAAAAATTGAAGAAACGTTGGACTAAGTGTATTGAGCTAAAAAGGAGATTATGTTGAAAAATATATTTTTTTTTTGCAAAAAAAAAACTGTGTTTCATTCAAAAAGTCACGGACTTATTGATACGCCCTCGTATGTTAATATAAAACGATAAAATACGTTTTAGATTTAAAATTTGTATGAAATTTGAAAGTCGAAAACTTGAAAAAACACAAGGAGCCCATGGTATATATAAGTACATTTTTTTTTTTTTTTAAAGAGGCAACGCTCAGGAAATACTTCCTATACTTAGTGTGTTGCTTTCTTTGGAAAGGGATAGTATAGAGAAGAAGGTTGGGAAAGATGAAGGGCTTCAGACATGGCAACACTGTAATTGCGCGAGATGATAAGTCTTAGAACAGTTGTTGCTCGCCACCTGATGGAGAGTTGGCGAACTTATTGAAGCTTTTTGGTTCATAGCCCTGATTCATTATTTTACATCGGTGGGGTAAAGTGCTATGGGAACACCGAAGGTGGACATTGCGATACGTATGAGGGATAGAAAAAACTCATACATATTATTTTGATGTTGCCGGCACCGGGGATCGAACCCGGGACCTTCTGTGTAAGAGTCCAACGCGCTAACCATTACACCACAACGCCCACAAAAAAAAATAAAAATTGGATTTTGCGATTTCCACAATATTGTTTATTATTAATTAATGCCTTAAAATTCTATATGCCAAGTTTCAGCTAATTTCATTAACATTTACGGGTTGCAGAAACTAAATTTTAAGAATTAGTCATTTGCAGGGCAAGAAATTCCATGCAAATGCATATTTTCTTCATAATCTACAAACGATATTGACTATTTATCAGAATCATCAAATTTAGGACAAAATGGCATCGCTATGCACATTTTGACAAAAGTGAATATTTTTGCATATTATTACTTTTTATGCATATTTGTGCTCTTTAATGCTCTTTAATGCATATTTTGCCCTTTTCCATTTATTTTAAGATTTTTTTTTTTATTTATTTTTTTTTTTTGATACATTTTTAAATTTTTATTTAACGCGTTACCGCTCAATTGAAATCAGCTGAAGAGATCTCAGTGAAAATGTATTTATATGATAGGCAAAGGCGTCAAATAGGAAAGTGAAATTGAGAAATGTTGAATGATATTCTTGTAAATTGCAATGAGCAAATAGTTAAACACAGCTCCCCTTAATCGAATCGTTTCGAAATTCGGTAGTGTAAGACTTAATTCATGAGGTTTAATTAGTGTCTGAACAAATACTATATATAAATAGTTCATGTCTTATCACTATTATCAAAAATTTTTAAAATTTATATTTTGTCAAAATTGAATTTTTTTTAATTTGCTGTCAATTGATGTGAATTTAAAGGATGAAGGCATTATGTGATTAGAAAACAAAGTTTCTTGATTTCTAAATTTAGTTAGCTTACAGAAAATAATTTTACTTAAATTATTGGACAAAAATCAGGGTTTCCTCGTATGGGTACAGTGGGCGTTAATGAGTTAATCAAATTAATTTTTATGTTTTAAAATTTAGCTGAAACGCAAAAAGGCGAAAGACTCTGTTCCTTTTGAAAAACTTTATATCAAATTCATTTTTCCCCCCATTATTTTTTGTGTTTTTTTTTTGATTTTTGCACAAAGTGTTCAATTAAGTGCATATTTTTCATGTTTTTAGTGCATATTTTTGGCTGTATTATATAAGCACAAATTTTCCTGTTTTAGTTGCATGAAACTCCTTGCCCTAGTCAACTACTTCACCTTTGAATTAGTTTTAATTAATAAGGAATTTAATAATTTTAGAAAACCGACCTCTCGAAGCTTGATTTTTTCGAATTTACAAAGTCAGCACAATAATGGGAATTTTTATTATTGAGAATTTCCATTTCATTTTAACGACCCATGTCAAAATTATCATATATTATCATATATATAGTGTCATATATGTTCGGTTCCGAAAATTAAGGGCATATGGCTCATACATGATCATATATTTTTTTATTTAAAATTTTTTTTTTTATTTTTATTGTTTGTCTCTGAGGTCTGCTTAAAATAAAAACTATTAAATGATTTTTATTTTATTGCTTAATAAAAATCCAACGATAGTTTTTTATTTAACCGGATCTAAAACCATTTCTTACAAATACTAATGGCTGTTACTCCGGCATTTGGTGGAATATTTTCGTAGATTGCAACATTGAAAAACTTGGTATTTCAATTTATTTTTCAATAAATATAAAACGAAACAATTAAATTCTTATTAAAAGAGAAAAGAAAAATAATTTTTCTATTTTTTGATTTTGTTTTTACAGAAATTTAAAATATTTTTATTTTATTAAAAATGTTAAGTTTTCTTTGATCTTCTTTTATTTATTTCTTCTTATTTTAAACGAGCTTAAGAGCATTTATTTATTTATTAATTATAATTATTTCCAATATTTCGTCTCCACTTGGGTGACTTCTTCAGGGAACAATTATTTTCAATACAATTGTAATAATTGTTCCCTGAAGAAGTCACTCAATGTGGAGACGAAATATTGGAAATAATTATAATTAATAAATAAATAAATGCTCTTAAGCTCGTTTAAAATAAGAAGAATTTAAATATTATTTTGAAAAAAAAAACAAACAAAAATTATGGAAGCAAATTTGAAAACTCTAAATGATAAGTTTTTTTTTTTATTTACACACAGAGAAAAATTTAGCTATTTGCCAACTGAAATTCGGTTAATACAACTCGAATTCGGATATTGTGTATTTCAGTAGGTTGGTACAACTGAACATTAGTTTTCACAACTACGTTCGGTTAATTGAACTGAATTTTAGTTGCAGCACCCAAAATATTTAGAAATCTAATGGAAATATCGTTATATTAACTGAATTTATAAGTTATTACCATTAAAATACATTTTTTCAATTCCGTTGTCACTTTATTTCTCTGTGTGTAGATTTTTAAATACATTTTTCCCTGTATACCATAAAATCTTAAGTATGAAGAAAACCGCATAACCGTGTATATCAGATGTAATCATGAAACAAATTTGGAACAATTTTTTGCAAAAAACAAGTTGAATATTTTATTATTTCTATTTAAAATAAAAACGCTCATAAGAATTTTTAAAAATAAGATCAGTTTTAGATTCTGCCATTTAAAAATCTAGTTTTTAACTACTTTAAGATACAATAATTGTTTATTTCTAAGTCAATGGTAGATGAACAATAATGGATTTTTTTTAAGTCAACGATATTTAAATATGAAGTCATATAATGACATAAATATCATATACGGAACCATATTTAGCATATATTTCAATACATTTTACATTACTTTATATGAACTTTTTGTTTGCTTGTATGAACCCATATATGCTTCCATACATGGTATACATCTTCATACAATATATGCTCAAACATTTGTCGATATTGTACCATCGATTTTTCGATAGCTTTTGGCATGAGGAAAAAAAAAGTTCCACTACGAAATATCAAAAAAATCATTTTCGAGGCGCCCAAATTTCAATTTTTAAAAAAATTTTAAATTTTTTATTTTTTCATTTTAAAATAAATTCCCATATATTTCACACATTTTTTTTCTATCACCAAATAATAGCAAACTGTCATTTTCGTTAATAAATAATTCAATTTCATCAAATAATTGAAATAAAGATTCAAACAAAAACTGTAATTGAGTATTAATGGTGTTTTTACATAAAATTTACGCTGAAAATTGTTAAATGATGGAAATAATTTTGAGTGACGCTTATCATGATGACGACTTAGGTAAGAAGCAATACTGAAAATGCGAATGAAGAATACCCAGAAGAAGTCGACAAATAATCGACGAAACGTCGGGACAAAACTGTAAACAAAAATTTAGTTTTTATTTACAAGAATATTTTAGGTCTTATTAGCTCAAAAAAATTAACAAAAGAAAATGCTATTTATTACCCAAATATATGCTGAAATTGAGTTTCGTTTATGAAAAATCCAAAAAAAAACTTTTTTTCGACAAAAACTCGTCTAACAACCCAAAAAAAAAACATTTTTTTCGAAAAAATTATAACGCCATTGTATAACGCGTAAAAATCGGTGATTTTTTTTTAACATACCTACTAAAAAAAACTTAAAATTTAAGATAGATTTTCGACCAAAACTTGTCCAAAAACTCAAGAAAAACATTTTTTTTTTAAAAACTGCTATCGCCACCGTTTTTAGCGTACAATTTCACCTTGGAAAGGTGATATTTAAAAAAAAATTAAATCAGCCGATTTTTTTTTATATTACCTACTACAAAACCTTAAACATAAAAGATGAGAAAAAGTAAAAAAAATTAAATTTGGGCGCCCCTAAAATGATATTTTTGATATATCGTAGTGGAACTTTTTTACCCTCATGCCACAATAGCGATTGCTAAATCGACATACCCTAATGTTCATACATGTAATCATGCATGTTCCTATATTACCATATATTATCATTTTCACTTGGGTATCAAGTTTCCTATGTTCTCCTATTTTCTTTAATTTGCTGAGTATGCTTGGAAGTGACCGCATATTTCGAAAACAATTTTTTATTTTCAAAACTTTGTCAACCCTGACACTTTGAAATATCACAAAATGAGGGGTTATTACATAATTTAAAAGGTCATAACTTTTGTAGTGCAAAATATATTGGAAAAATTATTTTTGGACTATTTAGGACTATATCGTCCAAAGTAGGCAACGCAAAAATGTATGATGTAGAGATGGGCGCGAGTCGTGTTTTTTTTCGTGACACGAAACACGCACGATCAACACGACGTGTTCGTGTTGAAAAAATAGATTTCTTTCGTGTTCGTGTCGTGTCGTGTTGAGCAAGAAAAACACGAAATGATAGTAGGTGTAAAATATGTATTCAGTAAAAAAAATATCAGCAAAACACTTTGTTGAAATTTTTTATCATAACATCTTAACAAAATTTTGTCTCGTCTAGATGGAGGGTTTAGTTTAATGTTCTGTGTAAAAACTGATCAGCTGTTGGCCATGCAATGTTTGCAGCATTGTTTGAAAAGCTGTTGGTAAAAAAGTTATCAAGCTATACAAATAAACGTGTGAGCAAAATGAAGGATAAAATTCAAGAAGCTATTCGTCGAAATGATGAGAATTATAAATTAATAGATTAATAAATTAAATTTTTAGTTGCAAATTTTGTTTATTGAATTTAGTTTCGTGCGTGTCGGTTGGTCTCGTGTTTTGAAATTTTTTGCCGTGCGTGTTTCGTTCGTGCTTGACATCTTGGGTTTCGTGTTCGTGTCGTGTCGTGTTGAAAAAATCCAACACGCGCCCATCTCTAGTATGATGTGCTTTATTTTTGTAAATATACGGAAGTTGAAAGCTCGTTATAAATTGAAAATAACATAAAAAAAGTCTCGATGTATATGAAAACAAAAAACTAATAAAACTGCAAAGAAAAATGTTCTACAATAACTTTATTTTTCGTGACGAATACATGGTATACATTTCATTGCAAAAAACCTTAGGTCGGTTTGAGGGTTAATGCCGAAAAAACAAAAACAACTTATTGTTCTATAGATCTTCAATGTTTTGAAATCATGAGTGTTTAGGAAATGGTCCTTAAATTAACTAAATCTTTAATAGTCTTGATTACGAATCAGACTTGGGCGACGTCAATTACATTTCAAAATCGTTCACTTGTGAAATTTTTCTATATCATTAAAAATTTCAAACCTACGCTCACACTTGTGAGCTTAATCGCTGCCTTGGAAAATTTAAAATTTTGTCAATACCAGACATGGGACATAATTCCAATATCTGTGTATTTAATTACCGGACAATTACTTTTTTATGTTCAATTACATGTAATTGAGTGTAATTGAGTAATTGCCCCGTAATAAAATACCCAGATGTTGTTACTAATCCCCATGTTTGGTATTAAACATTTTACAAATTTTCCAAGGAAGCGATTAAGCTCACAAGTGTGAGTGTAGGTCTGATATTATTAATGATATAGAAAAATTTCACAAGTGAACGATTTTGAAATGTTCGACGTCGCCCAAGTCTGTTACGAATCATGCGGTTTTCATATTTTTATGTAAAATTTTATTTTTTTATTATTAATTTATCTAAATTTTATTAATTTTACTATGTCACAAACTCCTTTTTATAACGTATAGCAAATCGAAATTTTTTCAATTTTATTTTTCAACTATCGTTGAAGGAAACAATTCTTTTTTTTTTTTTTTTAAATAAATAGTTTTTTGTTCATAAGTTATGCACGTTTTTACTACATAAACCTTTGTACATATTAACTCTTCTATTGTTTTATCATTGTACATTTAAACCTTCAAGTGTTCATTAAAAACCACCCAGAAGGTTCCCTTGTTAATTTATAGCCGCCCCCCATATATATTCCCTAATGACCTTCACTAGACACCTTTTAAATCTTTTTGTTAATAGGTTTTTTTTTTTGTTGTTATTCTCAACGTAGTAGACCATAAAATATTTACTTTGTATTAACTCATTTTTTACACAGTGTTCTTTTTTCGACCCAGTACTTTTAAACGGCTATATGTTTTTTACGAGAAGAAGTTAATTAAGTGATTTAAAAGCCTTAAAATTATTGTACATCTTCGCTACAATCGTGAATAAAAAAATTGTGAAAAATGTTTATCCAGAGTTGCCAACAAATTATTTGAAAAATCAATTTCTGGTCTTTTTTGATGGATTTTTTTTTAAATTATTTAGAAATATTAAAAAGCCTAACATTTTATATTTTTGATTGTTATGTTGATCAAAAAGTATGAAAAATATGTTTCTAAGCTAGAAATTAGTTTATCGATTGTATATAATTTTTTTTTTTTAAATCTGAAAGATCGAACGATGAACTTTCCTACTACATAAAGTCTAAAATATTCCAAAATTTATTTCGTTTTCACTTAAAACATAAATAAACAACCTCGACAAGCTTCCTTGTTGTGAATGGCGATGTGTGATTTATATCCCAGCAAAACCACTCATTACCAAATAATGGGTAAAGTAATGCAACGCCATAGGGCTTCACTCATTACAATACACCTTACTTCACTGATGCATTTTACAGGCTATGAGCCTAAAGGTAATGTGTGGACTCATTACCTAATAGGGGATTAAGTAACTGGTTACCGGGTTCGAAAAAGTGATGGGTCTATAAATAGGTTTTCATAAAAATAATAATTATTAAACAAATTTTTTACAATCATTTGCAACTTGGGGTCTTTTGGTTGTTGAGCGAGAACTCTAACCACTGAGCTATCGTCACATACAATAATAAGTGGCTTAAAAAGAGAACTTTATTGGTATGAGAACATTGATATATTTTTACAAGTTAATCATAACAGGCTTTCCTAACTATATTGTACAAACTTTCCATATCTCGCATTCTATCAGAAATTCTCAAATAATATTCCCCTGCATTCATACTGGCTTTTTTGATCGCTCATTTAATGTACACTCAAAAAAAAAAAGTTTGTAAAGTCAGCAAAAAATTTTGCTGAATCAGCAAAATTTTAGTCAGGAGGATGCTTGCAAGAAAGTTGCTAATGTCAGCAAAATCTTTTGCTGAAAATCAGCGAGCTGATTTTTAGCAACAAAATTTGTAGATTCAGCAAAAGTTTTGCTAACACTTAGTAGATTAGAAATAAAAAAGCGTTGGTAAAAATTAATAAATTTTTTGCTGAATTTTAGTAGACTGAAAAAAACGCAAAAAATTTGTAGAAAAATTGTAATTTAGTTAATTTATTTGCTGAAAATCATAAAACATATTTTGAATATATGAATTAAAAAACATATATGAATTAATTTAATATCTGAAAATATATAGAAATAAATATATATAACATAACAAAAATTGTCTTTCAATTACTTACATCAATGGTTGTCTAAATGAAGCTATCGCAACTGCCGAAGATAATTATAGAAACGAAAAAATAAACAAAAACAAACGAAACGAAAAAAACAACCCTTTTTGCAATAAGAAAAAGGAACCATAAAAATCTACCTAAGATGTGTGTCTTTGTCTTTCACTTTACTCTGTCTACATTTCTGTATATGTTTGTTTGCAATTTGACCACACATATAAACATTTAGTTTAAATAAATAAATATTTTATTTTGTCTTTTATTTAATTAATAGACAATTATTTTCACAAGCCGGTGACAACGCAAAATTTAAGTTATTTTAATCCTCAATTTTGTTTTATGTATGAAAAAGAGATACAAAAACTTCCATGGTTGATTTTTTTCTATGTCTTATTAGAGTTGTACTTTTTAGTATCATTTTCCTCTTCTCTACTACATCTTGACATGCCGCGACATCTACTTCATTCTGCGTATATCTTTCAATCTGGTTGTCGTCCACACTATTAATGTGCTTATCAGCACAATTTGTTTTTAGCAAAATTAATTAGTAAAACATTAGTATATTAGTAAAGCATTAGTATAAAACAGTTAAGTGCTGAATAAGTATAACAAAAATTTTAGCTGAAAACACGATTTTATCAAAAAATTTTGCTAAAAAATAGTATACCTGATTTACAAGACGTTTTACTAACTTTTCTACTAACTTATTTTTTTGGGTGTGAGATTAATATGATTGTGGAATGCTTTACCTATAGACTTGAAGTGTTTTTCATATTCACCTCAGGTCTTTAGGCAAAAGCTTGAAGAACAAGCCAAAACTCATAACTTAATTTAATCTTTTTCCCTTTTTCCACTAATTATTTAAATAAAAATTTGAGCATTATCTGTATTTTTTCTTAAAATTTTAGTTATAAAGGGTCCGCCAAATAACTTTTTTTTTTTGAAAATGCTATAAAAAAAACTACTGAATATTTTCTCAAATTTCTTTTATTTGAAAGTACAATCCTTCCGGTTAATAATGGAAAATAATTTCATTCAAATAGCTGCCTTGGCTGGCCATGCAGTAGACTACACGCTCGGTCCAATTTTTAAGCACATTATCGATTGTGTGCAGCTGTATTTCACCAATGGCTTCCTGTTCCGTCCTGTGGAAACCAAATGTTGCCAATATCCTCCTCTTCAATTTTTGTGAACAAAAATTCGTTCAACATGGCCCGATAACGATCGCCATTGACTGTAACGGCCACTCCTTGCTCATTTTCGAAGAAAAATGGCAATTTTCGCTCACATTCTGCAACATTACCCTGATTTTCAAAGTAATGTCGCAATATTTCCCAGCGTTGTTCAAGCGTATACACAACCATATTCGTTCAGCGGAAGGATAAAACTAATTATCTGTCAAATCAGACATGAGCTAAGTGTTACCATTCACGAAATAAGCACTAGTTGAAAAAAAAAATCGTTAGATGGCGGACCCTTTATATTGAATTAGTTTTATCTTGAAGGTATATTTTATATATTTCTTATGTTGTTGTTACTGTAGTAGCCTAATTAACTGTATATGGCCGTAAGGGCTCGGTTAAGTTAAATGAAGGCAAAAAAAAAAATAATTTAAATGAATTGCTGTGCTTCGAGTTTCCGTTTGTGATGTTAAAAATATATTCCTTACCCTCAGGCTTACAAAAAATCACAAAGTAATGTGTCTAAAGATATATTTTCAAAAAAATATTTTAAATATTATTTTACGTATATATTTCATGAATTATGTAATAAATGATCGACAAGTCATTATTTTATGTTCCGAAATAATGTAAAAGGTAATGATGTATGATTACAAGGTAATCCCTTAGTACATAATTATTGGTAACTCATTACTGAATGTATGGAGTGTACATTACAAAGTTATACATTATGTACCCCATTATCGGTAACTCATTACTTTTTGTTGGAAAATAATGATACAGTAAAGAGTATACATTACAAGGTAAAGCATTACTGTGTCGCAACCATTTCCAAAATTTTGCTGGGATACTTTTTGATGGCCTAATCCCAAATCTGTCATCGAAATTTTGCAGTCGCGTCACAAAAAATTGTTATTTTGGCTCTTTTTGATGCCTTTTATCATACGATTGACGCTTTATAATACAGTAGTTTTGACTTAGCTGCACAACCAACTTCTGCACGAATTTTTGTGCAGGTAAGCCAAAAGCGCTGCTAACTCAAATTGGTTACCTGCCTTAAAGTGCAGGTAAACTAAATTGTTGAAAACTGCAAAGACCAGATATGATTTAATTTATTTTTATTAATTGTTTATTTCATACAATAGAATTTATATAAAAACAACAAAACGAAAATAAAAAAACATTCATAAAAAATTTTATAAGGTTTTTACATACAAATTTATGTAGGTACAAGCGTTAACTAACCAAACTAACTAAGTAAGCAAAACATAAGAGGCAGCTAACGGCGATCTTTTGTATGAAAATAATGTACAACTGCCAAAAACATGAGGCACTTATTTTAAATGCGCAGGTATACACAGTGCACTTAATGAAGGCAATTGCATACGTAATTTTGTAAAATAACAACGAAACCAAAATTTTGTGCAGTTATGTGAAAAGTGCACGTATTTAAAAGGCAGTTAAATCAAAACTACTGTAGTTCAGAATAAAGATAAGTAATTTAAATACACTCTACCCTTGAAGATACCACAATGAAATTTTCTAAAACTGATTGTTCAAATACCGTAAAGATACATTTATCAAATGCTTTCTACAAAAAAATATAATAATAATTTTTTATATGAAATTGAGAAAAAATAATTATAATTTTGAACAATTTTCAAGATAGCTTACATTTGAAATGCAATTTTAAACAAAGTTGGTGTAATCATTTTTTGCGAAATTTTTTGTGATTGTTTTTTAAACAAAGTTGGTGTAATAATTTTTTGCGTAATTTTTTGTGGAAAAATTTGTTTTGCTGACATTAAAAAAAGGAAAGTTCAAAGTTTATATCGTGATCATAAAATAATTTAAAGCCGTTCCGATGCATGGCCTGGACTACTTTTAAAAATGTAATATGTGGAAATCTTTTTGATGGAGAATAATTCAAATGCCATTTTTAGCTATAATAATATACAAAGTTGCAACGTATATACATTAGGGTGGGGCGATTTGAACATCTTAATGGCCGCTTCGCGTTGCTGATTCTTGGGATTGTACTGAGCAAAAAAGTCCACTAGACCATACGTCTACGGTGAAAATCGAGCTTCCAGATTTTGACTTGCAAACAGATTTTGACTTGCCTGTAACAATGTGTGGGATGAACATATCTCAGGAAGTAGGAGGAGCTTATCCAAGATTATGGTATCAATCTCTTCTTTGGAAGATTCTCTAGCAGATTAATGCATTAGTATTATTTGTGGGTGGGGTTTAAGGGGTTAATTTTTAATTTCAAAATAGGGCTTTTTTGCCGTATTTTTTGAAAATAACAATGGGTGGGATCGACATATCTCAGGAAATCGGAAGAGCTTATCCAAGATTATGGTATCAATCTCTTCTTTGGAAGATTCTCTTGCAGATTAATGCATCAATCATATTTGTAGGTGAGGTTTAAAGGGTTAATTTTTAATTTCAAAATAGGCCTTTTTAGCCGTATTTTGTGAAAGTAACCCTGTCCCTTAACACTTTCACAAGGCCAAAACTGCCTGAAGGAGCGTTGCAATGCTTTTGCGATGTACTAGAGAGTTCTTAACTATTGTCTTGGCTACAATTTTTGTCTGAGTATTGGATCGAAAATCTCAATGGTTTGGCTGTTATAGGCCAAAATATCCAAAAAAACGTGACAAAAGTCTGAGAAAAAACTGCAAGTCAAAATCTGGACGCTCGATTTTCACCGTAGACGTATGGTCTAGTGGACTTTTTTGCTCAGTACAATCCCAAGAATCAGAAACGCGAAGCGCCCATTAAAATTTTTTTCCTTCCATACTTATCGCCCAACCCTAATATGCATACGTATATTTTATACAATAGCTTGTAATGAGTACTTATTATCTTCTGCAAAACTTTTAATAACAAAATAATGGGTTACCAATAACAAACTTATAATGCATTACTCTCATACAAAAAATAATTGATGAACAATAATAGGTTATTCATCTTATTACTTCCAGGCAAAATATAATGATGCAACATTTTCCGGGAAATCTATTCTAAGACTCATTATAATTCGGCTTTTTGTAAGCTAAAGGGTATGGTGTGAATTTTAAAGATGAACCAAACGCATTTATATAGAAGAAAAATTAATTTATGTTTTAAACTATCAAATGATATATGCCTAGGTGGCTTAGGGTATAGAGCAGTCGCCTGGTAATCTGACGATCCTGGATCGAATCCCGGTTCGACCATGTTTTAAAAAAATTAATATTGTTTTTTTGTAAATACGTAATTTCTTTTAAAAATCCATTTTTAGATTTTATTTTTTTGCCATCTGCTAATGGCTTATTATTCGTACAATTGTATGCATATAGTTAACCCATTATAATTGTTATTTACGTAAGTCCCAGTTCAAACACGGCAATTTTACTTGCGCAAGTTTTCTTCAATTCTCCTTTGAACTTGCTTATGTGTTCACACAGGAAAAATTTGTTTCAGCAATTTTCAAATATCAACCTGCAGCCAACTTCGTGTTGAAAATTGCGGATGACAAAACAAAACGGAATTGGAGTACGGGCAAGTCTGTACGCCATTCCATTCTCTTTTCCTCCCTCTTCTATAAACTCAAGACTTGCGCAAGTAAAATTGTAGTGTGTGAACCGGGATTAAGGCTGCAACTACTTTTGGGACATTTTATATAAAAAAAGTTAGAATTATAATAAAACGGAGTAATACAGTCAAACCTTCGAGTTTAGATTACTAGACTCATTTTTTGGTAAGATGTATTTTTGCTGGGCACTTTAGAAAAATTTAATAACTTTTCTGAACTAGTGTAAATTAAAAAATTACAAAAATGAAAATATTTCTTTATTAACAAACAAAGAACACGTGGTATCGTATACGAAACCTTTTTATAAAGAAATAAAAACAAATATCTTAAGGGATTCTTTATAAATAAAACAAATTATAAAATATTGTTACTACAAAAAAATAAAATGTGCTGAAGCACTAGTAAGTGCCTGAGTGAGGCAAATAAGTAATGCAGGTGACAAGTAAGTGTGTGCATGTTTGTAAATAAATTATAAAGAAAATTCTTAACAAAAATCTTATTTCTTTTATTATTAAATAATAAATGAAAAGAGTTTTCTTGTTTCTTGTTTTTGTTTTTTTTTTTTTTGGTATGCAATACATGAAAGGAAATGTTATTTTCTTTGCAAATTATAAACATATTCACACAAGTTAATAAATACATGGTCATTAGGGTGTCCTGAATAGTGCACTTTTTCGATTGATGCATATTTAAGAGCTAAATATCGGAAAAAAAACAAACAATTTTGAAAGTGGATCTTCATTTCCCTACCAGTGATTAAAGTTACCGGTTGTAGTTCATTTTGACCAAAACAAAGTTCGATTTTTTTTCGAAATAGAGCTCAAAAGTTTCTTCAGTTTTATCTTATTACTAGAAAAACAAATTTTTAAATTTTCTGTAGAGTAATTTTGGTACACCAGAGTATTTTTTAATGCATACCAAGTGCAATTTCTATAAATTATATTTTTTTAAATTTGTACCGAAAACAATTGTACTTACTCAACACTTAAAAAAGACCTCTGGTGGACTAAAATTACTCTACCAAAACTTAAGAAACTTTTAAAAAAAATCTTTTTCTAAAAAAAACTATTTGGAAAAAAAATTCAAACTTTTTTATGCTTAAAAAATTTTAACTTTTTTTTGTTGTCAAAATTACTCTACAGAAAATTTAATAATATTTTTCCAGTAATACACAAAAAATTTAGAAACTTTTAAGCCCTATTTCGGAAAAAATTAAAAACTTTTTTTAGTCAAAATGCACTACAACCGGTAACTTCAATCGCTGGTAGCGAAATTAAGATCCACTTCAAAACATTTGTATTTACTTTTCCCATATTTAGAGCTCTCTAATACGAATCGATTGAGTGGTATTCCAAATGTTTTTTTATTCGGGACACCCTAGTATTTATATCGCATTTCCATTTACCTACTTAATACGTTCTTTAATTTCACAAAGTTAGCAATGAAATAAAACTTTTCGAACAAGAAAATAGCTCCAAGCTAAAATTTCCGCTTTTGAAGTATGAAGCTCTTGAAATATGAGGAATGAAAACCGCTGTTTATTTTTTGTGTTTAAGAGATCTTTACAATTTATGAAATTCGTTATAAAGCCCTAAAGGAAAATGTTTGGTGTCAATGAATATTTTTCAGAAAATTTTTAACGACGGGTTTTAGAAAAAAACAATTTTTTGAATTTAATTTTGAATTAAATTTGTGTTTTTTAGAGATCTAAGAGGTATATATACTCTCAATATAAAAAGTTTGTTTAAAATGTTGTTAAACGTCTATTTCAAATATTTAACTAACTTTCAGCAATTTTTTCTGCTAATATCGCTTTTTCAGGCAAAATTTTAGTTAAACGCTTTTACCAAAAAACTAATTTTGAACTAATGTTTAGCTAATTTACGTTGCTACCAAAATTGTACTGACAAACACATTAATACACATAGAGAAAAATTTAGCTATTTGCCAACTGAAATTCGGAAACTATGACTCAAATTCGGTTTTTACGAAGTTCAGTCGGTTGGCACAACTCAACATTAGTTTTCACAACAAAGTTTGGTTAGTTCAACTGAATTTTAGTAGCAACACCAAAAATATTCTGAAATCTAATGTATATATTGCTGTACTAACTGAGTTTATAAGTTCTTACTATTAAAATATACTTTTCGATTCGGTTGGCACTTTATTTCTCTGTGTGTACATTAATAGCATGGAGAATGGAGCATGGAGCATGGGGGTTCTGTAAATCGACTTTCGACTAATCGACTTTTTGGAAATCGAATTCTTCTGATTAAAAATTCGAGAAGTTGACTTTCTTCTAATGGAGAGTATAAATTATAGTAGACCATAATGGAGAAGTCGAAAAGTCGACCTTTGCTTTCGACTTATTTATTTGTCATATATGTAAAGCTTAAAAGTAAATAGAAAAAACTAAAAGTAAATAGACAAGCATAAAGCCAGTGTTGCCAATCGTTAAATCGTTAAATATGACATAAAACACAAAAAGTGAGCGAAAAAGGCCAAAATGAGGTCTTACAATAAGGTCCGATTTGTACAAAATGCACCCAATTGTAAAGAAGTAGTAAGGCTTCTAAAAAATAAATTTCGTAGTCACACATTTCGTTACACTGTTAGCATCAGTACGCTAAAGCAGAAAACCTCAAGTGTACAAATTCATTCAGAACTTTAAATTTCATTAAATATCTTACTCGATAAATGGAGTAGGATTTTAAAATCAATCGAGCAACTTAAAAATTTCAATAATTTTACTTCATTAAGTTGTTCTTCAAATATAAAATAATTTACTTAAACAATTTTTTGATTAAAATTCATCGATTAATCGAGTAACTGTTAACCGATTGTATACCCTACTACACATCAAACAAAGGCACGCAGGAGCGCATAAAAATTGCAAATATTAAAAAAACAATAAACAATCCAGATGAATTTTTCACTCAAATGTAGAGGAGGGTTTTATAAAAAGCATATATTTTTTTAAGACTTAAAAAAAATACGCGTTTTGAGAATGGAAGGCTTAAATATGCACATAATTTTGATGAGTATATTTGAACCTAAATAATAAGGTAAACAAAATTTTTTTTCTTGTATAGTTTAAAAGTTAAAGTCAATTTTGTAACGACACTTTAGTCTAATTTTATAATTTTTTTAAATTTTCATGACGTCATATTTTGGGTCCGGAATCTGAAATTTATATTTTGTCGATTATGACAGTTATGGTGAATTTCATTGGAATCGGATATGGTCGATTCAAAAATGCATTTTTTTATTGAGTTGACTCAGTTACGTTATTTTATATTCGTATTTTCTAAAACAAAATGACGTCTCGTCAATGAAATTAAAGGGAATCAAACTTTTATTGTGCAATACAATATTTGTTACTCAACATATTTTAAAGAAATTTAACACAAAGTTGTACCTTTTTTATTTTTGTTATTCTATTTATTAATAATCATATAATTACAAATTATATACTTTTACCCTAACCGATCACTAGCTACTAAGCCTTTCGGCGCTTTGTAGCGTAAACAGAGCAAAACCTCTTGTATGAATCGAATCCACCACTCCCACACTGATAAGCTACCACGCTACCTACTAGCCTACCGGGCAGCTCCAAAGCTGTACCTTGTTTTGATTAAAACAGAAAAAAGTTGAGGAAGGACTAACAGAAATCCCACAATTCACAAAACTCCACAATTCACATAAATGTGATTATTTTACATTTATAGTAATTAAATGTGCTAAAGTCCCAAAACTTATTTAACAAATTGTGAAAAGCAATCTGATGTAGGCGTGTCCCTATCCGGATTTCATTCCTGCCCAAGGAAATCTTCAGGGGACTTGTAATTAGAATTTCTAGAGATATTTGTTATGTTAAATCACAAACTCAATGAGCATTTCTTGTCCTCGTCTAGGAGCGAGATTCAAAATTTAAAATATCAAAGAAAAAACAAAAACAACAACAAAATATTGTCACAATTGGCTTTGTCATCTTCCAAATACTACTCTGTTTTTTTGACAGACCTAGCAATGTAGTGACGTTTATTCAAGTAAATAAATCAATAATAGAAAATCATATGTTTTCTATTAGTGTCAGTTACATTTAAATTTGCACAAGCACCTGCATATTTGTTATTTAAATTTATTTTCATCGGGATAAACATTAATTGCTGTCTTGTTCACGTTTGAAACGATTTAAAAAAAAGGATGATGCTGTTATATTTGGACCGAATCGATGCGCCTGCATCCGTTTCTAAATTTCTGTGGTGCAGTCGGAGAAAAAATTGGTTTAAAGTTGAAATTTGAGTAAAAACAATTTCTAATTGCGTGTGGTGTGGGGGGGGGGGGGAGAGAATAATAACCAACTGGAGAATATAATTTTCAAAACTGCAACTATATGTAGTTGTCTTTTAGAATATTATAAACACTATATGTGTTCTTGAAGATACTTTTAAACTGGAGGTAAAGGAATCTTGCTACCTTTTTGTCCACCAAATTACTAAACTCACATTTTTTTTAAATTTCTACTTTAGAGGAGTTTTATTTTAAGTTTGAACAATACATTCCATTGATTTTTTTTATGTAATTAAACAACTTATTGTCAATAACACCAAGAATTTTCAAAGCAATCGTACTAGATTTACCTTTTCAATTGGCAAAAAAAACGGGACCAGGTTATTGCAAAAATGCCAAATTTTGATATTCAATTACGTAGAACTTATGTACTTTAAGAGATGAGTAAGGCTATGTATTGTTGGCCATTACAATCAGATTACAGAAATGTTTCCTTTTTTGAAAATCGGTTGATAAATATAAAAATGGCAAGATTTCAAAATTGTTGAATACCCGATGTTTCCTTCTTTAGAGTTTAATTGATCAGCGCCTTTTGAAACTTAAGCTTTAAATATTTGTAAAACACCCTACTGTTGTAGTGTTCTGTTGCTTTATGAAAATTATGCACTTGATTTTACGTTATTTTGAATTTTGGTGATAAAATCGTTATTTTTGGACCTAGGAGTATAAAATGTGGTAGGCTCATGTAGTTTGTTAAAATACATCATAAAAGTCATTCCAAAAAAATTCGATTCGACTTTAGTCGTTTTTAAAATGGATGTGTTTGGATTTCATTGAAAGTGATCTAATCGGTATTCAACGTTCTTATAATATATGTATGTGCGGTATTTAAGTTTTTCGAAATTCGGAGTATTTCTCATTCTACCTCATCTCAAAGTTTGATATTATTAGCAAAACTACGAAAAATACCTAATGCTTAAACTGCTCAAACCTTTTAGGTTTTTATCAGATTTTTTTTTTAACTATATGTCTTATGTAATTTCGGATCTGGTACTTTTAGATATTTGCTATAAAATCTTTCCAGAAAGTCTGCAAAAACACTATTTTTTCTCGAATGTTTTAAAAATCACATCTTCGATTTTTCTTAAACGATTTGTGGTGATATATCATATTGTCTTGTACAACATATCCAAAATTCAGGGTGGGTTTTCTATGGGGTCGAAAAATATTTAGAGTTTAGTAAAAAATTCTCATATTAAATTTTGTTCAATACACACAAATTCTAAATTTTTCAAGACTCACGACCCATAGTTGAGAGTATACTTTTAAAATGATTATTTACGCTCTGAATCCGAATCTGAATTCAGAACTTTTCCTAGTCATCAAGTTTTTGTGGTATTGTTATACAGGGTGGGCCAAAAGTTAACATGGGGTTTAAAAGTTTAATAACTTTTTCGTTTATTAATTTTTTTTTTATTTTTTTTCTCAGATTATATTTTTTACACTAAGTATCAGCTTCGCACTGATTGGCTCGTTTTAGAGTATTTTTCATAACATCTTTCAAAATTTGTGGCTGTAGCGTTCGAATTTCTGCAACAATGTTTGCCTTGAGTTCAAGGATTGTCTCTGGCTTGTTCACATACACTCGCTCCTTCAAATAACCCCAAAGAAAATAGTCGGGTGCTGTCAAATCTGGCGATCGCGAAATTTTAAATTTAACTGCAAAATTTAGACGTTGCCGATGATCTGCGGGTTGTAATTCTTGCACCAATTGCACCTTTTATGGGTGTAACTGTAAATATTTTTTTAAAATGCGCCGTAGTGACGTACGAGACATTCCTTCTGGCAGATGTTTCTGGTGTTTCGTTAACACTTTGCTGTACTCGTTCACTATTTTCCGCAGTGCGACTTAATCGTGGTCTACCGGTTCGGGGCAAATCTGTTACGGTGCCATGTTAGTGATGGCAACGAATCATTGCTTCAGAGGGTGAAATTCTGACGTTATGTCGACGATATGCTCTTTGCGTAAAAATAATTGATCTCTGATTTAAATAATAAAATTCTATTATTCTGGTTCTTTGTTCAGTTGTGAATCTCTCCATTATTTTTTCTCCAAGTGTTATTTATATAATCTGAAAAAAAAAAAAATAAAAAAAATATATAAACGAAAAAGTTATTAAATTTGTAAACCCCATGGTAACTTTTGGTCCACCCTGTACAAAAATGCGTTACTACAACGGTGATTCTTCAAAACACCCTTCGATTCTAAGAACATTTTACTGTGAAAACTCCGACGGAATTTCAAAGAAAATTTCGTGAGTATTGCGTGAGCTCAATTTTAGTTACTAACATAGAGTGACAGTAGAGGAGTTTTTATTGGTATTATTAGATTAAACAAATTTTCAGGCAAAGGTTTTGATGATTTTTTTTAATAAAATCGTTCTAATATTCAGAAGAAGTGAATATTCTTTTTGCCAACTATCTTAAATGAAAGCCGGCATGAATCTTATAACAATAATGTTTAAAGAGCTTCAGAATTGTTGGTTTTTCTTTATGCTTATATGTCATAACATCAATAAAAAAATTATCAATACCGGATATCCTGCCTTAAGGAAAATAGTGAAACATCCTAATACACATAGAGTTCCCTTGCACTAAACCAAAGTAAATAAAAATATAAAAAATGTATACTTTTTTAGACTCTAAATATCCAAAATTGTCCAAAAAGAGTGAAGAGAAATTTTCTTATTTTTTTTTTGGTACAATAAATCAAAGTTGCATAGAAAATGGAGTATATAGTTTAGGACATCTTCCCAATGAGTACATATTTTTATTCATCTTACGTTAGTGTTAAAAATTACATTTGTCTGATTGTATTTGTTTGTAATGTACGACTGTATTTGTTTATTACAAGGGTATGAAATAAAGGATTTTTGTCTACTTAATGTTGTTTATAAGGAAATAAGTATGGAATATGTGTATGTTTTTATAAGTATATACTTTAATCTTGTTATTTCAAGTCAATAACAACCAATCGCATCAATGGTTTAAAAGCATCAGTAATTTAAGACCATCATTAGTTGAAGAGTATCAGCAAAGAGTTTAGATAATAAAGAGATTACAATACTCTCACTTACTGAGAAAAAATATATAACTTGTGGCTGCACATAAGAAAATTAATATTTTTCGCAACTTCAATTTGATAAATTGACTTTTTTTAATGTTGCTGCTAATAGTTTTCGACATATTTACTATGATTTGAGCAAAAATGTTTTCAATTTAGCTTCGGGGTTTCTTAAAAACTGCATGTTTCCTGTTTTCAGGCTCAAGATGTTAACAGAGGCATACAAATGCCTAGTAGCTTAGGAGCAATATTTTTTAATTTTTAGCATAGAGCCTTTTACACAGAAAACTCAGAAAAATCAGTGGACTAATTTTTAATTTCGAAAAGTTAAAAATTGATAGGCACCAGCAATCGACTACCAAGGAAAGTATGCACTGGTGAACCCGCAGATTCAAATGAACTTGGATATGTTGTAAGGTACAAACAATTACACTATTCGACAAATTAAAATTTTTGAGAGACCTCCCCTTGCAATACAGAACTATCGCATAATTTTGGCACACTGATCACAGATATTTAAAAAATTTAAAAACCGCACATATTTAAATTTTTTGATTTTCTTTGTATTATTTTGCTTTAATGTTAATGTTAAATGATATTTTGGAAATTCTCATTTTTCAGTTTAAGCTCTTTAGTTTTTATCGCAGCTAGCGGATTTAGTTTCTTTAAAACAGCCACTTCAATAAAAAATATTTTGTATTAAAGTTGCAAGATCATAGAATGCTTCTGGAAGTATTTCTAAAAAATCGAAATTTTAATAACTAAAAGAATGCTGTGCAAAACAAGCAAAAACAATCATGTAGTGAAGGGTTAAATATGTAAATTAAATTTTTTCACATAAATCTAAATAAATCTATTAACTAAATAAGAATTATAAGCATTAAAATCAATTTTATAAAAATCATGCTTTAAAAAATACATTTGGTATGACAACAACACCCTTTCAAGGCCTTTTGATTAGGTATACGATATCGACCACTTTTTAATACAATCAATTGATTTTTAATCAAATTTATATACAAAGGAAATATAAAGGTAACAATATTGAGCAATTTGTAATAAAATCAATTGATTTTCAATCAAAAGTGTAGACAAATATAATAAATATAGTATCAACCTTGCTAATATGTTTGATTTGCTTTATTTTTGTAAATATACGGAGATTGGCAGCTCGTTACACTGTGTGTAATTTTTTAAGTCATGGCAAAATAACCATATACGGACACCACTACGTGATAAAAGACTAAAAAAAAAGACCCGTGTCTTCCAATTTTTCCGAAAGTCATCTCCTTTTTTGTTTATGGGCCGCCAAAGATTTGGGGCCTCGGTATCATTTTCGCAAAAAAGTGATCATTTTCTAAGGCTCATATCTTGCAAACCGTTCAGAATTTCGATTTACTCTCTATGGTAAAGTTGTAGCTCTTGTCATAAAGAACAAAAATTGCGAACATATAAAATCAAAAAAACTTCACCTTCCAGATCAAAATCGCAAAAAACTTAAAAAAATCGATTTTTTTTTACCTTTTTTCCCGTGTTCAGGTCCATAGGTAGCAAACCGTTCAAAATTCAAGGAACAAATCAACTACAAAAATTTACCTAAGATCTCAATAAACAAATTTCTAGAACATATGAACTTCCTGGGAATTGGAAACTAACAAAACTGTATGTAATAAATTTAATTGAAAATAATTCGATAAAAGAGCTACACATTAATTGAATGTGTACTTTTCGTTGTTGGCGTAATTTCAGCAATAGAAATAATTGCATCGGTTGTGCTCGTGATTGAAGTGAATTATGATTTTTTTGTGTAATACATTGATGGTAAAATGTATTGGAATCGTTGTAAACACTCTTGCAGCCCGTAAATATTTATAAACAACATGAAATCATTTGATTTTGCTGGATAAATTTCTTATTTTAATGGCCTTTCTCACAGTTTGATTTTCAACTCTTCGAAATCTATCGTCCTTTCTATATCCTTCAGGATTTTTTGGAAAACAAATTACATGTGTTGTTATCCTTGCATATTTCTATGAATATCATTTACTGCATGCTAAAATAATTATTTTAGCCTTAGGACTCAAAAAGTATGCAAAGTTAATTTTTGCAAGTATATTAAACTTTGTACGAGTACTAAAGCTTTTTAAAAATGTATACAAACCAGTTTTTGTTAAGGAGTATGATTCCAACAGACTCTATTTTGGTTTATTTTTTTGTTTGTTTGACACATAAAGCAAAGTTCGTTGACCTGTACGATTTGGTTTTTTCGTTTTATAGAGAAAGTGTTTTAAAAATTCCGCGGATAACAATTTTACTATTCATTATATTGAATCTTACATCATTACAGTTCGAGTATAATCATAAAATATTAGCAAAATTATAATAATAACGAGAAAAGAGAAAAACAAATTTTCATTTTGTATGCTTTGGTCCTTTCGCAGATTCTACACTGAGAGAATGAATTTCTTCATAGCTTTAATGAAAATTGTCACTGGAACTTGTCCATTAAAACTTTTCATAGAATCTATGAATAAATATGGTGGTTTTTGAATATTTTTAACTTTCCGTCCTCACACTGGGGTGTTGAATTGTGTTTAGTGGGAAATAGGCGTGAGAACGGATGGTTAAAAATATTCAAAAACTACGATTTTTATGTTTTATATTTAATAGAAATTTAAATTTTGATTGCTAATGTTTTCTTTAGAGGGCACTTTAAGCTAAAAAAAATCAAAAATTTCTTAAGTGAGCACTGTTTTACTTGGTTGAAAAATTCATAGCTGATCTATGACGTGCAGTTAATGAGTTAACAAATCATATTTCTCCCAAAATAAATGCATAAATTTATTTTTTTGAAAATAATTTGGAAGAATTGCGTTAAATTAAAAATACTGCGATTAATCAATAATCGCGATTAATGGCATATTTTTTAATCGTAATCGCAACTATTTATTTAAAACATATACATCATCCTAAAACTTTGATTCTCTCCAACATATCCGAGTTTCAGTGCAATCGGGGTGTAAGCGTTGAGAAATTCCCTTGTAAGTGCAAGTTTTGCAAAAAATATTACATTTTTCTTCGCAAAGTATGCATTTCCTAACGTTTTCTAACCTTTAATATCATTTAATTAGTAAGATATTTTTTTTTTTTTTTCATATAATTACAAATTATATGCTATTACCCTAACCGAGCACTAGCTACTATGGCCTTCGGCGCGTTGTAGCGAAAACAGACCAGTGCCTCTGGTGGGAATCGAACCCACGACCCCCGCACTGATAAGCCAGCACGCTACCAACTAGCCTACCGGGGCGCACAATTAGTAAGATATTTAATAAAAATTTTTAACTAAATTCTGAAGTTATAATTAATTATGTGAAAAAACTCATTTAATAACGAAAACATATCGTATACGTAATATAAACACAATCATATGCAATTCATCAATTTGTTAGCATCTGCATAAGATGCTAAACAATTTTAATATTTTTTTTACAAATGTTAATATCTAACTTTAATAACTTAGCAATGATATGTAGTATCAATATATCATGCAACCACCCAGGTAGAAATTTGGGATGGTACAAAAAACGAAGAGTTTTCAAAACGTTTGTTTTTGATGGTACTAAAATAAAAGCGTTTCCAAAGCGATAATTGCAAATAATACGAAAAAAAAGCATTTAAAAAACATTATTTTGGATTGCTATTCGAACGTTCGGACAAAGTATTTTAGGAATACTTTTTATACAAAACTTACAAATATTTGTGAAATAAAAACACTGTAAAAACATTGGTTCAAAGCGTTTTTCCAACGTTTTTCCAAAATTTACAACGGTTTATAAAATAAAACCAATGTAAAACCATTGAGTTAAAGCGTTTTTCTAACATTTGCCAATAGTACTTTAGAAATACATTTTTTTTTGCGATTGCAGCTGTTCTCTCTGTTATAATGTCAAACGAGTTGCAACAACAGTTTAGTGGATGCGGAAAGCCAAATAAGGGTGTAGGCAAAGAAAATTTCAGTTCAACCCAAGTATATGAAGAATTAAAGGGTAATAAGTACATAACTTGTGAAAAAAGTATTTTTTTACAACATTTATTTTCTACAGATTTTTTATTACATCAGTTTGAAACTGAAACACCATCCAAAATTTTGACACAGACAAGCCGCTGGTTGGCGACTGCTAAGTACAGAAACTGCTCAAAACAATCTATTTTCAATCAAATTTTTCTTTCGAGCGTTTTGACAATGTTCAAAATTACAACCCTCAAAGCGGTTATCATTTGGGTCGTTTTCATAACGCTTAATAACTGTAAGCCAAAATGTTCTGCAAATACTTATTTAACGATTGAAAAAGCATTTCAAAAATTTTGTTTTGCAATGTTTTGAGAACGTTATAAAATACCATCCTCAGACCGTAAATTTGGGTTATCATTTTGCACATTCTCAAAACGCTTTAAATTTGTAATTTGGTATGTTCTGAAAACGCTTGTACCATCATGAAAAATGCTTTTAAAACGTTTTAAAGATTGTATTTTTTTACCTGGGCAATGACGTTTGTTATGATTTTGATATGTTTAAATATTTAATCTGAAAATTATATTTTTTCAAATTCGTTTAAAATTGTGGGCTGTAGGCAAATTTGCTCAAAAAAAAGTCCAATTTTCCCTACTGTGCTTGGTGTAATATTGTTAAGCCAGTATTCTGATGGTTCACTGGTTATTACTTTCAATTTTGCTATAACCACTTTTTATATATATCAGACACTTTTTTTCGGTTTTAAGATTAAAGCATGTGTAAAATACATTTGTATTTTTATTATTAAGGAATTGTTCGCTAAATTGGACCGTTAGTTTTTGTTCGTGTTTTTGCATGAATATGTCCAAACTGGCAACTGTTATCTAGTTTAATTTCCGCTATCTCTAAATTGAAAAAGTTACGCGTTTTCCCTCGTCGTTGAAAATTAACTCAACATAGACTATAATTTTTCAACAAGGACTATAACAAGCAAGTTTTAAAGTATTTTACACGTCGAATGTTTGCAAACAGTAAGAACTTTATTCACAATTTTAATAAAACTAATTGATTCCATTAAATAATATAATAGGGACATTTTAACTTCCCTGCGGGAAAAAGGGGTTAGTTTGGAATCTGGACCTGTCCCGCGATAAGTGAAAAAAGAACGGGTTACTAAAATACTTATCAAGTGATAGATGAAAAAAGGATCAGTTTTTAAAGTACCCACCACGTGACCGGTTTTAAAAATATCTATCACGTTATTTGAGTCACTCTGATTTCCAACTTGAAATTTTTATATGTTGTAAGTGATACATTGAGTTAATTGCAAAATAAATTAAAAAAAAAATTATATATGAGTTTTTTATAGTTATTTACGATTTAAGGACATTTTCTCAATTTCGTTATCACTTTCGCGTAAAAATAGGCTATATAAGTACTTCTTTATAATTTCAAAATAATGAGTTACTGGTAATTGGTTACATAAGTATCGATTTCACAACTTTTCATTCTAATATTGTATTTATTTATTTGTTTTAAACATTTTTACAAGTAAATTTTCCAAGCTAAAGTTATCATCAATTTTTTTTAAAGATTTTGTTACAAAAAAAAAAAAACAGTTTAAGGTAACCACTTACTTTGCAACTCCTAGGTAAACAAATTTTCTATCATTATTCTATCCTTATATAAAAATAACCACATATTCTTTCACAATGCGTTACCAATCAGGTAACTTATTATTCTCCCTTTTTTATAAGCGAGGGGGTAATGATCACAGATGAATTTTGGGACATCGCGAACAAAAGTAATTAAGCGAGTAAAACGACTAGTAGCTAGTTAATCCCAAGTTTAATGAAATTTGAAAGACCATTAAGTGAAAGATTTGTCGAAATTTTTTAAAACCTCCCAATAAATAAAAAAAGAAATGTGGAAAACTTGATTTGTTTTCTACAGATTTATTAGGTTTTTGTGTTTATTTTATAACGATCTTCCAACCATCGTATATTTACAAAAATAAAGCAAATTAAACATATTAGCTAGGTTGATATTAGTATTTCGATCAGGCTAAAGATCTCATCAGCGAAGTTTTAGAAAAGCTAGAGCCTCCAGAATAGGCAAAGCTTTAATAAAAAACTTGGGCCAGAGCATTTTTCGTATGTAAATATAACATTTTTGGTCTACACTTCACTTTGAAGTAACACCATGATGTTTGTTAGGAAAATACCCTAGCCACGTATTTGATTACTAAGAAGACAAGAATTGATAAAAATTGATGACTAAGAGGTTTTTTGTTAAAGCTCTGCCTATTCTGTTGCTTTAGATTTTTAAAACTTAGGGTTCTGATGAGATCTTTAGCCAGATCGAAATATTAGTATCAACCTAGCTAATATGTTTGAAATGCTTTATTTGTTTATGTTTTTGTCCTTTTTAAATAGTTTGGATAACTTTTCAACATGTTTCGCAACAATAGTTTTTTTTTACCTCAATTAAGGGTTAGCATGAAGTATTCGGATTCAAATATTCCACTTAGTCTTTTTTTATAGACCAAAAACCGAACACTCCCTTATATTTTGTTTTGGCTGTTCAATCGTGTATGGTTTTTATACAATTTTCTTGCTCTGTTATTTGTATTTTCAAAATTGATTGCTGTCTAACATTATTTTCGTGGTATTTGTCGCTGTTGTTTGGCCTTTATGCATATGTTAGAGCATCAGCATCAACAAAATTGAAATATAAATATCAACTGGATTTCAATGTTGAGGGCACTAAATAAATTCAATTTTTGAAACCACCCTTCTTTGTTTTTTGTTTTTAAATGAATACCTAATATTAGACATTGATTTGACACATACATGATGTTGTTTTTTTTAAAACACACTCTGTGGGAAACTTTTTGGATGGTTAAAACAATAAGCCAAAAATATAAATGATTTGAAAATAGGCTAAATATACCATGACTTAAATAGATTAAAAATTTTCTAACATTTGTGCTTAAATTGTGTATTTTTGTCTTTGTAGATGTTGTTATAATAAACATTCAAACAGCTAAATAACACTAGGCACACCACGCCGTATACTTAATATACTTTTATTTATATTAATCATACGTATTCAACGAATATTTTTATTTTTTCTTCAAGATCTTATTAAAAGCTTATTTTAATGTTTATTTCCTTTTATAAAAAATTAAATGATAGTTATGCATGAGGATGTCCCTTGAAATCCAGGAAAAAACGATTCTTTTTAGATTCTTTGAACCAAGAGTGTAGCATATATATATGATGTTTATATCAAAGTATATTCTTGTCTTCTGTCACGTGGTTAGGGTCTAACATGCATTCGAAATTTTGAAAAATGTTATATTTCATTTGCTCCTTTAATATACTCAAAATTATTCAGATGTTGAATTCTGACTTCATGGTATGTCATTAATCCATTTCATAA